>VBSK01000220.1:0-25136 GCA_006112555.1 Tuber indicum
CTCGGGCCCAGAAAAGCAGCCAGAACCCTGGCTTAGCAAGCCCCCAGCACACTCTCACCAAACAAACTGCCACTTCTCCAGTTTTGACCAAACGCGACAATTGAGATGTCATGGACGAGATGCCGACACAGCACTCCCTGAAGAAATCACCACACTCACACATAAGGAACAACTTTCAAACCTGATAAGAAACCCCTCTATTGCAACTATTGAGTTCCACCCCAACCACAATATCCTCATCCTCACCAAGGACACAATCACGGCTGCCCAAGTCCTCAAACAACACAGACAGCAATTGAGGAAACAGACCAAGATCCACCATACCTGCCGCACTGCCTCAGACAGGATGAAGTCTGGCATAAGGTCATCTACACGGCATCCCCACCACTGTCCCTCCACTGCCGAGGGATTCAACACTGTCAAGTCAGAGATGAGGAGTTCAACACTGGCCATTCACCCTTGCCCCGCCCCCAAGGGGCTCACCATGAATCCCACACGTACCGGCAAAGCGGCTTCCCACAATGGTTATCATATTGTGTAAGGACAACACCGATAAAGACCTAATAGAGGCCTCTCTCTCTTGCAAGACGGTTTAAGGTTCAACGATACATTGCCCCCTTTGGCCCTGACACCACAGTTGTTCCAGATGCCTTGGTCTTTGGAACACCCCACCCAGTGTACCGGCCATACTACACTGTGCTATTGGCACCTTGGAGCACCCTACCTATTTACACAAAACCCTCCCCAACACTGCGGCAGATTCAGTGCCAACCAACGGCCCAAAACCATGTCACTCTTACCATCATCAACTGCAAGAACTGCGGCAGAACCCCACATGGCAACCTCCAAGGGGGTGCAACATACCTGGCGGCAAACCAAGGGCTGTGAGAGGCGGATAAAGGCTAAATTAGGTTTCCTCTTACTTGTATTTCATTTGTTTTTATTTGTTAGGCTCAGGCGGGTCGGAGGATTTTATTTGTAAAAGGGGTGTTACGTTCTGGTTCACAGGGGTGTCCAATCAAAGATGCCTACTAACATTTAGGAGAAGGATATCAGGGACCAGGCGCGGGTGGAGTGCCATTTTGTATGTTAGTTGCCGTTTCATAGCCTGGATCCAATAAGCTTAATGAATCTATAATAATAATAATAATTAAATAAGGTCCTCACCCATTGCTGGCACTGACTCCACTGATTAAAGCCTCAGCAGAGGCCGCTCCCTCTTTGGCAAGAAGTTAGTGAACGCACCTTTCCTTTGGCCATTGACACACCAATGCAGCAAATGCTGCGCCTTGGCCACCATACCACCAGTGTACTAGGCACGTGCACTGCGTAATCTGCTCCAAGAACAACCCTTACACACCTCCATACCTGCGGCAAGTCAGATTTGTCCCACAAGGGCAAAGCTGTCTAACACTTACCATTCGGTGCTCCAACTGACGGCGAGCCCAACCAAGCAACATTCAAAAGAGTGCAAAACCTACCTGGCCGTACAAGCAAGAAGAAAACTGAGAGGAGGACCAGGGCTGTTTGGCTTTTCTACTTTTGTTTCCTTTATTTGTAGGGCTTTCGGCGGGGGGGAGGACTTCTTTGTAAACAGGGGTCGTTAGCGTTTGACGGGGGTCCAATCAAAATTGCTACTAACATTTAGGAGACGGATATAAGGGACCAGGTGCGGGGAGGCGTGCCATTTTGTATGTTAGTTGCCGCTTCATAGCTCTGGCTGCATAAGCGAATGAGATATAGAATAATAAAATAATAATGGTCTTACTATTGCCGGCAAAAGACTCTACAGATAAATGCCTCCTGCAGAGACCTCTCACTTTGGCAAGAAGTTTAAGGTACAACGCTACCTTTCCTTTGGCCTGACCACCCAATGGCAAATGTATGCTTTTGGGACACCATACCACCAGTGTACTGGCAACGTTGCACTGGGTGGTATGGGGTCCAAAAGCCAGAACATTGCCCTGGCATTGAGTTGTCAAGGCAAGGAAAGGTAGCGTTGTACCTTAACCGTCTTGCCAAAAAGTTGAGAGGGGCTCTGCCAGAGGGCTTTATCTGCTAGAGTATTTGCCGGCCAATAGTAAGGACCATAGTATATGATTATTACTTATATCATTACGCTATGCAGCCAGAGGTATGAAGCGGCAAACTAACATACAAAATGGCACGGCCACCAGACACCTGGTCCTCTGATTCGTCTCCTAAATGTTAGTAGCAACTTTTGATTGAGGACCCCCTGTCATAACGCTAACGACCCCTTTTACACAAAAGAAATCTCCCACACGCGTAAAAGCTAACAAAATAAAGGAAAACAAAAAGTATAAAAGCAAACAGCCCTTGTCTCCTCCCTCTCCGTTGCTGTTGTGGACGGCCAGGTAGGTTTGCACTCTTTGAAGGTGGCTTGGGGTCGCCGCAGTTGGGCACCGAAGGGTAGTGTGAAGACAGTCTTTTGCCCTTGGTAGGACATCTGACTTGCCGCAGGTATGGGTGGGTAGGGTGTTCTGGGAGCAGATTGCTGCAGTGCACACGTTGCCAGTACACTGGGTGGTATGGTGGCCAAAGCCAGGCATTTGCTGCATGGGTGTCAACGGCAAAGGAAAGGTAGCGTTGCACCTTAAACTTCTGCCAAAGAGGGAGAAGGCCTCTGCTGAGGCTTTATCAGTGGAGATCGAGTGCTCAGCAAATGATGAGGAACCATTATTATTCTTATTATTATTATTTAGTAATCATTAGCCTTATGGCGCCAGGGGGGGGGAAAGGGGTATGAAAAACGGCAACTAACAATACAAAATGGCACAGCAACCCAGCGCCTGGCCCTGAATCCTTCTCTAAATGTAGTAGCAGCTTTTGATTGGACCCCCTGTATAACGCTAACGCCCATTTTACAATAAAATCCTCCCACCCGCCTAAGCCTAACAAATAAAACAACCCATGAAATACAAGTAAGAGGAACATTTAATTAGCCTTATCCGCACTCTCAGTCAGCACCATTGGTTTGCCGCCAGGTATGTGGAACACTCCTTGAGGGTGCCATGGGGGTTCGACCGCAGAGTTCTGCCATTTGATGATGGTATGGAGGACATGTTGGCCTTTGGTGGGACTGATTCTGATTCTGCCGCAAGTTGTGGGATAGGTTAGGGTGCTCCAGTGCAAATAGCACAGTAGGCTAGTACCGGTACACCTGGGTGGGGTTGGTGCCCAAAAGAACAGGCATCTGCGAACACGGTTGTCGGGCCAAAGGCAAGGTAGCTTGAACCTTAAACCTTTGCCAAAGAGGAGAGAGGCCTCTATGAGGGCTATATCGGTGTTTCATTACCAGCACTAGTTGATTAACCATTGTGGAAAAACAACAAAAAAAAGGGCCCCGCTTTGCCGGTACGCTTGGGATTCAGTGGTGAGCCACAGGGGGCAGGGGAAGGTGAATGCCAGTGTTGAAACCTCCAATTTCTCTGACTTGACGTGTTGATCATTCAGGAGTGGAGTGGGAACAGTGGTGTGGATGCCGTTGTAGATGACCTTATGCCAGACTTCATCCGTCTGAGGCCAGTGGCGGCAGGTATGGTGGATATTGCTGTTTCCTCAATTGCTGTTCGTGTGTTTGAGGATTGGGCAGCTTCCAGCCGTGATGGTGTCATTGGTGAGGAGGAGGATATGGTGGTTGGGGGTGAAATCAATAGTGCAATAAGAGGTTTCTAATTGCAGTGATGAAAGTGAACGTGTTCCTTATGGTGAGGGGTTTGATGCGTCAGGGAGTGTGTGCCATCTTTACATGACAATCGTATGGTGGTTTGGTCAAAACTGGAGAATGCTGAGAGAAGTGCAGTTTTGTTGGTGAGGTGCGGGGCTTGCTAGGCCAGGTTCTGCTGCTTTATGGGGCCCAGGGGTGCTGTGATTGGCTTGGTGGGACGGGGGGGTTGGTTGTTCGCGAAGTGTGTGTTGCTATGATGTGGTGAGCAACAAGGTGCGACGACTTGGAGGGGTAAGTGCTGCCACTGTGGAGCCTTGGAGGTCTTTGGTGCTGTAATGTGTCGTTCCTGAGCACTACGAAGAATGTGTGCCTTCCATCGGCTTGAAGGGGTATCTTGAGTTCGCAGTTAGCAGGTTATTCATGGTTTGTAGTTCGTCTTGTAGATATTGACGGTCATTGACTGCTTTTCCCAGGGGGGCCCTCTTCGAATTCTGGGTGGGGCGACTGTCTGGACAGGGCGAAGGGGTATCCTCTTCCATCTGTGTGGTCGTCAGTGGAGGTGTGGAGATTTGATGTTCCTCTGGTCTGGTGGGATTCTGGTAGGTGAAAGGGGCTGGCAAGGAGGATTCTTGCCCCCCACCCTCTGCCCAAGGGTCTGCGTGACATCAAGGGGGTTGTATGAGGGCCTCAGTTGATAGGGTATGGAATACAAATAAAGGGGATGATTTGTCTGTAAAAGGGGGGGAAGAAGGATGGGTGTGAAGTGGTGATAATTGGTGTTGACCAATGAGGTGAGGGCTCGGCGAAAATTTTGGTGTGGTCTTTTTCTTTCGCTGGGGTTGTAACGGCAACGGAGTCAGCATTAGTGTAAGGTCACGCATATGACCATAAAGTCAAGTGACTCGATTAACATAAAGAGTTGCGGCAAAAGCTATATAGAAGCCTAACAAAATAATTTCTAATTTATATCTCCTAACCGCCGAACCATAGCGACACTTACTATAAAAGTGACAGCCAAGGGAGGGATTTTCTATCAATTAGATACAAAGACCTTGGCGCATCAGAACTATATCAGAAGGTACCAATACACATTCAGATTAGGGCACTTGGGTATATGGACAGTCTCCAAGGACCCCCCCAATAATTCATCAACAACTACATCTCTCATTTTCCTCCACACAGAGAATCCGTTAAATAAACCACTTTAAACACTTCTCAACTTTTTAAAACTGTATTCCCACTTTTAACCCCATCTTGGCAACCACATCTTTTCATTTTACCCTATTTTTACCCCTGACAAATTGAACATCACCACAATAACTTTGGAGATGGAGAGCTCCAGCCTACAATTTGACAGTTGCCTGCTGGAGCTACTCTGGGAAGCTTCTGTTAAATTTTCAGCTAAGTTGTCTTCCTTTTCCATCTTATGATCCCTCTTTGTACATTTTTACCTAGTTTTTGTTTGTGATTTTCTTAAGTTCCTTCCCTTTGGTTGCCTAGTCAACCCACTTTATACCCCCCTTCTACATAGTATTTTAATTAGCAATTTTCTCGCCATTTTTTGAAGTACTTATGCCTGCCCATCCCCATCTTCTGGAGTGTCACCTCCCAAGTACCCTTAAATGATGCAAATACTGGTATCATCATCCCCCATTATACCCAGTACTCCACCTGGCAAAACAACTCATCTGTTTCTCTCACTTGTCACCAGACGTTAGAGGGAACATAGGAGAGTGCACTCCCATTTCTTCCTCTATTTCTCCCCAATTTCCCACCATGTCTACAAGAGTCCTCCTCCTCCTACCTTGCTCTCAGAGGGATAGACGTGTTATTTTTGAAGGATTGCTCCATGATATTGTTAACACACCCCAAAAAAGAACACCAAGGACTTTTCACAGCACCTGAAGAGGACTTTCTCAACCACTTAATCCTTTCCATTAGCAGCTATCCTGATAATCACCTTCCTGATGCAGCTCCTTTCAGTCAACAAACCTCTTCTCCTATTCCAGAGGCAATTGAAGCTAGGCTATCTAAACAGGAGAAGACCTTAACCCATATTCTAACTAGACTTGACCAACAATCACATCTCCTCCTGCGCTACACCTATTCCCCAACCTCCAAGAAGACTTGGGCTAACATAGTTGAACAGACTACTTGTACCCCACTACTACTCCAAATACTACCAAAGCCTCACAAAAAAGCGCCCAGAGCCCACTCAGAGCCAGAGAGAACACTTATTCTCAAGACTCCGTTGCCCGTTACAACCACAGCAGAAGGAAAGAAAAAAAAACCACACCAATTTTTCGCCGAGCCCTCACCTCATTGGTCAACCACCAATTATCACCGCTTCACCCATCCTTCTTCCCCACTTTTACAGACAAATCATCCCACTTTATTTGTTATTCCATCACCCCTATCAACTGAGTCCCTCATACAACCCCCTTGATGTCGCGCAGACCCTTGGGCAAGGGTAGGGGTGGCAAGAACCCTCTTGCCAGCCCCTTTCACCTACCAGAATCCCACAGACCAGAGGAAGATCAATCCTCCCCACCTCGCCTGACGACAAACAGATGGAAGAGGATACCCCTTCCCCTGTCTAGACAGTCGCACCCCCACCAGATTCAAAAGATGCCTGGGAAAAGGCAGTCAATGAACATGTCACCTATCTACAAGAGGAACTACAAACCATGAAGACCTGCTACTGCGAACTCAAAGATACCCTCAAAGCCATGGAAGCAGACATGCTAGTAGTGCAGGACGACACATTACAGACACCAAAGACCTCCAAGCCAAAGTGGCAGCCCTTACCTCTCAAGTCGCGCACCTTGTTGCTCAACCACATCATAGCAACACCACCTTCGCGAACACCCAACCCCCTCCCACCCATCCACCACAGCAAACCTGGGCCCAGAAAGCGGCCAGAACCCTGGCTAGCAAGCCCCCAGCACACTCACCAAACAAAACTGCCACTTCTCCAGTTTTGACCAAACGCGACCGTACGATTGTCATTGAGAGAGATGGCACAGCACTCCCTGACGACATCAACACCCTCACCATAAGGAACGCTTTCAACACTGCAATTAGGAAGCCTCTTATTGCAACCATTGAGTTCACCCCCAACCACCATGTCCTCCTCCTCACCAAGGACACCATCACGGCTGCCCAAGTCCTCAAACAACACAGAACAGCAATTGAGGAAACAGCAAGATCCACCATACTTGCCGCCACTGGCCTCAGACAGGATGAAGTCTGGCATAAGGTCATCATACACGGCATCCCCACCACTGTTCCCTCCACTCCTGAGGGATTCAACACTGGCAAGTCAGAGATTGAGGAGTTCAACACTTGCATTCACCTTCCCCCCCCCCCCAGGTGGCTCACCACTGAATCCCAACGTACAGGCAAAGCGGCTTCCACAATGGTTATCACTATTGCTGGTAAGGACAACACGGATAAAGCCCTCAATAGAGGCCTCTCTCTCTTTGGCAAGAGGTTTAAGGTTCAACGCTACCTTTCCTTTGGCCCTGACACCCAGTGTTCCAGATGCCTTGCCTTTGGACACCACCCCCACCCAGTGTACCGGTACTACCTACAGTGCTATTTGCACCTTGGAGCACCCTACCTACCTCCACACTTGCGGCAGCTCAGATTGTCCCACCAAAGGCAAACCATGTCTCCATACCATCATCAAATGCAAGAACTGCGGCGAACCCCACATGGCAACCTCCAAGGAGTGTGCAACATACCTGGCGGCAAACCAAGTAGCTGCTGTGAGGCGGACAAAGGGTAATTAGGTTTCCTCTGACTTGTATTTCGTTTGTTTTATTTGTTAGGCTTAAGGCGGGTGGGAGGATTTCATTTGTAAAAAGGGGTCGTTAGCGTTATGACAGGGGGTCCAATCAAAAGTTGCTACTAACATTTAGGAGACGGATATCAGGGACCAGGCGTGGGTGGCGCACCATTTTGTATGTTAGTTGCCGCTTCATAGCCTCTGGCTCCATAAGCGTAATGAATTATAATAATAATAATAATAACTTCAACCCACTCCAGATCAGAGAGTCAATCAACCATGCTCTGAACCAGGCCAAACTGAATATTACTGTTGTTCTTGTTAGACTCTCAGTCAATAATAACATAGTAATTGAGGTCAAGCCAGGTAACACTGCTGCTGAACTCAAGGAGAAGGAAAGTGTTTGGAGTCAACTGATTCCAGGACTGCAGGAGGTGGTCATCAGGGAAAGATGGTACTAGCTGGTGGCCCACTCTGTCACTACTGACATGATTGTGGCAGATAGTGAGGAGAAACCGGTGATGTCTTTCAAGGAGGACATTGAAGCCTACAATGCAGACATTCAGCTTGCTGCCCCTCCAAGATGGCTAACCAGACCAGAGGCTAGAATAGGAAAGTTGCACTCCTCCCTTGTTCTTTCCTTTAAAACTCTGAGAGAATTGAAATATGCACTAAGAAACCAACTTGTGATAGCAGGAACTTCAGTCAAGACTTCAGAGTTTGTTGACATCAGACCCACTACCCAGTGCAGGAACTGTCAGAAGTTTGGACACCATCAGAGAACTTGCAGACATCCTACCAGGTGCCAACTGTGTGCAGGAGACCATTCTACCAACCTTCACAGATGTGCTACCTGTCAGTCTACTAAGGAATGTCTCCACTCTCAGTTCAAGTGTGCTAACTGTGAGGGCTCTCACAAATCTACTGACCTGAGATGTGAGGTTTACAGGAACTTAACTAACAAACCAGAACTCCCATCAACTGACAACCCTTCCCATTCATTATGAGAGGCAAACCACTTACTATTATCCAGCACAACTGTGCAAAGACATATGAAGTATTGACCTCTCTCCTTCACTATACTAATGGTACAGCAGATATTGTTCTAGTTCAAGAGCCCTGGTTGGCTCCTGATGGCAGTCCTTACTCCCACCCTTCTTTTGAATCTATTCTTCCTGATACTGCTAATAATGAGAGACCTAGAACTGCTGCCTATATCAGCAAATCTAGGCTTGATATTCTTTGTACATACAGATCTGACCTTCTTCCTCACCTTGATGGTGATGTTCTACCACTTCAGATTCTTGCAGGAAAAGAGAAGTTTACCCTCTGGAATATCTACAATGAAAGAAAAAAGCTGACACCTGACTCTAGGCCACTCTACACTATGGACAGAACTCTCCAACAGCTACACATCCCCCAACATTCCATCCTCTGTGGGGACTTCAATGCCCACCACAGCTTATGGAATTCAGCAGTTCAGAAAGAAATTAGAGGTGAGGTCCTGGTAGATTGGTTTAGGGCTAACAACTGTGATCTAGTCAACCATCCTGATATCTCCACATAGAACTACAGACAAGGAACTGGAAGCTCAATATTAGATCTGACACTGGCAACACAAGACATATATGAAAGAGTAGTGGACTGGGCAGTGGATGAAGATGCTCATACAGGGAGTGATCATGAAGTGGTAAGATTCTCTCTAGTACTTGATGCTGACAGCTTGGTTCCCAGTCCTATGAGCAATAAATTCAACTGGCAAAAAGCAGATTGGAATTCTTTTGAATCCACTCTACAACAATTAATGGCTAAGACTTCATCTTCCTTCAACTCATATCTGATATCTGGTACTACTGATGCATTGGATCAAGCAGCACTCATACTCAAAAACTCTATACTAGATTCTCTTAACCACCATGTTCCTCTCAGCAAACCCTGTTCTAGATCCAAGAGGTGGTGGACTTCTGAGTTAACTAATCTGAGGCAGGATATGGCTAGAAAGCATAGGAAGTGGAAATCTGACAGACAGGAATACTACCATACTGACTATAAGAGAGCTAGGAACTCATACTTTGCAAGAATCAGAGAAACTAAGAGTCAGTGTTGGAAATCTTCTCTGCAAACTGCCCAAGGTCAAGACATTTTCACAGCAGCTAAGTATACCAGACCTACAATGTCCTTGAAAACTCCTACACTTTCTCTAAATGGACAGTTTGCTACTGACTTTGAGGAGAAATGTCAGATGTTCACAACTTGCATGTTCCCAGACCCACCACCCAACCAATCTCACTTCAACATAGAAGATACTCCAGCAGATAAGTCTTTCCCTTGGCCTGAAGTTACTGACTCTGAGGTGAAGGATGCAATCTTCAAGTCTGCTCCTTACAAAGCACCTGGCCCTGATGGAATCAACTTTCTTTGCTTAAGGCATGTATATCAGGCAATTCCTAGACCACTTACTGCACTGTTCAAATTACTGCTGAAAATAGGTTATCACCCACACTGCTGGAGAGAGGCAACTGGAGCCATAATCAGAAAACCTAACAAGCCAGATTATACAGTCCCCAAAGCTTACAGACCAATCTCTTTGTTAAACTGTTTAGGTAAGATCTCTGAGAAGATTATGGCTAACAGGCTGTCCTACATGGCAGAGACCTATGGACTTCTACACAGTGAACAGATGGGAGGAAGAGCTGGCAGAAGTGCCATTGATGCAGTTATGGCTTTGGTACATGATGTGCAGCAGGCAAGGTGTAATGGTAAAGTGCTCTCTGCCCTCTTCATTGATGTTAAAGGTGCTTTTGATCATGTATCCAGAACACAGCTACTCTTGATTTTACAGACTTTAGGTTTTCCCACTCCTGTTCTTTCCTGGATAGACACCTTCCTCTCAGACAGACAACTTGGATTAGTTTTTGATGGACAGAGGCAACCACTCCAATCAGTCAATACAGGTATTCCACAGGGCTCACCAATCTCACCAATCCTGTTTCTCTTTTACCTATCCAACTTGTTTAAGGATCTAGGACCCAGTGTTCTCACCCCTCAGCTAAGATCTCCTTCCTATATTGATGATGTTGCACTTATAGTAACAGGACCCTCTGAAGCTGCTAACTCCAAGTCATTGGAGAGGGCAGCCAGGAGGGCCTGGAGGTGGGCAGCTAACAATGTCACAGTATTTGATGATCCTAAGACTGAGCTTATGCACTTCCACAACAAGCCTTTTTCCAATACTAACAACATACCAGTCATCCTACCCCATGGTACAGTCATTTATCCTTCAACATACCTCAGATGGTTAGGAGTATGGCTGGACAGGAAACTATTATTCAACCACCATGTACAACAAAAGACAGCAGCAGCAACCAGGGCACTAAACATGATCTCAAGACTATCCAACTCAGAATGGGGACTATCAGCAGCAGCAATGAGGCAACTATACTACACTTCTATCACCCCAATTGCTGACTATGGAGCAGAACTCTGGTGGAAGGGACAGATAGGACTTGCTAATAAGTTGGAGAAGTTACAAGCAGAAGCTAATAGGAGAATACTAGGAGCTTTCAGAACTTCACCAACAGCTGCTCTGGAGATTGAGGCTTCTACACTTCCTGTTCCCTTAAGACTTGACAGACTTTGTAAGAGATATGCTTACAGGGTGTTACAGATGCTACCAGATCATCCAGTCAGACAAAGAACACCTAACTCATATCCATCAACATTACAACAAAGCTATCCTCCAAGCTCCTCTACCTCCTACTCCTCAGATTCAGACTGTACCACAACTCCAGTATTCAGATTCAGAGATCAAATTACCTTTAACTCCCAACATGAACTATATGGTAATGTGAATCCAGATTGGAGGATTTCCCATTCCCAGCAAGCTAAGTTTCCCACCCAACTGATTAGAGTTTTGAACACTTTAAGTAACTACCTACCAGCAGGCAAGAAACTTGAGCAATGCCATCCTATCTTGCAACCACCATGGCACACCATCCTACCAGACCAATATCCCAGATTAGACATCTTTATCAGCCCTGAAGACAAAGAAGCAGCAGCCAGACAACATAAGATCCTATTCAACCAGATCAACAATGGAGACAACCTGATTCTCTACACAGATGGAAGTGAACTGGAGAGTGGAGGAGTAGGAGCAGGAGTGGTTATGATGCATGGTGGAAAGATTGTGGGCAGGTGGAGTGTGGGACTTGGGTTGGATATGAAGGTTTATGATGGGGAATTGGTAGGTATTGCCAGAGCACTCACAGAAGCAAGCAGGACCAGCCTATCTTTCAAGCACATCTGGATATTTACAGACAACCAAGCAGCAATTCTCAACTCCTACAGCCTATCTCCTCACCCAGGCCAACAGGTTTCACAACAGATTCAACAGCTCACCATGGACCTACTCCTCTCTGACTTGGATCTACAGCTTCATCTTCACTGGGTTCCTGGGCATACAGGTATTCAGGGCAATGATGAAGCTGACAGTTTAGCAAAACAAGCAGCTGAGTATCCCCAACCCACACAGGACAGTTACCTTTCACTGACCAAATTGAAGACACAGATCAAGCAGTCTGCCCTTCCTGCCTGGCACCAGTACTGGACTCAACTGCCAGATACCAGGAAAGGTAGACACTTCAGGTCCATCCACTTCCACCTCCCCAAACTCAGACCACCACCACACTTCTACCAACTGTCTAGACATCAGCTTGCAACAGTCACACAACTCAGACTTGGCCATGGATATTTCAAATCTTATCTGTCTAGATTGGATGAGAATGTTCAAACCAGCTGTACCTGTGATAGACAGACACCAGCACTACAAACACCAGAACACATTCTTCTGTACTGCAGCAAATATCAACAATCCAGACACCATCTCAGACAAGTTGCTCAAACCTTCTACCTTCCTAATGTGCTTGGATCCAAGGCTGGACTGCTGGCTGTGGGAAAGTTTATAGGAGAATGTGGAGCAGCAACAAGGCAGGAGCATTTGGGGATATGGGAAGGATTAGAGTGCTCTGGCAATGGAAGGAGAGGGGAGGAGGAAGGGGAGAGGGAAGAGGAGGGAGTGCAAGAAGGAGGAGAATGGGAGAGGAGGGAGGAGGAGAGATGGTTAGAATGGAGGGAGGCAGGTGGGAAGGTTGATGGATAGGAGGGAATAGGCAGGAGGCCCAATCAGAAGAAGACAACAGGATTTAGGAGATGGGATCTGGGACCAGTAGTGGGAGGCACTACACTCATGTTTTTCTTTTCAGCTTCATAGCCATAGGCTCTACAAGCTTAATGATTTATAATAATAATAATAATAACCATGGACCTACTCCTCTCTGACTTGGATCTACAGCTTCATCTTCACTGGGTTCCTGGGCATACAGGTATTCAGGGCAATGATGAAGCTGATATTCTGGCAAAACAAGCAGCTGAGTATCCCCAACCCACACAGGACAGTTACATCTCACTGACCAAATTGAAGACTCAGATCAAACAGTCTGCCCTTACTGCCTGGCACCTCTACTGGACTCAACTGCCAGATGCCAGAAAGGGTAGACACTTCAGGTCCATCCACTTCCACCTCCCCAAACTCAGACCACCACCACACTTCTACCAACTGTCTAGACATCAGCTTGCAACAGTCACACAACTCAGACTTGGCCATGGATATTTCAAATCTTATCTGTCTAGATTGGATGAGAATGTTCAAACCAGCTGTACCTGTGATAGACAGACACCAGCACTTCAAACACCAGAACACATTCTTCTGTACTGCAGCAAATATCAACAATCCAGACACCATCTCAGACAAGTTGCTCAAACCTTCTACCTTCCTGATGTGCTTGGATCCAAGGCTGGACTGCTGGCTGTGGGAAAGTTTATAGGAGAATGTGGAGCAGCAACAAGGCAGAAGCATTTGGGGATATGGGAAGGATTAGAGTGCTCTGGCAATGGAAGGAGAGGGGGGGAGGAAGGGGAGAGGGAAGAGGAGGGAGTGCAAGAAGGAGGAGAATGGGAGAGGAGGGAGGAGGAGAGATGGTTAGAATGGAGGGAGGCAGGTGGGGAGGTTGATGGATAGGAGGGAATAGGCAGGAGGCCCAATCAGAAGAAGACAACAGGATTTAGGAGATGGGATCTGGGACCAGTAGTGGGAGGCACTACACTCATATTTTTCTTTTCAGCTTCATAGCCATAGGCTCTACAAGCTTAATGATTTATAATAATAATAATAATAACTTTGGTTTTCTCTTACATGTATTTCTTTTGTTATTTATGAGTTAGGCAGTTGGCAAGGTGGAGGATTTCCTATTGTTCATTATGGCGGATGGCCGTTGGCACACTTAAAAGCTGCAAATAAAATTTAGGAGAAGGACACCCTTGACGGGGATGGTTTCCTGTAAGGTAGTTGCCGCTTCATAGCCGTAGGCTCCATAAGCGTAATGAGATATAATAATAATAATAACCAGGCGACCAAGCAGCAGGACTGGATAGAGATAGCTTTTGGTGCCAAGTTTGCCGAACCTCAGAGAAGGTCTACTTCCCCATTGATCTTCCGTTACCCTTGTACTTGCTATTATATATTATTGGCTGAATCGGATTGGTCATCTCCTTACCGCCCACAGACAGTAAAGATCCATATCTTTCACCTGATGGAAACCCTCAATGTAGGGCATTTCTTCCTCGGCCACCCATGCTGTGCCATCAACTCTGACCGGGGAATTGCCTGAGCAGTCCTTTGAGCACAGCGCATCCTAAATCTGCTCGAGGTAGTTCGTGGGCGATGTGTACAGGATGACGTCTGACTCCCACGTTATCCAATTGGGGTCACTGGTGATGGCGTACGTGCAATATGTTGGGTACCTGAAGTATCTCTTACTCTCAGGCAACTCATATATCTTAATCGAGAAGATAATATCCGGGCATGGCTTCTAGCCAACAGTGGCCTACATCCCTTAGACCGTATGGTCCTGGAGTCGGGCCCTGATCAAGGAGAGGAGGTGCTCCAGACCACGGAGCCTGTAAACGGGCAATAAACCTTTTTCGACCATATGGTCTAGGATCGCTAGGGGTAGGCTGACGATACCGTAGCAGCGATGCAAGAGGAGGACCACGGGGAAGAATGGCTGGAGTCCCAGAGGTTGGAGAGCTCTCCGGTGCCTAGAGGCGCAGGGGTGTTCATTGTCATAGATGTCGACGTAAATTTCTATATCAAATTGGCTTTGAGCCAATATGACTATCAAAACACCATCGCTAATCACCAATATAGGTTCAGCAACTAGGCACTGCTGGCTCCTTGACCTAATGCACTTGGAGGACTCCCTACTATTGGGTTACCCACCCGCCAGAAAGCTCTGATCCATTTGATCTGGGTCAAGGGAGCCCGACCCTTGGCCTTTGGAGGCCTCCGCACCAGTTGAGTGTAGATCCCTGCCGGAAGTTCTAAGAGAGAACGAGTGCTTAGAACAGTCCATGACAGAGGTAGCGCAGGGAGCAGCATGGCATCTACAGTGCAACGGCGTAGAGGACAGCCAGACTGCCACCATGCCTGTCATCCATAACGGCGACCCAGCTTCCCCCACCTTGCTCCAACTGTGGTGCCTTCTCCCCACGCACCCCTGGTACTCCAGTACCTCCAGCATCTCCTGCATCCATAGCTACCCCCTGCCCACACACTCTAAATACCCAAACAACATCGCCAAAATTGCAACACTCAAGCCGACCCTCCGCAGGTGGAGGGTGAATCCTTTTTTGTTGATGGATTTTTTGGATTGCAGGATTTCTTTTGCGTCCAGGAATTTGTCTTTTGTTCATTCTCCTTAGTGTGCCGTTTTTAGGATTTGCTTATGGTTCGTGTTCGTGGGATTTGTACGTTTGTTAGAAAATATTTATGCTACAATTAAGCTCCCTTACTTTGGCATACCGTACTGGTATGGTATTTTGTGTTGCTGGTAGTCTGATTCCTTAGGCCAGTGCCACCACTACCTGGTGCTTGAATATATTCTACAGTCCCTTGTCAGAGGTGTTCATGAAATGCTTACTAAGCCCCCTTGCTAAAAATGTGGACTTAAAAATTTATTGCAACAACCAGTCACCACTACTGTAATTATATACATAATTAGGCTATAAATTTATGCTATATCATTAGACTTTCCTCTGTAATGTTTAGTGTTTTTTAAATTTTTCTTTTTCTCTCATAATTTACAGGAGTTGATCAAACAATTTGTCTGATATCCAGTTTTATACTAAGTGTAGTGAAAAATTAACACCCTTACATAAATCTTTCCCCAAATATTTATATAGGTAACCTGCTATAAGTTAAAATACAATATGTCAAAGCTGTATTATTAGCAAATATTTATGGTTGTATTAGTTATTGTCAAAGTGGTCTCCAAGTCAATCTGTGTATTAAATGCCTGATATTAAAAACAATACATTGTAATACCAATACCTATAATAAGATAATACTTCTAAAACTTCTTGTACAATATTTATTTTACCATATTGTTATTTAGATCATTGGCCTACTCTTAAATTCTGGCCAACTCTTAAAAGAATATGGTGTACAAGATGATAGTAAAGACTTGGATGGATATTTTTTATATGAAAAGTACATTGGATAAACCGCTTTAATTTATAATATTATATAATTGCACCTCACTATCCTAGGCCGCCAAAATCTGAGGAATTGCCCCAGCACAACAAGGAATTTAGTACAACATGTCAGATTCTAGGGGAAGAAATTTCAGGTTTGTTGAAGATTCTATGAAACAGTGAGGTGTGACTACTGGAAATTGGGAAAGAAATAGAAAAATATTAAAAAATACTTGACCATATGAAAGGAAAGTCTAATGATGTAAGATAAATTTAATGTCTAATTATTTATATAATTAGAGTAGTGGTGACTGGTTGTTGCAATAAATATTTTAAGTGCGCATTTTTAGGGAGGTTGCTTAGTAAGCATTTCACGAAGACTTCTGACAAGGAACTATAGAAATACATTTCCCATTACACCTGCTTACTTTGACGTCAGAAATTCATTTCCTGAGTTTGGCACCTCTTACATTCATATCCAGTAAGGTGCCTGGCGGCCGCCGACTTAACAAGTTGATTGGCCAGATTGCATTGGATTCTTGCCTGTTCAGTTGCATTGATAGAAGGCTCAAAGCTAAGGTTAGGAGTTCAAACCTGTTTTAAGTCTGGTGGGTGTCTGGTTAAACTTTGTGTCACTATCCGATAGTTGTTGGGGCGAGATTTTGCCCTTAGCGTCTTATAGGGATGCTCCCATTTCGTCAACCAAATTCATAGTAGAGTCTTCAAGACTATGACCTGTGGTAATACCTGGAGTACAAATATAATAATTAGCTCGTAGAAAACCCCTTTTTGGCAGCAAAACCTTTCTTTCAATACCCAGTGATATTTTGTAATTCTATCAGCTGCTTCCTAGGTCCTAGAAAATAAGACCAATCATGTCCCATTGGGGGCCGAAAAACCGTCATATACAAACTCCTCACCTTTCCGACTGACAAGATATACCCCATTGTGCTACATTCTAATTCCTATCTTTCCTAACGTTCAACATCATTCTGCTAGAACGTGATGCATAATCAACCATATTTTAATTCAACCAGTCAGCCGACACCTCGTATGGGTTACTTGTCTAGATGGAGATGCGACGGTAGAGCCTATGCAATGGGATCCACAAGATGGAGGCTCGCAACACAGCGAAACAGATCCGGCAGCTCCACAGGTAAACTGTCCAACCAGTCATCGCAGCGTCTTAGCCCTTCACCATCAGACCCGACACGGTCCCTTGGGAGACTCCCAAAGATACTCCACTAAAGCACGATACCGCCCTCAGCAGACAGCAAACCTAGCATTGAACAAGATTCACCAGTAGACTTAGAATCCCTTTGCCTAAGCGATGGTAGCAGTGATGAGTACCAAAATTCTCATGGATCTGATGGAACCCAATTGGACACAGAACCTGACACATACTACAACGCTACTCCTGATAGCACCATATCAGGACCACGACATCAGTCAAGACAAGGAGATAGAGAAAGAGATAATCGCGTGACAATGGTGCGAATTTCAACCACCTCCGTATCAAAGAAAACCGCTGAAGTCAGGAGGAGACCAGTTGCACTTTAGCGGATATTTCGTGGTGTACGGAACACTCCGCCGACGTTCCCATCATCAAGTGTAGCGCCACATTCGTCCCCGCTGACCCCCCAAAGTTCTACGACACCAGTTGTCAGAAGCTTGAGTCCGGTAGGCGAATCGACTACCCTATAACATCAGCACATCTGGCCTGATATTGTTTCACAGCGGAATACAGCATCAGGGGTAGAGGCAGCTATAGTATCACGGACAAAGACTTTGATTCTCTGGTACACCCATTTTGTTGACTCACCCCTAAGTGTGGTTGCTTAAACTTCTGAAGTAAACCCAGTATGGCTCCACGCACTCGATGACATTTCAGATGTAGGACACATCGAGCCATCGCAGGAAAGTATTAAGATAGTAGGTCAACAAATTGAAAAAAATGTTGAAAATTCTTGATTCGTTTCATAAGCTATATTTCCTTGATAATAGCTTATATTCTCTCTCACTTAGTTAGTGTTTCGGCATACCTAAACACCGCATACATTACTACATTTAGAATATGTTTTCTTACGTTATTTCAGTAATATTTGGTGATAACAATTGGGGATTTATTCATTATGTTACTTTCTTTGGTTTACGGGATTTTTCATCATCTTTATGGATTTTCTCAGACTTTACAGCCGTGATTATTTCTTCAGACTGACTGTAATTTCCCTCACACCCTCTCAGATGCACGCATGTTTTACGGGAATATCTTGGCAGATTCTCAGGGACAAACACGTTCGCCCTTATGTTTTTCCTACTTATGTTACAGTTTTACACGGTCTCACTTATGTTTCTCCCTATAATATTTCTCTGTTACATGGGGTTTACGCGGAGGATGCAAACCTGTATAAATAGACGCTACCTCTCGCTTTGTTTATAAGAGAATTAAGGACAAGAATCTCTACCAATCTGCCTTGATACATCTTACCTCTTCACTAGAAACGTGCACGTAATATACTCTTGATATTACGTCCGTATAATCTATCTTGCTATTAAGATCGTACCATTCACAAATTCCAATAAAAAAGATGTAGTGTGTCCATGAGTTCAGTACTGTCGAGGAAAGATATGCAATCGGCACTCATAAGTAAGATATCAGCATCTTCACAAAGTGAACTGTAGGATTGTGAAATTATATAATCTCACCAAAGGCGATCCCACTTCTCTTGTAGGTAGGGTAGAATATCTTCCGGAAGAGGATCGATTGATGTGTGCCCTGTGGGGGTATGAGGTTAGCACCCTGTTGACAAGATGACCCTTTCTAGCAATGACTAGTGTTCCTCGAACTCTGTACAAGAAATCACTTTAGGATTCTTGGCACTCCAGATTGCTGAGGCCATATGGGGAAAGTACTTTGAAGGCAATAGGATGGGGGAGATTGCCAAACCAGATTTCATTTGATGCATCAATGGTATGATAATTTGCTTAACATGTTTAATACGATGCTATGCCCTACTGGCATGGCACAGTATAGTATATAAGGATCCGGGCGACTTTAAGCCTAAGACGGCTGGTGGTGAGTTACTGTCACCTATATCACAAGTAGTTCTGGATTTCGCACATGACTTGATTATGAGTCATGAGTTTTGCGCATATGACTCTCTTGAGTCATATGACTCTCTTGAGTCATATGACTCTTTATGTTATGATTTGTTATGTTTCGTACATGACTTGATTATGAGTCATGGGTCTTGTGCATATGACACGCTTGAGTCATATGACTTATTTATTTTATGATTTGTTATGTTTTACACATGACTCAATTATGAGTCATGGCTCTAGCGCATATAACTCATTTGAATTATATGACTTCATTATGTTATGATTTGATAACTCAGGATTATGAGACATCAGGGTTAGGGTTTGCAAGGAGAGGTCTATATAAGGAGGGCAGTATGGTGGAGGAAGATAGCACTGACCGTCTCTGCCACACATCGGGTGATTGAAATCTCAATACCACAGGAATTCTCACCACTTTTCACGTCTGGTCCTCCCCCTAAGAGGGGGAACAGGCCATAACTTTTCATCCTTCCACCACAGTGGAACTTCTCTCCTGCCTTCTCACTTGAGGTCTACCCTCTTGAGATCCTCCCTATTCCTTCCCGCCATCTCAGGATGCTGGGCCTCTCTCCTTCCCCACTTTTACTCTAGCATCACTTAGCATCAGCACTGTCAGGTTACTCCTTTTTCTCTACAACAGACGGCTGAGAACACTGTTTGCGGTAGGTGATTACAATGGATTCCTTCAGCTTTTCTCTGGTCGGTTCGGGTTAATGTTAGGCATATAAGACCTAACATAAGTGGTAATACCATCCATCTGACCATATAGGTCAATTGACTTTATAAGATAATTGAGGTAAAGCTATATAGGAATTAAGATAATAATTTCTAATTCATAACTCCCTGACCACACACCATATAAGACCACTCGCATTAGTGATTAGCCGACCCACAGACTTTCTATCAATTAGATGCAAGACATGCGGCGCTATCAAACCACTTCAAAATGTTAGCAATACCCATTCAAGATTAGGTGTTTGTGGGACGGCTCCAATCAGAGTACCTCTTAGAGGCAGGAGGTCCGAGGGGAACCATACTTGGATTGGAAGACTGGAGATGCATGAAGTCTTTCTATGTTACTGGCGTGTCGATACTGATGCAAGCATATGTTAAATATGCCCCAGTTCCTGACACGAACTAACCTAGTTCTTGATCAGAAGGGACGATTCGAATAATAGCCATTCGGACTACATTTACATACTTAGTCCATTCAAGCCTAGAGATCGCAAAGAGATCATTGGGAGATAGGACGCTATCCTCACAAGATAAATATCTCGACTCAATTATGGGTGAAGTGGTGTTAGAACTGTCAGGATCAAATAGTGTTCGCACTTAGTAGAAACTAAAGTTAAAAGCTTCCCGGTACAAGTTAGTATAGGAATACTAAGTACCGGTAGATTAGTTTAAATAGGTTTAAGGTCTCAGGGTTAGTTAGAGGAATCAAGCAATGGAGAAGAGACCTTTACAATATAATAAGTTTACAATTACGAATCTTTGCTCTTTACCTTTTACTAAATTACGAGTCTTCCTAGACAATCTCCGATCAAAGATTCAGGCCCTAGTCCAACCGATAAGATTGACCTCGGCTACCGCCTGACAGTTATTCGATCTGCTGGGTCCCCGTTTTGTCCCACTGGTGGGTAAGGGTCAGTTTCACAGTTGGGTATCTTAGTTGGTTTTCTCAACAAGCTACGGTCGATTTCGCCTTCCTCCTCCTCTCGGGCTGATACAGCTGTTTCGTCATCTGTGGGCTCAGGGGGCTCAAGGGTGCTGACTAGTCAAGGCATGAATACGTTTCCGATAGTTACTACAGCATTTGTGTCTACCCCTCCTTTCTCCTCTCCTCAGCTGGGTTGGCTGGTACCCTATTACCCCCCCCCCTCACGCCAGGCTGGCATCCTACTGCCCCTGTCTTAAGCTAGCACGTTAATGCTCCACAAGCTGGCACCTTACTGCTTCCTCACTCCGGGGGGCTCCAGCCCTTGCCCACTTCCTCCAGCCAGTATTGCACCGCCTTGTGTCGGTTGGAACTCTCCTCCTCCTCATGCTAACGCTGGTGTGGCGGCGGTACATCGTTGCCAGAGTACCTGGCCCAGGCGAGACCTGCTCCTCTTGTACTTGGGGCTCAGTATTGGGTTAGCCTCCAGGCGGCTGGTTCTACTACGGACATTCCTGGTGGGTATGGTTTTGGTTTTTCTTTTGTACCTTTGGGCCAAGATTTTTAGGGGGATTTTTCCTTGTGGCTTCTTACTTGTCTTGGGTTGGGTGTCTCTTAGAACTGAGTTCACTTGTATTGTAAGGATAGGTTTGATTCAGCGCGAGATATGTGGTTGGATCTATACCAGAGGGGCTTGGGGCTCTAGGTTTTTGCCTCAGACAGAGGAGGCACGCGCGTTTTTTGGTTTTGTTTCTGCCATAGCTAACGCTGCATGCAGGCTCTTGTATCGTAAAACAATCAATATATGATAAAAAAAAAAAAAAAAAAAAGAAAAAATTGGCCGACAAAGATCGGCTCTCCACGCTTTTTTCTAAATAATTTCCTTATTTATTACTTTATGAATAAAATATCATTACACTCTTCATCAAGTTTGCACATCCGGCACATTTCTCATGAGCCTATATGAGGAGATGCTATCTTAGTTAAGATTTAACAGGCGTTATACAATGAACGGCGATAACGTTGATCAACAGATCTAAGAACTGACATATCTGATGAAGATACACTTAAGAAGAGAAGTATCGTTCCCAATTGCAATCAGCTAATTGAGAGTAAAGGAACGTTATATTATAAAGCATTAACAAAGCGACGCTCAATGATATCAACACTTTGGAAATATACCCTCATCCTGAGGGACAGGACTATGAAGGAGATATTGACTTCACAGAAAATGAGAGAGGGCTAGAACACTTTGAAGAATTCAATGACGTACTCGAGAATGCCTCTCAGGCACGGTCCCGTGTTACAAGCCCAGTTACCTCAGAACCAGGAACGCCAGAAAGAAGATCATTACCTGACAATTCACCAATAGGCACTCCAAGACCCAGAAGAATGTCAGGGATACCCCTGCTGGGCCAACAGGACAAGGAAACATAGAGATACCTCCAGCTCAGATGCAAGCAATTGTAGCTGAAGTTATGGCAGCAATTGGACAAGTACTTCCCACAGCCCTAGTGGCTCCAGTCTGAGCCATGCAACAACCCAAAGTCAAAGCTCCACCAAGGTATGGAGGAGAAAGACACCGATTTCGCAACTTCATGGTCCAACTGGACAACTATTTGGATGCAAATGGATGGGGAATAGGAAACAACAACGAAAAAATCGTATACACCGGCATGCTATTCAAAGGAATGGTACTTGCGTTGACATGACCCTATACAGAAGGGACCATCGAATAGCCATGGAGAAGTTGGAACAAATTCCATACAGAGCTCACTCAACAATTCAACGATCTTAATACAGAATAGGAAGCGAGGAACCAGCTCGAAATGGCCGAACGAGGAACTGCGACATAACCGAATACTGGTACGAGTTCAGGATACTCATGAAAGGTAGCAATGTCGACGACACAACAGCAGGAAGATGGGTTACCCGAGGACTGAAGAAGATTTATCACAATGCTGTGATCTATATGCCAAAGAGACTAACTTTGGCAACGCAATTAGCAGTTTGGTGGATAGATAAAGAGATCTGGATAAACAATTACAAAGCAACAGAACGAAACTACCATCCACCAACTATGGTTAGCCTGGCATACACACCACCAAGAAACCTGGACGGGACCTGGAAGAGACAAGAGCAAGATGACAGAGGAGAACCCATTGAACTAGATTATTATTATTATTATTATAATTCATTACGCTTATGGAGCCAGAGGCTATGAAGCGGCAACTAACATACAAAATGGCGCGCCACCAGCGCCTGGTCCCTGATATCCGTCCCCTAAATGTTAGTAGCAACTTTTGATTGGACCCCCTGTCATAACGCTAACGACCCCTTTTACAAATGAAATCCTCCCACCCGCCTTAAGCCCAACAAATAAAACAAACGAAATACAAGTAAGAGGAAACCTAATTAGCCTTTGTCCGCCTCTCAGCAGCCACTTGGTTTATTATTATTATTATTATTATAATTCATTACGCTTATGGAGCCAGAGGCTATGAAGCGGCAAATAACATACAAAATGGCACGCCACCCGCGCCTGGTCCCTGATATCCGTCTCCTAAATGTTAGTAGCAACTTTTGATTGGACCCCCTGTCATAACGCTAACGACCCCTTTTACAAATGAAATCCTCCCACCCGCCTTAAGCCTAACAAATAAAACAAATGAAATACAAGTAAGAGGAAACCTAATTAGCCTTTGTCCGCCTCTCAGCAGCCACTTGGTTTGCCGCCAGGTATGTTGCACACTCCTTGGAAGTTGCCATGTGAGGTTCGTTGCAGTTCTTGCACTTGATGGTGGTATGGATGCAGGCTTTGCCTTTGGTGGGACAATCAGACCTGCCGCAAGTGTGAAGGTAGGTAGGGTGCTCATGGGTGCAGATTGCACAGTAGGTAGTGCCCGTACACTGGGTGGGGTGGTGTCCAAAGGCTAGGCATCTGGAACACTGGGTGTCTGGACCAAAGGTGAGGTAGCGTTGGACCTTAAACCTTTTGCCAAAGAGTGAGAGGCCTCTGTTGAGGGCTTTGTCTGTGTTGTCTTTGCCGGCAATAGTGATAACCATGGTAGATGCTGCTTTGCCTGTGCGTTGGGTGTCTGTGGTGAGCCATCTGGGTGGGCGGGGAAGGTGAATGCCAGTGTTGAACTCCTCAATCTCTGACTTGACAGTGTGGAACCCCTCAGGAGTAGAGGGACTGAGGTGGGGATGCCGTGGATGATGACCTTATGCCAAACTTCATCTTGTCTGAGGCCAGTGGCGGCAGGTATGGTGGATCTTGCTGTTTCCTCAATTGCTGTTCTGTGTTGCTTGAGGACTTGGGCAGCCGTGATGTTGTCCTTGGTGAGAAGAAGGACATGGTGGTTTGGGGTGAACTCAATGGTTGCAATAAGAGGTCTCTTAATTGCAGTGTTGAAAGCGTTCCTTATGGTGAGGGTGTGGATGTCGTCAGGGAGTGCTGTGCCATCTCTCTCAATGACAATCGTACGGTCGCGTTTGGTCAAAACTGGAGTTGTGGCAGTTTTGTTTGGTGAGTGTGCTGGGGGCTTGCTAGGGAGGGTCCTGGCCGCTTTCTGGGCCCAGGTTTGCTGTGGTGGGTGGGTGGGAGGGGGTTGGGTGTTCGCGAAGGTGGTGTTGCTATGCTGTGGTTGAGCAACAAGGTGTGCGACTTGAGAGGTAAGGGCTGCCACTTTGGCTTGGAGGTCTTTGGTGTCTGTAATGTGTCGTTCCTGCACTACTAGCATGTGTGCTTCCATGGCTTTGAGGGTATCTTTGAGTTCGCAGTAGCAGGTCTTCATGGTTTGTAGTTCCTC
The DNA here is from genome assembly GCA_006112555.1 of Tuber indicum. Taxonomy (NCBI): domain Eukaryota; kingdom Fungi; phylum Ascomycota; class Pezizomycetes; order Pezizales; family Tuberaceae; genus Tuber; species Tuber indicum. The sequence goes on from VBSK01000220.1 coordinate 24,657, forward strand.
TTGTAGATAGGTGACGTGTTCATTGACTGCCTTTTCCCAGGCATCTTCTGAATCTGGTGGGGGTGCGACTGTTTGGACAGGGGAAGGGGTATCCTCTTCCATCTGGGTGTCGTCAGGCGAGGTGGGGAGGATTGATGTTCCTCTGGTCTGGTGGGATTCTGGTAGGTGAAAGGGGCTAGCAAGAGGGTTCTTGCCACCCCTACCCTTGCCCAAGGGTCTGCGCGACATCAAGGGGGTTGTATGAGGGACTCAGTTGATAGGGGTGATGGAATAACAAATAAAGTGGGATGATTTGTCTGTAAAAGTGGGGAAAAAGGATGGGTGAAGCGGTGATAATTGGTGGTTGACCAATGAGGTGAGGGCTCGGCGAAAAATTTGGTGTGGTTTTTTCTTTCGCTGTGGTTGTAACGGCAACGGAGTCTAGCCACTTGGTTGCCCGCAAGGTATGTTGGCACACTCCTTGGAGGATGCCATGTGGGG
>VBSK01000221.1:0-25041 GCA_006112555.1 Tuber indicum
ATCACCTTCCCATTAAGGCGCCCTTCACGTAGACAACCTTAAAATAAATGTTGAAGGAATCCGCCCAGCGATGTTGTCCGCGATTCAGTATCTTAGTACTATTAAAGTACTCCAATCTTATGATCATTGTAAAAATAGTTATTGATCAGATCTGAATCGCAAGAGATGATCCCATTCCTTAAAAGCAGCAACAATTGCGGACATCTCTTTATCATGCACATCATAATTTATCTCTGCTGGCGAGAACTTCCGACTATGGTAGGCTATAGGATGCCATCTACCATCTTCGCATAACTGTGACAGTTAAGCACCCAATGCAAAATCACTAGCATCGGTTTCCAACTTGGTTAACCGTTCCGGATCAAAGTGGGCTAGAATGGGGCTTGCAATAACATCGCTTTCAGGCGACTAAAGGCTTCATCATGCCTTGGACCCCATTCCCCATTGGAATCTTTCTTCGTTAAGTCAGTTAACGGCTTTGTTATCTTACTGAAGCCCTCAATAAACCGACGGTAGAAGTTTGCAAAACCCAAAAAGCTTTGAACGTCAACAACTGTCTTCGGTGGAGTCCAAACTTCAATAGACTTCACCTTTTCCGTGGTCATCATGATACCACGATCAGATATGCGGTAACCTAGAAATTCTACTTCCCTTTGGTGGAAGGTTGATTTCTTAATGCTCACACAAAGCCTAGCCTTGCGTAGTCTTTCCATAACTCGCCTAACGAGTGAGACATGTTCTTCGATGGTCTCTGAGTATATTAGGATGTCATCTATATAGGCGATGACTCCTTCGTCTAATAAATCATGAAAGATTTTATTTATCATACTCTGGAAAGTAGATGGGGCGTTACATAGCCCAAACGGCATTACCGTATATTCATACACCCATAACGACAGCGGAAAGCTGTCTTCCATTCTTCTCCTTCTGCCATTCGGAGGAGATAATAGCCATTCTTCAAGTCCAACTTAGTGAAGACAGTGGCTTTTCCAAGTCTATCACGCAGCTCATTCATCATGGTAAAGGATATTTATTCTTCACCGTAATCTTGTTAAGCCCTCGGTAATCAATACATACCTCAATGACCCATCAGGTTTGGGTACAAAGAGGATTGGGGCTGCGGCAGGGGAACTAGATCTCCGTATCTTTCCCGTTGCCAGCATCTCATTGAGATACTCCCTCAGAATCTTGAGCTCGTTTTCAGACAATGGATATATAGGACCAAAGGAGGTGCTGTCTCAGGCATTAACTCGATCTTTTGATCATACTCTGAGTGCTCTGGTAACGCATCTATCCTTTGTTGGCTAAATATATCGCCATAGTCCTTATATTCGGGGAGGAGACTTAGGGCAATGTCTTTCCCGTCTTCTCCTGTGAACTGGGGCATATCCAAGAGATATACCTGAGCTTGGTCTTCTGCCAATAGCTCTTCTTCGGTTATAATTCTAACCGTCTCTGGCCCACAAGGCATCTAGCCTTACACAATACAGACCTCCAAGTGAAGCTGCGTGTTTCCCAGTCTATGTCGGGATTATGTTCATGGAGCCATGACATTGGAAGATAACCATCAATCTTCTTATCGGACATGTCCGCCAGTTCAAATCTCATGTCATTGACATGATCGCCAATACGCATCTTTAGGGTCTTAGTGTAATGAACCCTGAGTTAGGATGTCATTCCCGCTAGCATCCTTTATTGGAGCAGCAACCTTTCTCCGGACACAAGGAACTTGTGTTTCCTTAGCCCATCGTGTGCTAAGCACTGCGCCAGTAGCGCCACTATCCAACATAACACAGCCTCGGCTGCACTGTCTCTCGCGCCACAACGCCATTCTAGTCTAACTCGAACTCGGATAGACTTTATATGTTTTGGGGGGCCTGAAAGCCGCGCCTTCTTTCTTGAGTTTTTTTTTTGAAGCATGTTTTAACGGAGTCTCTTGCCTTTCGACACAAGAGTGGCCACAACGGGTCAAAATGTTAAGGTTTCAAATCACGGTATATCAATAGCTAGGGTGTTTACTATCACGCCAGCATGATTTCGGGTACTGAACCCTCCTCAGGTAAACTTGATAACAAATTTCATTGCTCGAATCAAGGCCTGCTTGATGTGAAAAGAACTAGTCTAACAAAGAAAACAATTTCGCTTCCAATACTAAGGAAATAATCCATCGAAGTAAGGAATGATATATTCCCGCAGTAACATAACAAGAATACAAAGGAGAAATAAACCAAGACAAACACCCAAAGAGAATTCCCGTGCTGACCCAAATCCTCCACCTGCCTCGTTCCTTCGCAGACCGCTGCGGCCCAGAACATCTAAGAGGCCTGGTCAGTCTATGTATGACTGCAGGATTTTCTCAGGGCATGCTTACTCTCGGAGCCCTTCACATAACTTCCTAGAGTTATGTCAGTGTCTTGTTATTTCGCTGCAAGGAAAGGAACTTACCTATTCCTCAGCATCCGTATCAACCTCCATAATCTCGGGAGATGACTTTCGGATTTCCAATAACTTCTTTGAAGGTGGTGCTTCGATGCGACGGACTTTGTTGTTTGATGCTTCATTGACTTCTGCATCTTCAGCCTTCCTCTTTTTGGTTATCGCTTTAACCCCTTTGGCTGAACTAACAACAGGGTCGGTGGAGAAACATTTCCGCAAAAGTGACCCGGTTTTCCACATCGTGTGCACTGCGACTCCTTCTTGCGCTTATCGATAAGCGTAGACGGGATATTCTTATGGGCATTAGCATGCTCAGAATTCCCTTGCTTCTGGGATGTACCGCAGAAGATAAGGAGCGCCTAGGGTTGGGCTTCCCGAACCCTTTTCCTTCCGTTTCGGTTGTTTCCTCGAGGTTGACAACCTCTCCTCGCTCTTGCCCTGGTTATCACTTCGGCTTTTCGTAACTGTCTCGCTGAAAGTGATATTGTCTTGGAGGGCGTGGCCCGTCTTCCGCAGAAGGTCCATGTACTCGGACACACGGTAGATAGGGTGTCTTTTGTGCCCAGACATTCCGTAGTTGGGATGTCATTGTCATCCGGATCTTGTCTTTGATCATCGTAGGGTCCGTATAACCCAATTGGACAATCAGATCCATTACCGAGTCTAAGTACTGGTCAACCTGACCAGGCCTCATCTGCAGCTTCGTCCACTCGCTTAGAGCGCGGTCCCGATCAACATGGGCACCGAAACTTGCCATTAGCCGTTTCCTAAACCTTCCCATGTACGAAACTCATGGTTGGGGTCAAACGGCATACCCACCCGGCGTGCACCGTCCTCACTGACGTACCGGTGTAGGCCCATGTACCAAGTTTTGGCAGTGCCTTGAAGAAGAGGGATAACCAAGCTGATTTTGTCCATATCTTCCGTGACTGATTCTCGGAGTATTCGAACTTACTTGATTTCCACATCGCTAATGAACCGCTGGGTATCGGTTGTATCTCTTTGAAGGGAGTTACATCACCTAACTTCGCGGGCTTTCTTGGCTTTCCCCCCCCTGAGGGGTGGAGTTACCGGCTGGCTGACTAGCTCCAGCTGCCCCACTCATCTGCAAGAAAGCTCGTAGCACCTTCGTGCTCCCGGTCATAGCGTCTCTTCTTTTCTCGCTCCAGTTTGGCTTCCGCCTCCCCAGAAACTCAGAGAAATCGGGTATGGAGTCGGCATCATCGTCATCACTGCTACTGGAGGAACTGGAATCACCCGGGTTTCGCCAGCACCAACGTTTCCCACCAGGCGGGAGTTGATCTCCGCCGCCACCACGGCATTTCTGCCAGGGCCTCCAGAGGGTCTATCATACCCGTCAAAGGAGTCCTCCCTTTCCCCTTGTCTGTCCTCTTGGGGAACCACCCCCGAACGAGACAAGGCATGGGAGGTGGGTCTGTAATGGGACAGCTGCCGAAGAACTCGGAGTAACCCCATACCGACCCTGAACAAACTGCTGGAATTCCAGACAGCTATCCGGCATTGCCGAGGTCCCACGTGCAAACGTGAACCACAATAAGAACATTTGGGCTTTTTTCATCTTCGGACCCTCCTCCTCCGGCTTCCGGTACACTTGACTCGAACGACTGTTAGGACAGTTGAGTGCATGTGCGGCCTTTGGAAAGTGAGGTCCTCCCACGACCGTACAACCAGTGTAACAGAAGGCCGTACCACCCCGGCGACAAAGGCCTTCGGACCCGTTCTTTCTCCGGAGCACCCCACATAACCCCATTCACCCCCGGACTTGTTATATTGTCCTTGCCTAAGTTTGTCAAAAAACTCATTTGTATCAGTAGGTTTCCTGGGCCACCAGGTAACTTAGGCATGGAAGGCATGGGAGGCAGGGGAGCAGGTTCAATGATAACAGGAGCTTGTCCTGGCTTGGAGAGGTGTATTCACAGCCGCCTGGTAGGTCGGTCTGGCACAGGGACATTGGTAGAGGGGTTGGGGTATCAGTGACTCCTTCAAGTCTACCTGATCCCGACCAGGTTGCGGAGGTGGAGGAGGGACTCTGGACTTATCCACCCTATGACCACTATCGCCCGGACGAGAGCCTGTAGCAGGGCTAGGAGTCCGTCGGTTTCTCCTTTGAGATACCGGGGCAGTGCTTCTTCTTCGAGCTGTTCGTGGAGGGGGAACGACGAGGAGAGACTAGAGCTCGTGGCTGTTGACCCGCTATCTGTACTCCTAATTCAGTCAAGTATGCCTGATATGAGGGATTGGTCAACATAGCGGTTGGGTCTCCGCAAAGTTGACCGCGGGACGCTTCTCATCGGAGGTGCCACTGTCATGACGTATCATTGTCATGATCAATCTGATGCCCTGTACGGGCAGCCTCTTCCAACGCCGCTATCCTCTTGGCTAGCGCACGTGTGTCACTAATTTGCCGTATGAACAACTTCTGTTGTTTTTCCGCATCCACTCCGTACCGCCGTAACCATCTCTATTTAAACTTAGTCTGCGCCTGCTCATTCCAGTATGCATCTGGCTTTGAGCTTCCTTCATCTGTTTTGTACTTCAAAAGGATGTAGGGTTCCATGACTTCCCTAGTAAAATCCGCAAGACTAAACCTTGACCTTGCCTTTCTGGCACTACCGGAATCGCAAGCTTCTGCTGTGTAAACGATTCGAATAACCGCGCAGGGTCTTCGACCACAATTTCCTCGGCATCGTCGGGAAGGTCGATATTGGTAGCATTAAGGACAAGTTCAATGGGTTCCCAACCAAGGCCTTTGGCATCCGCAAATGCTTCACGCCGCATATGCCATTGGTGGGCTGCCGCCGCGGCAGGATCGAAGTGACCGGTTGGTTTGACATAGTAATTTCCACCCGATGCTTCTGGTACCAGACCAGCGACTCGTACTCAAACTATGTCAATTCAAGGAGGTGTAACGAGACTCCACTGAGTACTATTACAAGTAGCCAAACCTACACCCATACCGGAGTCAAGAGACTACCGCGGTAGGGCTGGGCGGTAGACTTAGGTCTACCAGGTGGAGGTACCGGTGGTTAGGTACCTCAGTCGGGCATGCTAGGCCATACCAAGGTACATAGGTCCTAGTAATGGTTGGGGGTTACCCTACCTTGAAAGTAACTTGTTACGCAGGACTTCGGGGAAGTTACTAGATTGTTTGTCACGCGAAACTACATAGGGTGTTCGATTCTCAGGTTGTGCGAATCACTCCCGCACAACCAGTTGAGCTCCGAACAAGCTGTAACTTGGAGGTGTGGTTGCTAACACCCCCCTCCGGCCCCGTTATAAGTCCCTAGCGTCATGGGCTACAGCCTGAAGAGTTGCTGTAAGTCTAGCAAAAGTCTCCAAGTGGAGATGTTGCCGTAACTCCGTATGCGCTCACGCCGTCCGTCCGACCGAAGCTGTCCGCAGGATATATGAGGGGGAAGGGAGAACCTGGAGAATAGCCTCCAGGTGGTTTCGTGTAAAACGGACCAAAACTGACGGAGTAATACTGCTTTGAAGTCAAGAGTAGTATGTGAGGTTACCGGAGGCCAGTAGGCGAGGTAACCGAAGTCCGTTGCCCCGAAAGAGTAATAGTATTGGAGAATCGTTAAGGACTCTAAGACACTAGTCTAAGGTCACGATAAGACTTACTTCTAGGAGGGTTGACTGTGGGTAGCGCCTATTGGTAGTCAACCTCCGAAGGGGTCTATCGGGGGAGCTACGTGGCTATCATCCGGAATGATATAGAAATGAGTAGAACCGGATAGATGTTCAGGGGCTGCGAATGCTTGTAGAAGACTAAGTGTATATGGGTAGAGAGTTCCATAGTTGGTATAGTATCCGCACGGGCATGACAGCTCGCCACTGGCATGACCACGATATGAAGAGTTTTTACTCCTGCGGTTGCATTGGAGATGCAGCGGCTAAAACACTTCTATCGGGCAGATGTTAGAACACCACCGAGTGGTCTAGTTCGCTACGGAGGATCTTTGGTCCGATCCGTAGAGGTTGGCTAGACAGCCCACGGGAGTTGGGTGCTCACGAACGCAGAGTAGTGATGGGGAGTAACTGGCAGCATACCAAAACCTACTTAAGTATATGCGAGTTCTCCTCTACTCTGGCAATCAACTACCTCTCGAGACAAGGACTTAATTGAGTAAAGCTGCGGCTTAACGATATTAAGTTTTACCGTTTATTTTTTCAACGCTCTGCTGTTGATTATCTTTATCTTACTTCTGAAAGAATACTTCGGTGCGGTCGCAACCTCGGGATCCATCTTCCCAGAGGGAGCCCCCGTTACAGTATATCGTTAAGCGAAGACCTCGCTTAACTCTTCCTACTCTTGAGATTTGTTGGTATTGACCTCCTTGAATTGACATAGTTTGAGTACGAGTCGCTGGTCTGGTACCAGAAGCATCGGGTGGAAATTACTATGTCGAACCAAGCCGGTCACTTCGATCCTGCCGCGGCGGCAGCCCACCAATGGCATATGCGGCGTGAAGCATTTGCGGATGCCAAAGGCCTTGGTTGGGAACCCATTGAACTTGTCCTTAATGCTACCAATATCGACCTTCCCGACGATGCCGAGGAAATTGTGGTCGAAGACCCTGCGCGGTTATTCGAATCGTTTACACAGCAGAAGCTTGCGATTCCGGTAGTGCCAGAAAGGCAAGGTCAAGGGTTTAGTCTTGCGGATTTTACTAGGGAAGTCATGGAACCCTACATCCTTCTTGAAGTTACAAAACAGATGAAGGAAGCTCAAAGCCAGATGCAATACTGGAATGAGCAGGCGCAGACTAAGTTTAAAATAGAGATGGTTACGGCGGCTACGGAGTGGATGCGGAAACAACAGAAGTTGTTCATACGGCAAATTAGTGACACACGTGCGCTAGCCAAGAGGATAGCGGCGTTGGAAGAGGCTGCCCGTACAGGGCATCAGATTGATCATGACAATGATACGATCATGACAGTGGCACCTCCGATGGAGAAGCGTCCCGCGGTCAACTTTGCGGAGACCCTAACCGCTATGTTGACCAATCCCTCATATCAGGCATACTTGACTGAATTAGGAGTACAGATAGCGGGTCAACAGCCACGAGCTCTAGTCTCTCCTCGTCGTTCCCCCTTCCACGAACAGCTCGAAGAAGCACTCGCCCCGGTATCTCAAAGGAGAAACCGACGGACTCCTAGCCCTGCTACAGGCTCTCGTCCGGGCGATAGTGGTCATAGGGTGGATAAGTCCAGAGTCCCTCCTCCACCTCCGCAACCTGGTCGGGATCAGGTAGACTTGACAGGAGTCACTGATACCCCGACACCCTCTACCAATGTCCCTGTGCCAGACCGACCTTACCAGGCGGCTGTGAATACACCTCTCCCAAAGCCAGGACAAGCTCCTGTTATCATTGAACCTGCTCCCCTGCCTCCCATGCCTTCCATGCCTAAGTTACCTGGTGCGCCCAGGAAACCTACTGATGCAAATGAGTTTTTTGACAAACTTAGGCAAGGACAATATAACAAGTCCGGGGGTGAATGGGGTATGTGGGGTGCTCCGGAGAAAGAACGGGTCCGAAGGCCTTTGTCGCCGGGGGTTACGGCCTTCTGTTACACTGGTTGTACGGTCGTGGGAGGACCTCACTTTCCAAAGGCTACACATGCACTCAACTGTCCTAACAGTCGTTCGAGTCAAGTGTACCGGAAGCCTGAGGAAGTAGGTTCGAAGATGAAAAAGCCCAAATGTTCTTATTGTGGTTCACGGTTGCACGTGGGACCTCCGGCAATGCCGGAAAGCTGTCTGGAATTCCAGCAGTTTGTTCAGGGTCGGTATGGGGTAACTCCGAGTGCTTCTGGAGCTATTCCATTACCTGACCCACCTCCAATGCCTTTGTCTCGTCAGGGGGTGGTTCCCCAAGAGGACAGACAACAGGAAAGGGAGGACTCCTTTGACGGGTATGATAGACCCTCTGGAGGCCCTGGCAGGAATGCTGGTGGCGGCGGAGATCAACTCCCGCCTGGCGGAAACGTTGGTGCTGGCGGAAACCCGGGTGATTCCAGTTCCTCCAGTAGCAGTGATGACGATGATGCCGACTCCATACCCGATTTCTCTGAGTTTCTGGGGAGGCGGAAGCCAAACTGGAGCGAGAAAAAGAAGAGACGCTATGACCGCGGAGCACGAAGGTTGCTACGAGCTTTCTTGCAGATGAGTGGGGCAGCTGGAGCTAGTCAGCCAGCCGGTAACTCCACCCCTTCAGGGGGAAAGCCAAGAAAGCCCGCGAAGTTAGGTGATGTAACTCCCTTCAAAGGAGATACAACCGATACCCAGCGGTTCATTAGCGATGTGGAAATCAAGTTCGAATACTTCCGAGAATCAGTCACGGAAGATATGGACAAAATCAGCTTGGTTATCCCTCTTCTTCAAGATACTGCCAAAACTTGGTACATGGGCCTACACCGGTACATCAGTGAGGATGGTGCACGCCGGGTGGGTATGCCGTTTGATCCCAACCATGAGTTTCGTACATGGGAAGGATTTAGGAAACGGCTGATGGCAAGTTTTGGTGCCCATGTTGATCGGGACCGCGCTCTTAGCGAGTGGACGAAATTGCAGATGAAGCCTGGGCAAGTAGACCAGTTCTTAGACTCGGTAATGGATCTGATTGTCCAATTGGGTTATACGGACCCTACGATGATCAAAGACAAGATCCGGATGACAATGACATCCCAACTACGGAATGTCTGGGCACAAAAGACACCTCATCCTACCGATGTGTCCGAGTACATGGACCTTCTGCGGAAGACGGGCCACGCCCTCCAAGACAATATCACTTTCAGCGAGACAGTTACGAAAAGCCGAAGTGATAACCAGGGCAAGAGCGAGGAGAGGTTGTCAACCTCGAGGAAACAACCGAAACGGAAGGAAAAGGGTTCGGGTAAGCCCAACCCTAGGCGCTCCTTATCTTCTGCGGGTACATCCCAGAAGCAAGGGAATTCTGAGCATGCTAATGCCCATAAGAATATCCCGTCTACGCTTATCGATAAGCGCAAGAAGGAGTCGCAGTGCACACGATGTGGAAAACCGGGTCACTTTTGGCGGAAATGTTTCTCCACCGACCCTGTTGTTAGTTCAGCCAAAGGGGTTAAAGCGATAACCAAAAAGAGGAAGGCTGAAGATGCAGAAGTCAATGAAGCATCAAACAACAAAGTCCGTCGCATCGAAGCACCACCTTCAAAGAAGTTATTGGAAATCCGAAAGTCATCTCCCGAGATTATGGAGGTTGATACGGATGCTGAGGAATAGGTAAGTTCCTTTCCTTGCAGCGAAATAACAAGACACTGACATAACTCTAGGAAGTTATGTGAAGGGCTCCGAGAGTAAGCATGCCCCGAGAAATCCTGCAGTCAATACATAGACTGACCAGGCCTCTTAGATGTTCTGGGCCGCAGCGGTCTGCGAAGGAACGAGGCAGGTGGAGGATTTGGGTCAGCACGGGAATTCTCTTTGGGTGTTTGTCTTGGTTTATTTCTCCTTTGTATTCTTGTTATGTTACTGCGGGAATATATCATTTCCTTACTTCGATGGATTATTTCCTTAGTATTGGAAGCGAAATTGTTTTCTTTTGTTAGACTAGTTCTTTTCACATCAAGCAGGCCTTGATTCGAGCAATGAAATTTTGTTATCAAGTTTACCTGAGGAGGGTTCAGTACCCGAAATCATGCTGGCGTGATAGTAAACACCCTAGCTATTGATATACCGTGATTTGAAACCTTAACATTTTGACCCGTTGTGGCCACTCTTGTGTCGAAAGGCAAGAGACTCCGTTAAACATGCTTCTAAAAGAAAACTCAAGAAAGAAGGCGCGGCTTTCAGGCCCCCCAAAACATATAAAGTCTATCCGAGTTCGAGTTAGACTAGAATGGCGTTGTGGCGCGAGAGACAGTGCAGCCGAGGCTGTGTTATTGTTGGATAGTGGCGCTACTGGCGCAGTGCTTAGCACACGATGGGCTAAGGAAACACAAGTTCCTTGTGTCCGGAGAAAGGTTGCTGCTCCAATAAAGGATGCTAGCGGGAATGACATTCCTAACTCAGGGCTTCATTACACTAAGACCCTGAAGATGCGTATTGGCGATCATGTCAATGACATGAGATTTGAACTGGCGGACATGTCCGATAAGAAGATTGATGGTTATCTTCCAATGTCATGGCTCCATGAACATAATCCCGACATAGACTGGGAAACACGCAGCTTCACTTGGAGGTCTGTATTGTGTAAGGCTAGATGCCTTGTGGGCCAGAGACGGTTAGAATTTATAACCGAAGAAGAGCTATTGGCAGAAGACCAAGCTCAGGTATATCTTCTTGGATATGCCCAGTTCACAGGAGAAGACGGGAAAGACATTGCCCTAAGTCTCCTCCCCGAATATAAGGACTATGGCGATATATTTAGCCAACAAAGGATAGATGCGTTACCAGAGCACTCAGAGTATGATCACAAGATCGAGTTAATGCCTGAGACAGCACCTCCCTTTGGTCCTATATATCCATTGTCTGAAAACGAGCTCAAGATTCTGAGGGAGTATCTCAATGAGATGCTGGCAACGGGAAAGATACGGAGATCTAGTTCCCCTGCCGCAGCCCCAATTCTCTTTGTACCCAAACCTGATGGGTCATTGAGGTTATGTATTGATTACCGAGGGCTTAACAAGATTACGGTGAAGAATAAATATCCTCTACCGTTGATGAACGAGCTACGGGACAGACTTGGAAAGGCCACTGTCTTCACTAAATTGGATTTGAAGAATGGCTATTATCTCCTCCGAATGGCAGAAGGAGAAGAATGGAAGACAGCATTTCGCTGTCGTTATGGGTTGTATGAATATACGGTAATGCCGTTTGGCTTATGCAATGCTCCATCTACTTTCCAGAGTATGATAAATCATGTCTTTCGAGACTTATTAGACGAAGGAGTCATCGCCTATATAGATGACATCCTAATATACTCAGAGACCATCGAAGAACATGTCTCACTCGTTAGGCGAGTTATGGAAAGACTGCGCAAGGCTAGGCTTTGTGTAAGCATTAAGAAATCTACATTCCATCAAAGAGAGGTAGAATTCTTGGGATACCGTATATCCGATCGTGGTATTATGATGACCACGGAAAAGGTGAAGTCAATTGAAGTTTGGACTCCACCAAAGACAGTTGTTGACGTTCAAAGCTTTTTGGGATTTGCAAACTTCTACCGTCGGTTTATAGAGGGCTTCAGTAAGATAACAAAGCCGTTAACTGACTTAACGAAGAAAGATTCCAAATGGGGATGGGGTCCTAGACATGATGAAGCCTTTAGTCGCCTTAAAGCGATGTTCATGGCAAGCCCCATTCTAGCTCACTTTGATCCGGAACGGTTAACCAAGTTGGAAACCGATGCTAGTGATTTTGCATTGGGTGCTATACTGTCACAGTTATGCGAAGATGGTAGATGGCATCCTATAGCCTACCATAGTCGGAAGTTCTCGCCAGCAGAGATAAATTATGATGTGCATGATAAAGAGATGTCCGCAATTGTTGCTGCTTTTAAGGAATGGGATCATCTCTTGCGCTCAGTATCGGATCAGATAACTATTTACACTGATCATAAGAATTTGGAGTACTTTAATAGTACTAAGATACTGAATCGCCGACAACATCGCTGGGCGGAATTCCTTCAACCATTTAATTTTAAGGTTGTCTACCGTGAAGGGCGCCTTAATGGGAAGGCTGATGCATTATCGAGGCGTTCGGAGTACCGCCCTGAAGGGGGGAGTAATTCTGCGAAATTGGGTCAGGAACAGATGTTTTTCCGTCCGGGACAGTATTTGGATAGTCAGGAGCGGGACATCTTGCGACCACAGTTGTTGCAACTGTGCCAAGGCTTCCGGTTGAAGTCCGGAATGCTTGATGACATGAAGGTCGCTATAGCAAAGGACAATACTTATCAAAGTATTTACAAGTCCATTGTCCAAAAGGACAATAAGGTTGACCCTAATTTCTCAATAGAGAAGGACTTCCTCCTTTACAAGGGGCGTTGGTACATACCGGAGGATCAAGGGCTAAAGGAACGGATCATGCAAGCGGAACATGATTCCCGTCTAGCCGGACACTTCGGGACTTATAAGACAATAGGGAAGGTTAAAGCCAACTTCTACTGGCCTAAGATGGAGGCCTACATCGAAGACTATGTTCGGTCATGCGATGTCTGTCAAAGGGTAAAGACAGTTAGACACAAGATGTTTGGGCTCTTAGAACCTATAGATGTTCCTATGAGGCCATGGAACGCAATATCAATGGACTTCATTGTGGCGTTACCAGAATCCGAGGGTTATACGAAGATCTGGGTCATTGTTGATAGGTTTTCAAAAATGGCACATTTCATCCCCCTCGCTACGGAGGTACCTATCAAGGAACTTGCTCTTATATTTCTCAAAGAGATCTGGAGACTGCATGGACTCCCAGAATCAATTATCTCTGACCGAGATACTCGATTCACTTCAAAATTTTGGGTTAGCTTAATGGGACTACTTGAGGTAAAACTCAATGTCTCTACCGCGTTCCATCCCGAGACCGACAGCCAGACTGAGCGGGTGAACCAGACACTGGAACAATACCTAAGGAGTTATTGTACCTACCAGCAGGATGATTGGGTTTCGCTACTACCGTTAGCGGAGTATGCCTATAATACATCCACCTCCGAGTCAACCAGGTTATCTCCTTTTGAGATTAACTATGGATTCTCTCCGAGGACAAACTGGTCTGGAATTGTTCCTGACAATAAGGGGATTCATCCAAGTACGGAGCTGTTAGTAAAGGATTGGGAGGGTACATGGCAAGACATACGGGAAACATTACAATGTGCTCAAGAGAGGCAACGGAAATGGCATGACAAGAAACGATTACCATCTCCAGAATATGCCACACTAGAAGATGTCGAAGAGGGCAGAGCTATAAAGGCTGATCGGGTAATGCTGAATCGCAAGAATATCCGTACAAAGAGGCCTATGGAGAAACTAGACCACCGAATGTTTGGTCCCTTTGTGGTCAAGCGACGTGTTGGTACTAGGGCATATGAACTCCACTTGCCTGCGCGTTGGTCTATCCACCCGGTATTCAACGTTGGGTTATTAGAGCCCTACCGAGAGGATCAGACCGGGAGAAGGGTTAAAGTTATCCCTATCCCTGACATAGTGGAAGACGAGCCAAGTTATGTTATCTCGGGAGTGTTAGACAGCCGGTGGTATGGAGGAGTTAAACAGAAGTTCCCTCATCGGTTTGTCCAGTACCTGATATCGTGGGATGGCTATGGACCTGAAGAAAATTCTTGGGAGCCGTTTGAGATGCTGGAAGGAACCGGTATACAAGCCTTAAGCGATTTCCACAAAAGGTATCCATCTAAACCTAGGGACCATAGGGTTGTAGATGTACCGAGTAGCGGAAATAAAAGACGTCGTTAGATCGGCTCGGGTCGAGCCTTATAGAAGAGGGGAGTGATGTAACGAGACTCCACTGAGTACTATTACAAGTAGCTAAACCTACACCCATACCGGAGTCAAGAGACTACCGCGGTAGGGCTGGCGGTAGACTTAGGTCTACCAGGTGGAGGTACCGGTGGTTAGGTACCTCAGTCGGGCATGCTAGGCCATACCAAAGGTACATAGGTCCTAGTAATGGTTGGGGGTTACCCTACTCTGTAGGGTAACCCAAGTAGTCAATTTGGGAGTTACCCTGAATTACTCGACGGAGAGTCCAGGTAAAGTTACCCTACTCTGTAGGGTAACTCGGGGTACAGTTACCCTACCTTCGGACTAGGGTTACCCTGCTATGGAGTCAAGTTACCCTACCTTGAAAGTAACTTGTTACGCAGGACTTCGGGGGAAGTTACTAGATTGTTTGTCACGCGAAACTACATAGGGTGTTCGATTCTCAGGTTGTGCGAATCACTCCCGCACAACCAGTTGAGCTCCGAACAAGCTGTAACTTGGAGGTGTGGTTGCTAACACCCCCCTCCGGCCCCGTTATAAGTCCCTAGCGTCATGGGCTACAGCCTGAAGAGTTGCTGTAAGTCTAGCAAAAGTCTCCAAGTGGAGATGTTGCCGTAACTCCGTATGCGCTCACGCCGTCCGTCCGACCGGAAGCTGTCCGCAGGATATATGAGGGGGAAGAGGAGAACCTGGAGAATAGCCTCCAGGTGGTTTCGTGTAAAACGGACCAAAACTGACGGAGTAATACTGCTTTGAAGTCAAGAGTAGTATGTGAGGTTACCGGAGGCCAGTAGGCGAGGTAACCGAAGTCCGTTGCCCCGAAAGAGTAATAGTATTGGAGAATCGTTAAGGACTCTAAGACACTAGTCTGGGGCCACGATATGACCTACTTCTAGGAGGGTTGACTGTGGGTAGCGCCTATTGGTAGTCAACCTCCGGAGTGGTCTATCGGGGGAGCTACGTGGCTATCTTCCGGAGTGATATGGAAATGAGTAGAACCGGATAGATGTTGAGGAGCCGCGAATGCTTGCAGAAGACTAAGTGTATATGGGTAGAGAGTTCCATAGTTGGTATAGTATCCGCACGGGCATGACAGCTCGCCACTGGCATGACCACGATATGAAGAGTTTTTACTCCTGCGGTTGCATTGGGGATGCAGCGGCTAAAACACTTCTATCGGGCAGATGTTAGAACACCACCGAGTGGTCTAGTTCGCTACGGAGGATCGTTGGTCCAACCCGTAGAGGTTGGCTAGACAGCCCACGGGAGTTGGGTGCTCGCGAACGCAGAGTAGTGATGGGGAGTAACTGGCAGCATACCAAACCTACTTAAGTATATGCGAGTTCTCCTCTACTCTGGCAATCAACTACCTCTCGAGATCAGGACTTAATTGAGTAAAGCTGTGGCTTAACGATATTAAGTTTTACCGTTTATTTTTTCAAACTCTACTGTTGATTATCTTTATCTTACTTCTGAAAGAATACTTCAGTGCGGTCGCAACCTCGGGATCCATCTTCCCAGAGGGAGCCCCCGTTACAGGAGGTCAATACGAACAAATCTCAAGAGTAGGAAGAGTTAAGCGAGGTCTTCGCTTAACAATATACTGTAACGGGGGCTCCCTCTGGGAAGATGGATCCCGAGGATGCGACCGCACCGAAGTATTCTTTCAGAAATAAAGATAAAGATAATCAACAGCAGAGCGTTGAAAAAATAAAACGGTAAAACTTAATATCGTTAAGCCGCAGCTTTACTCAATTAAGTCCTGGTCTCGAGAGGTAGTTGATTGCCAGAGTAGAGGAGAACTCGCATATACTTAAGTAGGTTTTGGTATGCTGCCAGTTACTCCCCATCACTACCCTGCGTTCGCGAGCACCCAACTCCCGTGGGCTGTCTAGCCAACCTCTACGGGTTGGACCAACGATCCTCCGTAGCGAACTAGACCACTCGGTGGTGTTCTAACATCTGCCCGATAGAAGTGTTTTAGCCGCTGCATCTCCAATGCAACCGCAGGAGTAAAAACTCTTCATATCGTGGTCATGCCAGTGGCGAGCTGTCATGCCCGTGCGGATACTATACCAACTATGGAACTCTCTACCCATATACACTTAGTCTTCTACAAGCATTCGCGGCTCCTGAACATCTATCCGGTTCTACTCATTTC
The DNA here is from genome assembly GCA_006112555.1 of Tuber indicum. Classification (NCBI taxonomy): domain Eukaryota; kingdom Fungi; phylum Ascomycota; class Pezizomycetes; order Pezizales; family Tuberaceae; genus Tuber; species Tuber indicum. The sequence continues at coordinate 16,103 of VBSK01000221.1, forward strand.
CATATCATTCCGGAAGATAGCCACGTAGCTCCCCCGATTGACCACTCCGGAGGTTGACTACCAATAGGCGCTATCCACAGTCAACCCTCCTAGAAGTAGGTCATATCGTGGCCCCAGACTAGTGTCTTAGAGTCCTTAACGATTCTCCAATACTATTACTCTTTCGGGGCAACGGACTTCGGTTACCTCGCCTACTGGCCTCCGGTAACCTCACATACTACTCTTGACTTCAAAGCAGTATTACTCCGTCAGTTTTGGTCCGTTTTACACGAAACCACCTGGAGGCTATTCTCCAGGTTCTCCTCTTCCCTCTCATATATCCTGCGGACAGCTTCCGGTCGGACGGACGGCGTGAGCGCATACGGAGTTACGGCAACATCTCCACTTGGAGACTTTTGCTAGACTTACAGCAACTCTTCAGGCTGTAGCCCATGACACTAGGGACTTATAACGGGGCCGGAGGGGGGTGTTAGCAACCACACCTCCAAGTTACAGCTTGTTCGGAGCTCAACTGGTTGTGCGGGAGTGATCCGCACAACCTGAGATTCGAACACCCTATGTAGTTTCGCGTGACAAACAATCTAGTCACTTCCCCCGAAGTCCTGCGTAACAAGTTACTTTCAAGGTAGGGTGACTTGACTCCATAGCAGGGTAACCCGTGGCCCAAGGCAGGGTAACCCTAGTCCGAAGGTAGGGTAACTGTACCCCGAGTTACCCTACAGAGTAGGGTAACTTTACCTGGACTCTCCGTCGAGTAATTCAGGGTAACTCCCAAATTGACTACTTGGGTTACCGTACAGAGTAGGGTAACCCCCAACCATTACTAGGACCTATGTACCTTTGGTATGGCCTAGCATGCCCGACTGAGGTACCTAACCACCGGTACCTCCACCTGGTAGACCTAAGTCTACCGCCAGCCCTACCGCAGTAGTCTCTTGACTCCGGTATGGGTGTAGGTTTGGCTACTTGTAATAGTACTCAGTGGAGTCTCGTTACAGCTGGAACGTGTTTCTTTCCTTATTCAACAGCCTTGTGGCCCAGCCCCTGCCCCCCTCTATTGTTGCTTTACAAGACCCCCCTGTGTTTCGTGGCAAACTGCCGCAGTTTAATGGTTTTAAGTTTTTTGCCCCCCCATTTTCACCACACAACAGGCCAAAGGTGGCCTTCTACGTCCTACGCTCCTTTCTTGACTCCACCTCGGTGGTGCCAGTTTTCCTTGACAACCCGGGCCTGATGGCGCTCGATATACACACTCCTAATGGTTTATTTTCTCCGTCTCATGTTAAATTTCGGGTCCTTAACCTCTACTCCTTATGGACTGCTTCCTCTCTTACGAGAACGGTATCTCCAGAGGAGGCCTTTCCTCTCCTCCCACACCCTTTGCTAGTGGTGGGTGACTTCAACCTCCATCACCCTTCCTGGGACCCCCTCCGCTCCTTCCGTGACAACGAGATCAGGGCCTCAGCTCCGTACGCGGACCTGGCCCTGGAAAGGTCGTTTGCCCTCATAAACACCCCTGGCGTGTTCACCCGGTTCTCCCTTGGGCAGCAACACTCCCCCTCTGTGCTGGACCTTGCCTTCGCAAACGAACATCTGACCCCCTACCTGGAAACCTGGAATGCGGAACTTCCGTCCACTGGCTCCGACCACATCCCCATAGCTATAACACTTTCCTCCCCGTTCCTGTCCCCTCCTGGGGTGTCCCCGCACTGGTCGGCAACTGACTGGCCTGCGACATACACAGCTCTCCGTGCCCTCAAGCTCACCAGCCCACCCACGCTTCCACTACAGGAGGCCCTTGGCAGGTGGCTGGACTTCAACCTGAATCGAATCAGTAGCACCCTGGCACAGCACACCCCAACAAAGAGGCCGTCCTTGCGCTCCAAGCCCTGGTGGTCTGATGCCCTCACTGACCTGCGGAAGGTCCACCACGCCTGCGCGAGGACAGCCCGTCTGTCCCCAGACAGCACTGCCCTGAGAGCCGCCAAAACTGCCAGGAACGCATACTTCAAGGCTATTAGGCAGGCCAAGAAGAAACACTGGTCGGACTTCCTAGAGGGTGCCACACCCCAGAATGTATGGACTGCCAAAAGGTTCGCCTTCGGCAAACCACCAGAACGCTTCCCCTCTCTGCCGGGAGCCTCATCACCGGAGGAGCTAAACTCCACACTCCTATCCCACTTCTTTCCCCCCAAGCCCCCAGCCCACTGCCCTCCCATCCTGCGCCGTTTTAAGGACTGTCCCCCACTGAAGCCAGAGGAGGTCGCTGCGGCACTGCGCAAAGCATCCCCGTTGTCTGCCCCAGGCCCTGACCAGATCCCGTATGGCGTCTGGAAGAAGGTCAATTCAGCTTGTCCCTCCCTTCTAACCGATCTCCTCTCCCCCCTGGTGGCCTTTGGCCACCACACCTCCTCGCTCAAGATGGCCAATGGCGTGGTGCTGGACAAGCCAGGCAAGGCCTCGTATGATTCCCCCTCTTCCTTCCGCATCATCGTCCTTCTGGAAACTGTCTCCAAGATCTTAGAGAGGGTCATGGCCAACAGACTCGCTCCCATTGCCCGATCCCTCGGCCTCCTGAACCACCACCAGTGTGGCTCCCTCCCAGGCCTAAGCACCTTCGACGCTTGCTCCACCCTCGCACACGAGGTCCAGACCCTGCAACGCCCAAGGTTGGAGGTCTCCACCCTCTTTTTGGACATAAAGGGAGGCTTCGACAACGTCTCCCCCAACGACCTCTTTTACATGCTCCACTCCAAGGGGGTGCCCCCATACCTCTGCTCCTGGGTACGCTCATTCCTTACGGCACGGCAGTGCAGGCTCCTTTTTCAAGCTTCCCCCAAGGTTTTCAAACCAGTACAAGTGGGCACCCCGAAGGGGTCCCCCATCTCGCCACTACTCTTCGTCATCTACGTGTCCTCGCTCCACTTTCCAGTCCCACGTGGCCTAATCCTCTCCTATGTCGATGACTTCGCAGTCACGGTCGCCTCGAACTCCTATAGGAGGAATATCCAACGCCTACAGCACCTGGTCAAAGCTCTCACCCAGAGGGGTCGCAGGCTGGGGGTGAGCTTCTCTATTCCTAAGACGGAACTGATCCATTGGAGGACCCCGAGGCAAAAGGGTCCGCCATGCACACTCCCTATCGTGATCGACGACCTCCTTTTCCGACCCTCCGGGGTGGTGAGATGGCTGGGCTACTGGTTCGAGCCTGCAGCCTGCAGCCTCAGGTGGTCAAACAACGCGCACTTCTCCAAACGGCTCGCCCTGGCCCAAGGGGCCTTCTCCATGGTCAAAAGGCTCTCGGGCCCTGGCAAGGGCCTGGCGCCCTACCTCTGTCACCGTCTCGCCTCCGCCCTTCTTGCGCCCATACTTTTATACGGCGCCGACCTATTCTCCCCTTCTGCTACAATGGTGGACCGTCTGGCTGTTTTCTGGAGAACGGTTCAACGATGGATTACCAACTGCTTTAGTGATACCCCCACTGGGATTCTCCCTTGTGAATCAGCGCTCCCTCCCATTCAGTGTCTAATTGAACACCGTCAGCGCCTGGCGGCTCTTCGCCTTGTATGCCTCCCTCCAGAAAGGAATCCGGCAACGGCGAGGCTCCATAGCACCTTCCCAACAACTTCGACCTTCCGCTCCATGGAAGACCACCGGCTCCTCACCGTGGGCCTTACCCCGGGCTACGGGCCCCTCCACTGGAAAACTCCTGAACCCTCGCCGCCGGTCCATCGCCACTTGCCGCTTGACGCGATAGCCCATAGGGTGGTCAACCTGGTTGGTCATCTGCGCATGGCCCCTCCCGCCTCTGAGAATCTCCTGCCATCCGCCCTGCCACCTGGTGCCCCCGGCGACCCTACCTTCCTTGGACTCAAGAGGGACTGCAAGCAGCTGCTGCTCCACACGTGGTCCTCCCAATACCCGCCCCCCCACGCTACATGTACACGCCTACTCTAACCCCACACCCCTTTATGGGGCTTGGGAAGTTCATGGCATGGCGTATCCATCAGATGAGATCAGGAAAAAGCTACCTGGCAGCACACGTTTCTTGGAAGGATCCCAACGCCCCTACCACTTGCCCCTATTGTGAGGAGGAGCCCGAGATGTTCCACCACGCCATCCTTAACTGCTCGGCCAAACTCGAAGCCAGGAACTCACACCTCCAGGGAGTAGACGGCCTACGAGAGGACGATCCACTCTGGCACACGCCGGCCCTGCTTCACGGCCTGGCGAAATACATCTCGATCACTGCTACCGGTTTTCCCCCTGAGATGCCCGCCCTTCGGGGTTCCCCCTCTCCTTCCCCCCTACCATCCCCTCGCCACCCCGTGTCTTGAACGTTTCGGTATCTGTTCGGGGGCTTTCCTTGGTTATGTTTAAATGGTATGAAAGTTAGTTTTGAATGTTTCCCTATATTTATGCTTTAAGGCTGCTTTGCGATATGGGTTGTTCGCGTTTTTGGAGGCACTGGTTTGGTTTCTTTTGTTAAGTTTGTTTTGGGATTAAGGTTTTGTTTACGCCATAGCTAGCGCTGCATGCGAGTTCTTGTACCTAAACAAAGAATACATGACGATAAAAAAAAAAAAAAAAAAAAAAAAAAAAAAAGGACCTTCGGGACAGACACGCTTCGTCGCTCCAATTTTCACGCTTCGTCGTTCCTATTTTCCCGCCACATAGTTTGACAACACCACGGTCGGCTATCGTGGCCCCCCCTCTCTCCCCTCTGCTCCCTTGATGGTACCTGCCTAGGGGCACGGTTAACTCCTCTATCCTCTCCCGCCATCACCTCGCCTGCCTCCTGTTTGCTTGCTGGGGGAGTTATCTGGGCTCGCCAAGTAGTCCTGGCTCACTTTTGGAGGCTCGCTAAGTTTTGGCACGGTCGGCACCTCCTCTTCGTTTCCGGTCGGCACTGGCAGTGGTGGACGTCTGTCTCCCCACTTGCACGATCCCCGTTGGGGAACGCCTCGGCTAGTAACTTCGGGGTCTGTCTCGCGGTGAGACGGGCCATACCCTCCTAGTCGGTCGGTTCAAGTCGGACAGCCTTCCTCCCCTTCCGTTCCTCGTTCCTTGCCCCGCCGGTGGGATCCCTTCCACTAAGTGATGCCATCTCTCGGAGAACAAGGGACTACATGAGAGACGCGGTAATATGGCACGGGTTTGGTTTGCGCGGTCGGACTTTTCTGGGGCCTCTAGCCCTTCCTCCATTTTCCTCTTCGAATGCGTCGGCTCGCACCCTACTGCCTCCTCTCCCTGGCTGGTACCCTACTACCCCCCTTCGTTAGCTGGCACCTCACTGCTGGGTGGCATCCCCTCTGCCAAACATCCACTCCTTGGGTCCAGCACCGAGACCCTCCGTTTTCGACTGGCGGGTCATGGTATTGCGCTACATCCGTGGCTCAGCTGGTTGGGGGCATCAGCCTTCGGGCTTTTTGCCGGCCGCTCACTTTGGGGGCGGTTTTATATTCGGCACTTTGGCGGTTCGGTGGGCGGTTGTATATTTCTTTTGTGGTCGCTGCAGTTTACGGGTGGAGTTTTTCCCTATGCTTTCCTGCCTAGCTTGTTTGGTTTCCTTTCTGTTGGCTACGTGTAGTTAGTGGGAGGGGTATCTTTCGTGGGAGGAATCTTCTTGGGCATTTGGCTGGCTTCTAGGCGAGACCCCTTCGCGTTCAAGTCGTGAGGCCTGCGGGCTGGGCACCTGAGTTGGTCGTCCTTGGAGTATGTGCGGTTAGGCCCATACCAGAGGGTCCTGGGGGTACGGGTTTTCTCCTGGTCCGGGGTGGATACAAAGGGGTTTTGTTTACGCCATAGCTAGCGCTGCATGCGATTATTCTTGTACCTTAAACAACGAATTAAATGACAATAAAAAAAAAAAAAAAAAAAGGACCTTCAGGACAGACTCCTCACGCAATTACTTAAGTCTTTCCTATACTATTAAAAATCAATATACTCGCACGAGCACACAAACATCTCCCACAACATACGTGAGAAAGAGGTCCCGCTTGTATAAGTACAAGGAGACGAGAAGATATATCGATAAACGCTATCAGAAAGGATCGCGTAGGCCTAGTAAGGTCTCAGAGCTATCAATATCCAATACGAAAATAGGTAAGACGTCGTTACCTGTTGAAGAACTAATACACAAAGAGATAGGATCGTTACACTTAATGTTTAACTTAGTATATAAGAAAGAGTTATCCTTATCCCAATTGTCTTGGATGAATTACAAGCTAAAAAAATACTGAGAATAAAAAAATAAAGTTTTGAAATAACATAGTATTTTTGTATGTATCAAACACGCCTTGAAAATTTTAGTTTAACACAGAATAAAAAGCTCAGAATAAGTAAAAAATACTCAGTTTTTCTAACATACCAAACAGGGCCTTAATAATTTTTCAGTATCACCACACCTTCAGGACAACGGACTTCAATTACCCTACTCGTAAACCTCCATAATTGGGACCTCTTATACTACTTCTCACTTCAAAGTAGTATTACTCTATCAGTTTTGATCTGGTTTACGTGGAACTACCTGGAGGCCATTCTCCAGGTTCTCTTCAAGTTCTTCCCCCTCATATATCCTGTAGACAGTCTCCAGTCAACTGGATGGTACAAGTGTATATTTTATTGCTAGAATGTCTCTACTTATAGACTTTTACTAAACTTATAGCAATCATCTAGGCTGTAGTCCACAATACCGTGACGAGAAACTTATAATAGGATTGAAAAGGCAGTTTTAGCTACTATACCTCCAAGTTACAACTTATTTAGAATATAACTACTTGTATGGAAGTAATCTGTACATCCTAAGATTAAAATAGCCAAGTAGTTTTATGTAACAAACAATCTAACTTAGTAACTTCCCCCAAATTCCTGAATAATAAGTTACTTTCAAGGTAGAGTAACTTGACTCCATCGCAGAGTATCCAGTTACACGCAGCAATATAACTCTAGTCTAAATATACGGTAACTCTATCACAACTCACCTATAAACAATTCAAAGTAAATATCTAATCAACTATTTGGATTATCATATCTTGCAGGGAAACTACTTTTCCCTACAAGTACTTAACATTACGGACTGTACTGTAATAAGCAGAATATTTCCTACTATAGTAATGTTTTATATAGTTTAGATATGTTGTACAGTATGAGGAGGAATGAGTCATGTGAGTTATGTATACAAGGCAAATAGCGTAGTTGACTCATAGGAGTCGGCTGATAGATTTTACATAACTTACACTTGTAAGCTATAGGATATGATAGCATAGTAGTATGTATCAGATCTGGCTTAAGGTTGGAGATAATGCTTTTATGAACATGTCAGGAATCCTGAGTTGTTAACTCCTCAAGTAGTATTCTAAGTAACCTAGCCACCCTCCTATAAGTAGGCCTAGGACTCTGAGATTCATCACTTTGTGAAAGACAAAGGAAATCTATTCTATTACTCACAGACACACTATCTACATGCCTGCTACTCAGATCAACGACCAAATGAATATTGTACCCCATTCTGTTAAAAGGGCTCGGCTAAGTAAACAATATCATGTATTGCACCCTAGTACCTTTTAATAGAAAGTGACATATCTGGCTAAGATACTTTACCAACAGTACCTCTATTTGGTAGACTCTTGTCTACCTCACTATTCCTATCATGGTAGTCTTATAATACCAATTTGCATATAGGTTTAGCTATTTGTAATAGTACTCCTTAGAGTCTTGTTTCAGAAGAAGCATTCACAATATAATAAGTTCTTAATAAGAATCTTTTATCCTCAAATTGAATCTTTATTTTATTACAAGTTCTTAATAGTTATAATTAAATAAAAATAACTAAATCTTCCTTGACAAATCTCTACTTACTAAAAGATTCTAAATCTTAGTCTTCCTTGTCTCCTCTTAGAATTGGCTACCACCTAATAGGTATGTCAAGTTACAAGTCATTTCCTAAAGTTATGATCAAAATGTTATTCTACTTGCAGGAATTCTCACAAGACTCTCTTATAAGCAATTGGTATAAGTATTAGCACAAATATCAAACCTGGTGCAGTCATGCTAATGCATACTTTACTATAGTCTAACATCGGAGCTGGCCTAGGCCTCTCTGCATAGAAAGGGGTAACTGGTATATTTACATCCTAGCAGAATACTCAGGTCTATTTGGTAGAGATTAAAGACTACAAACTAGAGGGGTGGCATGCACTTCCAGAAGGATATGAGTTGCTATGGAGCTTTGCGCTTGGCAGGCAAAAAATATTTTACGGTTTAAACTGTGCTCACACTGGTATGGACCTCTTGATTTAATAAACAAGTATCATACTTCTATGATACCCTGCCATTAACCATACCCGCCCGACCCAACCCTACATACAGCAATCCTCCGGCACTCAACTCCGCACTCCCCTCTACCATCCGCTTATCCTCAAACATCTATCGTAGTGCTTCTCCCTAACCAGCAAAACAGCAGTATGGGTCAGGCGGCCCGAAGGCGGCTGCACCTCCCCAACTCCGCGGTATCGCTTCACCGGAGGTCTTTTCGTGGTTAGTAGTGGCGTTGAATCCGAGACACATCTCTGTAGCGCTATTCGTCCAATTTTTCTTTCGTTTGCCCCCTGATTTGTACCGTATGATACTTCTAAAATAAATCTAACCCAACCACCATACACCCATACAACCAAAGTGGGTGGATGGAAAACCCTCTTGGGCAATCACAATAAACCCAATTCCAGTTACATACCCAATCACATAAATTATACAATTTCATAATCCCAGCTCTTCATGTTCCTCGATCAAACGAGTGACAGGCTATGATGCACCCAAGTCACCTTAAAACAATTCCATGGAATACTGCAATGCCCCAGACAAAGGAGGCAGAAAAGCCATATCCAAAGAGCAATCGCCCTATTGGCAATTCTAATGGAAGCAAAAATTCCTTAGGGGGT
>VBSK01000222.1:0-24765 GCA_006112555.1 Tuber indicum
TACATGGACCTTCTCTGCGGAAGACGGGCCACGCCCTCCAAGACAATATCACTTTCAGCGAGACTGTTACGAAAGCCGAAGTGATAACCAGGGCAGAGCGAGGAGAGGTTGTCAACCTCGAGGAAACAACCGAAACGGAAGGAAAAGGGTTCGGTAACCCAACCCTAGGCGCTCCTTATCTTCTGCGGTACATCATCCCAGAAGCAAGGGAATTCTGAGCATGCTAATGCCCATAAGATATCCCGTCTACGCTTATCGATAAGCGCAAGAAGGAGTCGCAGTGCACACGATGTGGAAAACCGGGTCACTTTTGGCGGAAATGTTTCTCCACCGACCCCCTGTTGTTAGTTCAGCCAAAGGGTTTTAAAGCGATAACCAAAAGAGGAAGGCTGAAGATGCAGAAGTCAATGAAGCATCAAACAACAAAGTCCGTCGCATGCATCGAAGCACCACCTTCAAAGAAGTTATTGGAAATCCGAAAGTCATCTCCAGAGATTATGGAGGTTGATACGGATGCTGAGGAATAGGTAAGTTCCTTTCCTTGCAGCGAAATAACAAGACACTGACATAATAACTCTAGGAAGTTATGTGAAGGGCTCCGAGAGTAAGCATGCCCCGAGAAATCCTGCCGCATTCAATACATAGACTGACCAGGCCTCTTAGATGTTCTGGGCCGCAGCGGTCTGCGAAGGAACGAGGCAGGTGGAGGATTTGGGTCAGCACAGGAATTCTCTTTGGGTGTTTGTCTTGGTTTATTTCTCCTTTGTATTCTTGTTATGTTACTGCGGGAATATATCATTTCCTTACTTCGATGGATTATTTCCTTAGTATTGGAAGCGAAATTGTTTTCTTTTGTTAGACTAGTTCTTTTCACATCAAGCAGGCCTTGATTCGAGCAATGAAATTTTGTTATCAAGTTTACCTGAGGAGGGTTCAGTACCCGAAATCATGCTGGCGTGATAGTAAACACCCTAGCTATTGATATACCGTGATTTGAAACCTTAACATTTTGACCCGTTGTGGCCACTCTTGTGTCGAAAGGCAAGAGACTCCGTTAAACACTGCTTAAAAGAAAACTCAAGAAAGAAGGCGCGGCTTTCATTTCAGGCCCCCCAAAACATATAAAGTCTATCCGAGTTCGAGTTAGACTAGAATGGCGTTGTGGCGCGAGAGACAGTGCAGCCGAGGCTGTGTTATTGTTGGATAGTGGCGCTACTGGCGCAGTGCTTAGCACACGATGGGCTAAGGAAACACAAGTTCCTTGTGTCCGGAGAAAGGTTGCTGCTCCAATAAAGGATGCTAGCGGAATGACATTCCTAACTCAGGGCTTCATTACACTAAGACCCTGAAGATGCGTATTGGCGATCATGTCAATGACATGAGATTTGAACTGGCGGACATGTCCGATAAGAAGATTGATGGTTATCTTCCAATGTCATGGCTCCATGAACATAATCCCGACATAGACTGGGAAACACGCAGCTTCACTTGGAGGTCTGTATTGTGTAAGGCTAGATGCCTTGTGGGCCAGAGACGGTTAGAATTTATAACCGAAGAAGAGCTATTGGCAGAAGACCAAGCTCAGGTATATCTTCTTGGATATGCCCAGTTCACAGGAGAAGACGGGAAAGACATTGCCCTAAGTCTCCTCCCCGAATATAAGGACTATGGCGATATATTTAGCCAACAAAGGATAGATGCGTTACCAGAGCACTCAGAGTATGATCACAAGATCGAGTTAATGCCTGAGACAGCACCTCCCTTTGGTCCTATATATCCATTGTCTGAAAACGAGCTCAAGATTCTGAGGGAGTATCTCAATGAGATGCTGGCAACGGGAAAGATACGGAGATCTAGTTCCCCTGCCGCAGCCCCAATCCTCTTTGTACCCAAACCTGATGGGTCATTGAGGTTATGTATTGATTACCGAGGGCTTAACAAGATTACGGTGAAGAATAAATATCCTTTACCACTGATGAATGAGCTGCGTGATAGACTTGGAAAAGCCACTGTCTTCACTAAGTTGGACTTGAAGAATGGCTATTATCTCCTCCGAATGGCAGAAGGAGAAGAATGGAAGACAGCTTTCCGCTGTCGTTATGGGTTGTATGAATATACGGTAATGCCGTTTGGGCTATGTAACGCCCCATCTACTTTCCAGAGTATGATAAATAAAATCTTTCATGATTTATTAGACGAAGGAGTCATCGCCTATATAGATGACATCCTAATATACTCAGAGACCATCGAAGAACATGTCTCACTCGTTAGGCGAGTTATGGAAAGACTGCGCAAGGCTAGGCTTTGTGTAAGCATTAAGAAATCTACATTCCATCAAAGAGAGGTAGAATTCTTGGGATACCGTATATCCGATCGTGGTATTATGATGACCACGGAAAAGGTGAAGTCAATTGAAGTTTGGACTCCACCAAAGACAGTTGTTGACGTTCAAAGCTTTTTGGGATTTGCAAACTTCTACCGTCGGTTTATAGAGGGCTTTAGTAAGATAACAAAGCCGTTAACTGACTTAACGAAGAAGGATACCAAATGGGAATGGGGTCCAAGGCACGATGAAGCCTTTAGTCGCCTGAAAGCGATGTTCATTGCAAGCCCCATTCTAGCCCACTTTGATCCGGAACGGTTAACCAAGTTGGAAACCGATGCTAGTGATTTTGCATTGGGTGCTATACTGTCACAGTTATGCGAAGATGGTAGATGGCATCCTATAGCCTACCATAGTCGGAAGTTCTCGCCAGCAGAGATAAATTATGATGTGCATGATAAAGAGATGTCCGCAATTGTTGCTGCTTTTAAGGAATGGGATCATCTCTTGCGCTCAGTATCTGATCAGATAACTATTTACACTGATCATAAGAATTTGGAGTACTTTAATAGTACTAAGATACTGAATCGCCGACAACATCGCTGGGCGGAATTCCTACAACCATTTAATTTTAAGGTTGTCTATCGGGAAGGGCGCCTTAATGGAAAGGCTGATGCATTATCGAGGCGTTCGGAGTACCGCCCTGAAGGGGGGAGTAATTCTGCGAAATTGGGTCAGGAACAGATGTTTTTCCGTCCAGGACAGTATTTGGATAGTCAGGAGCGGGACATCTTGCGACCACAGTTGTTGCAACTGTGCCAAGGCTTCCGGTTGAAGTCCGGAATGCTTGATGACATGAAGGTCGCTATAGCAAAGGACAATACTTATCAAAGTATTTACAAGTCCATTGTCCAAAAGGACAATAAGGTTGACCCTAATTTCTCAATAGAGAAGGACTTCCTGCTTTATAAGAAGCGATGGTACATACCGGAGGATCAAGGGCTAAAGGAACGGATCATGCAAGCGGAACATGATTCCCGTCTAGCTGGACACTTCGGGACTTATAAGACAATTGGCAAGGTTAAAGCCAACTTCTACTGGCCAAAGATGGAGGCCTATATCGAAGACTATGTTCGGTCTTGCGACACCTGTCAAAGGGTAAAGACAGTTAGACATAAGAAGTTTGGGCTCTTAGAACCTATAGATGTTCCTATGAGGCCATGGAACGCAATATCAATGGACTTCATTGTGGCGTTACCAGAATCCGAGGGTTATACGAAGATCTGGGTCATTGTTGATAGGTTTTCAAAAATGGCACATTTCATCCCCCTCGCTACGGAGGTACCTATCAAGGAACTTGCTCTTATATTTCTCAAAGAGATCTGGAGACTGCATGGACTCCCAGAATCAATTATCTCTGACCGAGATACTCGATTCACTTCAAAGTTTTGGGTTAGCTTAATGGGACTACTTGAGGTGAAGCTCAATGTCTCTACCGCGTTCCATCCCGAGACCGACGGCCAGACTGAGCGGGTGAACCAGACACTGGAACAATACCTAAGGAGTTATTGTACCTACCAGCAGGATGATTGGGTTTCGCTACTACCGTTAGCGGAGTATGCCTATAATACATCCACCTCCGAGTCAACCAGGTTATCTCCTTTTGAGATTAACTATGGATTTTCTCCGAGGACAAACTGGTCTGGAATTGTTCCTGACAATAAGGGGATTCATCCAAGTACGGAGCTGTTAGTAAAGGATTGGGAGGGTACATGGCAAGACATACGGGAAACATTACAAAGTGCTCAAGAGAGGCAACGGAAATGGCATGACAAGAAACGATTACCATCTCCAGAATATGCCACACTAAAAGATGTCGAAGAGGGCAGAGCTATAAAGGCTGATCGGGTAATGCTGAATCGCAAGAATATCCGTACAAAGAGGCCTATGGAGAAACTAGATCACCGAATGTTTGGTCCCTTTGTGGTCAAGCGACGTGTTGGTACTAGGGCATATGAACTCCAGTTGCCTGCGCGTTGGTCTATCCACCCGTATTCAACGTTGGGTTATTAGAGCCCTACCGAGAGGATCAGACCGGGAGAAGGGTTAAAGATATCCCTATCCCTGACATAGTGGAAGACGAGCCAAGTTATGTTATCTCGGGAGTGTTAGACAGCCGGTGGTATGGAGGAGTTAAACAGAAGTTCCCTCATCGGTTTGTCCAGTACCTGATATCGTGGGATGGCTATGGACCTGAAGAAAATTCTTGGGAGCCGTTTGAGATGCTGGAAGGAACCGGTATACAAGCCTTAAGCGATTTCCACAAAAGGTATTCATCTAAACCTAGGGACCATAGGGTTGTAGATGTACCGAGTAGCGGAAATAAGAGACGTCGTTAGATCGGCTCGGGTCGAGCCTTATAGAAGAGGGGAGTGATGTAACGAGACTCCACTGAGTACTATTACAAGTAGCCAAACCTACACCCATACCGGAGTCAAGAGACTACCGCGGTAGGGCTGGCGGTAGACTTAGGTCTACCAGGTGGAGGTACCGGTGGTTAGGTACCTCAGTCGGGCATGCTAGGCCATACCAAAGGTACATAGGTCCTAGTAATGGTTGGGGGTTACCCTACTCTGTAGGGTAACCCAAGTAGTCAATTTGGGAGTTACCCTGAATTACTCGACGGAGAGTCCAGGTAAAGTTACCCTACTCTGTAGGGTAACTCGGGGTACAGTTACCCTACCTTCGGACTAGGGTTACCCTGCCTTGGGCCACGGGTTACCCTGCTATGGAGTCAAGTTACCCTACCTTGAAAGTAACTTGTTACGCAGGACTTCGGGGGAAGTTACTAGATTGTTTGTCACGCGAAACTACATAGGGTGTTCGAATCTCAGGTTGTGCGGATCACTCCGGCACAACCAGTTGAGCTCCGAACAAGCTGTAACTTGGAGGTGTGGTTGCTAACACCCCCCTCCGGCCCCGTTATAAGTCCCTGGCGTCATGGGCTACAGCCTGAAGAGTTGCTGTAAGTCTAGCAAAAGTCTCCCGGTGGAGATGCTTCCATAACACCGTATACGTCACTGCCGTCCGTCCGACCGGAAGCTGTCCGCAGGATATATGAGGGGGAAGAGGAGAACCTGGAGAATAGCCTCCAGGTGGTTTCGTGTAAAACGGACCAAAACTGACGGAGTAATACTGCTTTGAAGTCAAGAGTAGTATGTGAGTTACCGGAGGCCAGTAGGCGAGGTAACCGAAGTCCGTTGCCCCGAAAGAGTAATAGTATTGGAGAATCGTTAAGGACTCTAAGACACTAGTCTAAGGTCACGATAAGACTTACTTCTAGGAGGGTTGACTGTGGGTAGCGCCTATTGGTAGTCAACCTCCGAAGGGGTCTATCGGGGGAGCTACGTGGCTATCATCCGGAATGATATAGAAATGAGTAGAACCGGATAGATGTTCAGGGGCTGCGAATGCTTGTAGAAGACTAAGTGTATATGGGTAGAGAGTTCCATATTTGGTATAACATCCGCTCGGGCATGTCAGCTCGCCACTGACATGACCACGATATGAAGAGTTTTTACTCCTGCGGTTGCATTGGAGATGCAGCGGCTAAAACACTTCTATCGGGCAGATGTTAGAACACCACCGAGTGGTCTAGTTCGCTACGGAGGATCGTTGGTCCGACCCGTAGAGGTTGGCTAGACAGCCCACGGGAGTTGGGTGCTCGCGAACGCAGAGTAGTGATGGGGAGTAACTGGCAGCATACCAAACCTACTTAAGTATATGCGAGTTCTCCTCTACTCTGGCAATCAACTACCTCTCGAGATCAGGACTTAATTGAGTAAAGCTGTGGCTTAACGATATTAAGTTTTACCGTTTATTTTTTCAACTCTACTGTTGATTATCTTTATCTTACTTCTGAAAGAATACTTCGGTGCGGTCGCAACCTCGGGATCCATCTTCCCAGAGGGAGCCCCCGTTACACGCCAGGTCTACCCCGTGTCGATGTGGGGGTAGTTCTGTTGCGTTGTCTTCCTTGAATAAATCGTGGAACTTGTGATACTGTTTAGGTATAGTATCCCTCCAGTCTTGTTGCTTTTGTTGTTGTTTGTCTCGTATGGCCAGTTCCGTGCTGATGTTGATCTTGGTCCATTCTAGGTCTTTCGTGGTGAAGTTCCATCGGAGCATGCTAGTTTACGCTCCTTCCTTATATTCTTCGCGGAATTCTTCAGCTGTTATTTCGCATATCTGAATCTTGTCTTGTTGGCTCTTGGTAGCCTCGTATTGGTCCGTTGACCCAAAACCTTGATTTCCTCTTGTCGTGTTATCGAGGTTATTAACTTCTTGAAGCTCTTCGTCGTTGATCTTTTCGATGATCAATTGAGCAATTCGATCTCCTTTTAAGATCTTATACTCCTTATGATTCAGGTTGGCCAAGACCACCTTTATCTCACTAGTATAGTCGGCATCGATTACCCCGCGTTGACTATTAGCTTGTGTTTGACTGATAGTCCACTCCGTGGTGCGATCCGTCCATAGGTGCCGTCCGGTAGTCCAATGGCTATTCCTGTTCGTATCGTGGCTTGTTCTTTTGCTGGTATCGTGGTATCTTCGTGTGCATACAGGTCGTGTCCTGCAGCCTTTGCTGACCCTCTAAGAGGTATCCGAGCCTCCGGGTCGACCTTCTTGACAAGAACTCCTTGTTTCTTGTTCTTTTTCTTTTTTTGTCCGTTGACAGATAACTTGGCCTCTTCGTACCTTGCTTTGAGGCTCTCGTATTCGACTTCAACCTCTGGGGTTCCGTACACGACTGGCGGGTCTTGTAGGCATTCCCTCTCGCATAATCCGCTTGCGAAGGTGACCTTATTTTGCGTCCAATCCATGTCCGGGTTGTGTTTCTTGAGCCAGGGCATTCCTAGCACTATCTCGTGGTTTTTGAGATTTGCCACTTGGAAGGTTGCCATTTCCCTATGGTTTCCAATTTCCATAGGTACTTGTGCGATATGGGTGATAGCTCCCATTGCACTTGGATTTCCATCCGCCAGGTAAATCGTCCGTTTCTTTTTCGTGTCCTTTGTCTTGATTCCGTGCTTGTCACAGATTCCTTTGTCGATGAAGTCCTCCGTTGCTCCAGAGTCTATCATCGCGTATATCTCAATCGTATCTTGTTGCTTAACTAGTAGCTTTGTTTTGACCATTAACTGGTCTCCGTGTGTTTCCATTGATTCCGTATGTAGTGCCGCGTATGTATTCGATAACTTGATGGTTTTTGGTTGATCCATGTCCCTCAGACCATCTATTGCTGGGGACCTTCGTCTTTTTCCGATTGGTCATCTCCTTCGTCCATGGATATCTCCCTCAGGTTCGTTCTCTTTGGAAATTGTTGGAACCTTTGCGTGGTGAAAGGTTTCTTCGTCTGTGTTCCATTTCCATTCGATCTTGGCCTTCTGCAATCCTTGATCCCGTGTCCTTTGATTCCGCAATTGAAACAAAGGTTATCCTTCTTTCTTTGGTCGTATACGCCTTGAGGAATGTCGAGCCGTCCTTTCTTCCTTGTACCGTCCAATTCCATGGGTTCTCCTCTGTCGTCTTGTTCTTGTCTTTTCCAGGTTCCGTCCTGGTTCCTTGGTGATGTGTATGTCTTGTTGGTTGTGACTGGTGGGTGGTAATTTCGTTCTGCTGCCTTGCACTGGTTTATCCAGTTCTCCTTGTCTATCGCCCAGACTGCTAATGCTGTTGCCGAAGTCAATTTCTTTGGCATGTGGATCATAGCATCGCGATAGATCTTCTTTAATCCTCGTGTGAACCATCTTCCTGCTGTCGTGTCGTCGACGTTGGCGTCTTGCATGAGTAGCCTGAACTCGTACCAGTATTCGGTTACGCCACGATTTCCTTGTTCAGCCACTTCGAGCTTGTTCCTCGCTTCTTGTTCTCTGTCAAGGTCGTCGAACTGCAGGGTGAACTCAGTACGGAATTCATCCCAATTTCTCCAAGGTCTTTCGATAGTTCCTTCTGTATAAGGTCGTATTCAAGCCAGTGCTGTTCTGTTAGGCATATAGAAAATGCACAGACCTCTCGGTAGGGTAACTGCGCACAGACCCTCATTTATCGCAAGCCTAACACCCCCCTCCGGCCCCGTTGTGAGGCCCGCACGTCCTTAGCGAGATTTCGAAGAATTGCGTCCCATGACTAAAATGTCACTTCAATGAAGCCCACTTCATAACACCATATACGTCGCTGCCGTCCGTCCGACCGGAAGCTGTTCGCAGGATATATAAGAGGGGACCTCTGGGTACCTCTGAGAAGTGGAACGGAAGAAATCCGTCGGAGGCGCATTGAGTTACTAGGCTTCAAAGTTAGGCATCCTAACTTCGGGCCGAAAGTAACGGGACGTTTTCGGTTCGAGAATCCGCAACTACTCCTACAGAGCCCCAGAGGCCATAGGAGATAGATATGACACCAATACCTATCTGAAGGCCGCTGTATGTTGGTTGGTCCTGGAGACAGGATCCCTCAAGAGGTGATTCTCTTTGAGGCGAGGCGGACCGAGGGGAAGCTGCTCAGACTCAGAAGACCTAATAGGCGGTAGACTTAAGAGTGTTGGCACACCGTCTACGCAGCCTGCATTATGCATAGGTACCCGACGCATATGCTGGCCACTATGTGAAATCGGAAGAGACTACTGGGACGATAGTCAAGACGACTACAGTTTCAGACAAAAGTCTACGCGTCTCTATAAATCGAAGACCGATCATTCGGGGATAATCATGCATCCTACGATTTGACGAAAAAGAATTTATGAGAACGAAGATGGTGTGTGAGAGTTCAGGGTCAAACAGTGTTCGCACTTGTTAAAGACCACGAGACGTTAGCGTACAATCTTGGATAGATACTTAGTTATAAGAGGATTAGATGTAGTCCGCGAACACTCAGACGCGGGATATAAATATCGAAGTGCCTCCCAAGCTTTAGACATCATCAAGCAGCGGAGAAGAGACCTTAACAATATAACATTGTTTTACCTACGAATCTTTATAAAATTATTTCCCTTATCGATTAAGCGAGTTCTTAGTAGTCATAAACGAAAAGAACAATTCCGAGCCTTCCTAGACAAATCTCCGTCTATTACGAAAGATTCAGGCCTAAGTCTTCTCGACAATTACTCAGAGTCGGCTTCCGCCTAACATGTTCCTTCTAACAACGTGCAGGTGTATAGGATTTTTTCTTGGTCGTATCCGATAGTCCATCCTACCGCTTCGAAATAATTGTCGATTTGGACATTGAAGTTGCGTAGTTTGTTTCGTTCCCCCCCATATCTGGGTGGTGCCTTGACCTTTGGCTGTTGCATTGTTCGAGCTGGAGCCACTTGTGCCGGCGGGGCTGCTGGTAACATGGCTGCTGTTACCGCAGCTACGATAGCTTGCATCTGCGCTGGGGATATTCCAGCATCCCCTTGTGCCGGAGGGGCTGCTGGTTGTGATGCCGACATCCTTCTTGGTCTTGGTGTACCTTCTGGTGAGTTTTCGTTTGACGATCTTCCTTCGGGTGTAACAGGGCTAGTTGCCCTTGAAGGAGCTTGGGAGGCATTTTCTAGGGCGTTGCTGAATTCTTCAAAGTTTCCGAGTCCTCCTTCGTTTTCTGTGAGATCAATATCTCCTTCGTGGTCTTGTTCCTCAGGTTGAGGGTTTATATCTGCCGTGTTGAAATCGTTGAGCGTCGCTTGGGTGACGCTTTGTAATGTAACGTTCCTAGCTTATGGTTAACTAATAGCGACGGGCAACGATACTTCTCTCCTTCGTTATAATCGTAATAGATGTAACAGTTCTTAGATCCGTTGATCTACGTTATCACCGTTCGTTGGATAACGCCTGTTAGATCCTAAATAAGATAGCTTCGCCTCACGTAGGCTCGTGAGAAATGTGTCGGATACGCAAACGTAATAAAGAGTGTGAAGATGTTTTATTCGTAAAGTAATAGGTAAGGAAATTACTTAGAACATTCAATCTAATTTATTTATACTAGTACCGCCGACTCCGGCATACGACCAGTCTCCCCCGCGCCCCAAAAAATCACAAACTAAAATACACTACCACGGGGGCAATCCCGTCTCGCAACCGCTCCTCCCAAACACAAATCCAATAAACCACTACCCAAGGGGCTCACGGGCGCTCGTGTCGACTAGCAACACCCCGGATTAACGCGTCTTCCCCTTCCCGCAACCCAACCACCAACAACATACCAACACAACTATTCCGCCTCCAACACAATCTCATCAACATATTCAACAAAGGAAACATACAGTCTGTCCCAACAACCACGCTTCTTCCGATAGTGCTCCCCCATCCTATTAACCATCCCAACGATTCGACGCTGGTCGCAAAAGGGGCACCGTTCTCGCTCGATAAACTCACACAGCCCAGCCCACTTGAGTACAATGGCCGTTCGTAAGGAAAGCGCAAGATCGTCCCAGTCATGCCAATGCCGCTGCCAAAACCGGTCGAGGCTTTCCGAGAGGCAACCCAGGTTGTTATCGAAGTGAGTAGAGAAGGAGGGCCGCGTGGATGTGCCTTGGTAGGTAACCGCCATGTTGCAGCTCGGACATCGCGTAGCGAACGAGTTCGGAAGGAAGAACCACTTGGTGGGAAGATGCTTACTCGGATGCACGCACTCCCCCCCAGGGTGTTTCTTTTCGCACCGCGAACAAGTATCAGGTGTCCCTACACACACTCGCCTCCCGTCCCTCTCCACCATCAGTGTACTATCAAACGGGTTACCTGCGACCACCAACTCCCCGTCCACCTCCTTAATATGACGGGGAATCCCCAGTCCCAGCCACCCGTGTTCCAACCACCAGTCCTTCCATCCCGCGATCGCTGAGTCCTTGAACAAGTCCTCCATAGCCGGCCGCTTCCAACTGTACCGCGTGCAAGAAGTCCAGTGATGTCTCTCTTCGCGCCCTTCACACTCGTCGTGTCCAACCAGGCCGGTACCGCTGCGAATCCTAGTTAACACATAGGAATC
Source organism: Tuber indicum (assembly GCA_006112555.1). Taxonomy (NCBI): domain Eukaryota; kingdom Fungi; phylum Ascomycota; class Pezizomycetes; order Pezizales; family Tuberaceae; genus Tuber; species Tuber indicum. Next base: position 11,345 of record VBSK01000222.1, read on the forward strand.
CATCCTTGTCAGTCCGCGGAGGTGTCTGGGGGCCTTAGGCCCACGAGCATAATACCCGTGGCCTTTACTGACATGCCAGGCCTCCCACTCTTCCTTCCTTAACTCACGGGCCAACGCAGCGTGTCCTATTCCAAAGCTGACCCCTTCCCACCGAAAAGGCTGCAGCGGCAGGCGTGTACTCTCCTTGGCCTTCCTGTCGACCAGCTCGTTGCCCTGGATGCCCATATGCCCCGGAACCCAACCAAGGCGTGGACGCACAACTTCCATTAAAGGTGCCATGACTTCCCACATCTCAGCCGAGTCCCCCTCGGGCAACATATTCTCAACTAGAAGCAGGGCGGGGACGCAATCCAAAAACACATGTACCCCCCGTCCCACACGCAAACCACTGACTTCTCGCAGGGCACAAACCACGGCAAACAGCTCACATTCGACAATGCTCCAGGCCAGCGGCACGGAACACCCCCCTACCCTAAGCGAGGCTCCCCGTTCGAACACAGCCCAAGCAACACCAGCACCCTCGGCCATCTTGGACCCATCAGTGTACACCACCAGATCCGAGCCGCCACTGAGCTGCTTGACTTCTCCGGCGTGTCTGAGGGCCGTAGCTTCCTTCCCCTTCCCAATCGTAACCGTGGGATGGTATGAAAGCACCTTGTCCGAATGTTGTCGGTGGGCCACCATGCCTTCCTCCTTCCAGTCCAGCCTGATCTGCCCGAACCAGGGATGACTCTCGCAGTACCGGTAGTTGATGAACCGGCTGTAACACCTCCGTTGTAGGTACCTGCCCTGAATAGCGACAGGTGTCACCCCATACTCGGCCAACAAAACGTTGTTGGCCAACTTCATGGGAGTCCGGAACACCGAGCGGAGGCAATCGTTAACGTGGACATGAATCTGCTTCACATACGATGGGTAGTCGGTTACAAACTCAAGTCCGTAGTAGACGGTCGGAAGGTAGGCTGCCTGCACCAAACGGTAAGTTTCCCATGCTCCCAACCCCCCAACACTCCCAAACCTCCTCCCCAACGCTGCAATCCTCCTTCTCACTCCCAACCCCCTGTCCAACCAATAACGTACATGAGAAGAAAAGTTAAGAAATACATTGAACCTATACCCAAGAACCCGCAGGTCCTCAGATGGCAACACCATTTCTCCTAACAATTCCATTCCTTCCCACGCCCTATCACCAAACCCAATCCACTGCGTTTTCAACGCACTAAACCCCATTTCACTATCTCGCGCAATACGGTCGCAGTCGCGTAGCAATTCCCCAGCATGGTAGTGGGCCGCATCGAAGGAGTCAGCTGCAACCATGATAACCCCGTCATCAACGTATGAGGCTACCAAATGTCGGACACCAGGGGAGTAGCGCATCCGCGGTGTGAAAATGTCAGCCACATAAGCGCCGAACAGAAAGGGGGAGAGCGGTGATCCCTGGGGGACCCCCTTGCTGACATGGTATACCTGGGAAACACACCCATTGAACCGGAAGCGAACAGACTGACAACCTGTCCATCTCCGAACCCATTGACACAGGTTGGAAGGGCATCCCTGGGCTACCAGGAAATCTGACAAGAGGTTGATGTCGATGTTGTAAAATCCTCCCTCCACGTCCATGGACAAGATCAGACGCTTGTATCCCTCATTATGGTGTAGGAAGTCCTGAATGACCGCCATGGCATCATGGACACCCCGCCTCCTGCGGGAGCCAAACTGTGTCTCACCGAGGTCCAGACAAGCGGCCAGTCGGAGTAACACCACCCTCTCCGCCACCTTAGCCGTGGTCGGGAGCAGGTGTATCATACGCCAAGATTTGACAACATCATACCGTGGCTTGTCGAGCTTGGGTATGAGCACTACCTCCGCCCTATGCCAGTCCGGAATGTCATGTCGCAGCCCATAGTCAACGAGGCGTCGCAATGTCGTGGCATCCCTCCTCTTCCAAAACCTTAGGAAGGGATAGCCGATATCATCTTCGCCGGGGTCCGTGTTAGTGGGAGATCTTGCCAGCGCCGTTTCCATTTCTTGGGCACTGTCCATCTCAATCACACTTTCAGTCCATCGGGCGGGACCACCAGGATCAAGCTGTTGTGCAATCAGGTGGCTGATCTCGGCGTGCGTGTTTGCCAAGGTGCCGTCGGACCGCACCATCGAAGGTAACGTGCGCTTGGCCTCCAACTTTCTAACCAACCTGAAAATGTCGGGGTCCTTGCTTTCCGCCAACTTGGTCCTAATGTGGTCGAACCGAGCCCTCAACAGGCAAGCCCGGTAGACACACCTTGCCAGCCTAAAGTCCTCCATCCGCTCCGCCCTGCGCTTGGAGTATCTCTTCAGCCGGGCCACATCCAACTTCATCCTCTCCAACTCAGGTGTCCACCACTCGCACCGACTTCTGCCAACGGAAGCCCGTGGGAGTGCGTCCACCACACTTCTCACTCCACTCCACAACTGCTCGCTAACCACCTCTTTCAGGGTGTCTAGCTTTTTCCCAACCTTTCCCCACACCGCTTTCTTCCAAGCAGGCCTCCTTCTCGTGAGATTGTCAGGTAGGTCCACATGGAGTCGGATAGTCTGGGCGGCGTGTTCGCAGCCGACCACGTCAAGGTACTTGTGCTGTAGGTACGGTCGTCGGTACAAGCAGAGGTCTATCATCGATATGTCGCGGAACGTCGGTCGGTCAGGCTGAGTCATGTTCAGCAACCGCAGTGCCATCCATTCCCGCAACCATCGTCCGCAATGTTCCTGCCTGGCCATCTCTGCCCGTGGGTCCCAATCACGATGTCTAGCATTGAAATCGCCAAACGCGATATCCGGTTCCCCGACGTCCCTCAGCCCCGACTGATATTCGGCCTTGGTGTGTGTAGGTAGGATGTAGACGCCTGCGAGCACCCTCTTCTCACCCTTCTCCCAAAACCCAACCTGAGCACAAGCGCCCCCGTGCCCAACTACATCAAACAACCCGCACAGATGCGAGCGAACAAACACCTCCACCCCCGATCCAATAACAAAGGAAAACAAATCCCAACCATCCACCTCTATCGGCACATGTTGTCCCCCCGAATCAACCGGAGGTTCCAAAATAAAAACAAATCAGCAAAAGAAAACAAATCAAACGCCAGCGCCCGATTCCTGCCACTCCTCCCCACGTTCAATGCTATCGCCATGATACGCATTAAAAGGGGGCCTCGACAGATCCGCTTGGGCCACAAGGGCCAGAGTCACTTAAAAAACCCTCAGAGTCCAGGGCAAACCACATAGCATCGCCCCTCTTGGGAACGGGTTTCTTTTTCAAGATACCGCGCCTGGGGGAGGGGGAAGGGGGGGGTCGTTCAGGCTCCTTACCCTTAGCCTTGGCAGACTTCGCCCACGGGACATCCTCCTCTTCCTCATCACTACTCACCTCCACTACCCTGGGAGTCGGTGACCGTCCTCTGCTCCGGTGTTGTGGCCGTCTTCTCCTCTCAGGTCCTTTTTCCCCAGTGACTGGCACCTGGGGCGATGAGGCTGCGGCAGCGGCCGCCGTCGTCGCGGGTGGGGAGGACACAGGAGTCCTAAAGTCAGCCCTCAAGGCAGGACACCTCTCATACCCAGCAAAGTGATCGGTCCTGTCGCACAACCAACACATCCTGCCGGTATGCCCGCATGCCTCCCCCACGCCTCCGGGGCACCCCAGAGCCTTACACATGTGCTCTCTGGACAGGTGCTCCCCATAACAAAACCGACATCGGGAAGGAAGGGCACAGGTGGCCTGAAAGTGGCCCACCTGCAAACACTTACCACAGACCTTCGCCGTACGGTGCTCGGTGAACACCCTAACATTCCGAGTACCCCCCCGAAGGAAGATCCTCCCAGCCTCCAAAGCAGCCTTGGCCGCCTCATTCTCCTCCACCACAAAGCGAATACCGCAAGACACAGTGTTAGCCTCCCTCATGGCGTGGATGGACCCCATGATGTCAGGGCGGGACACGGTGACGAGGCCAGGATTCCCTAGCTCCAGGTCAGCACGCAGGCCATCCGAAGCCCGTTCCCCAATCCATCCGTCAACCTTCCAGATGAAACCACGGCCGGTGTCTGAAAGGGGGACGCCCGTGACCATAATCTTGACCTTCTTCACGTCCTTCTGGAAGACAAACTCCGGGAGTGATAATTCCTTCAACAGTGCCAGCCGGGCCTTGTCGAGTCGGTCCCCAAGTTCAGCGGCCGAGTGTGTCGCGAGGGTGAGGAAGATACACCCAATCTCATTTCGGATATGCCCAGCACGAACGTAAGGGCAGGTGCCCCTAATTTTCGGCGAGTTGGACAAGGTGACGTTGATACGATTCCGCATGGCCTCCATCGTCACACCCTCCGGCAGGGCCACTTCTTTGCGGGTGGCAAACCGCATTGTAATGTGCCTTCCCCTAGCATCCGGGGTAGGCAAGGACTGGGGTGGAGCCGGCTTTGGTGGTGTTCCCTACTGACTGGTGCTGCGAGGAGGGCCGTTGCGAGGGATCAGGTTAGGCACCACATTGTAGATCCTCCTGATGGCACCTGGCCCCGACGAGAGGGTTTGCACCATAGGTACTGGGGCGGCAGCAGCGGAGGGTGTAGCCTGTCCGTCAGCAGTAGCCTTCCCCTTAGTCTTGGCCGGGGTCACCGATGCCTCCTGGCTGGCCCGAGCTGCCATCTTTCTTCTCCTTCTAGCAGCACCACTCAGGCGCCTGCCTCTCTTCCTCTCCCTCTTCTTCCCCTCTTCCTTCTCCTCTTCGTCGTCAAAGCTTACTCTCTTCCCCTCCGCAGCTTTTCCCACCTTCAGGACCACCCCTCCATCACTGGAAGAGCTGCCACTGCTGGTGCTGTGAGAGGAGGCCGCCGAAGCGGTCCGAACCGGAACTGTCTTGGCCTTTAGTGGGATGGCGGATTTGGGCACGTAAGCCATCCTTTTCACCATGTCCACGAAGGATGCTTTAGCAGCAGGGGCCACTGGAGCAGCACCCTGGCCCTTGACAGGGACTTCAGTAGACCCCTCTGACGAGGAGCGGGGAGTAGGGGTAGTCCCTGCGGACTCAGGAGTCACAGAGGGAGAACGACAACGGGGGGCCAACCTACCTTTCAGGGTGGCAATTTCCTCCTCCTGCCGGCCAACTATCTCCGTCAGGGTCTGGACCGCATTTTCCAAGCGATGAAACTGACGTCCCACCCACATAATGGGGACCGTCTCTACGATCTCATCTTTCATCCAATTCCGGACATCCTCCACAGTGTCGGGTTGCTCGGACCCGTCCACGCTGGGAAGAGGTGACAGTAGGGGCTGGGTGTTCCCGGACCGGATATCCTCAAGGCCCTCCAACATGGACCCCACAATACTGCCAGACCTGGGAGCGGGGGAGGGGGACTTACCAGCCGCCATCATCTCATCCACCTCAGCCATGATCTGGTCCGCCCTAGCCACGGCAGCGTCAGTATCCTCCGGCTGGGTTTTCGGCAGCGGCACCTCCAAGGGAGTGCTCGTGCTGCGAGGGATGCCCAGCGATCCTTCCAAAATACCCCCCGGCGACGTGGGAGGTAAAGAGTCGTAGTCAGGAGGGGACGAGCCAGGGACAGGCGTACCCGGAAGACTGGGGGCGTGAATGCTGTCGCCCAAACCGGTCGCTTCCGAGTTTCGTCCTTCCTCCAGGGCCATAGGGGTGTCCCGAGCAATCACCTCTGCCGAAGGTACCACCTCCTGGGTGATTAGCAAAGGGGGAGACGAGGGGGGAGAGTCCTCAATGGTGGAAGGAACTGGCACAGGGGGGGCCAGGCGCTTCCGGTGGGTATCCAGGAGATGGGCAAATTCCTCATCTGGGACAATCTGTTTCTTCCGACCCTCTTCAACGTCAATCGCCTTCATGAACCGGGGCTCAAAGAAGGGACTAGGGGCCGGGGCGGCGCGTTTGCGGGGGGAGGAGGAGCGGGCACGGCGTAGCGTTCCCTTTGCCGGGGTGGCATAATCCTCATCGGCAGGGTCGTCCAACTTGAACTTCCCAGTGGTGTAGAGGGCTTTTTCGCCAGAAGACAGCCCGGACAGGAACGAGAGGGTGGAGGCAGTGGAGGCTCGCTTAGCGCGTTCCCGAGCCACTATCTTATCGAATGCCGCTCGATGGGCGGAAGGGGAGGTGGACCATGAGCTGGCCTCAACCGTGGTAGTGGTCGAGCCTTGCTTGGCCGGCGGGAGGAGGGATGACTCCGGGATGACAACCTGTGAGTTAGTGGGGGGAGAGGGGGTGGGCACGGATGGTGTGTACACCGAACCGTGATCGGAGTTGAACCGATTGAAGAGGCCAGTGGTGGAGGCGTTGTCCAAGCCACAGGTGGCTGGACAACCCTTCCCAAATAGGCAACCCTTCACAAAAGACTCCACCTCTTTCATCGTGACAAGGGCGGTTGTGGCAACCGACCCCCTCACCAAATCATCCAACGCCAGGTTTACCGCGTTGGGGCAGCCATGTTCATGGGCGATGGACAGAAAACTGTAATCCCCGCCAGGCGCAGCGTACGACCGTGTAGTTGTAGGAATGAGGCCACGGACAGCCTCGGAAGCGGGTGCAAGAGATAAGGCGACGCGAGCCGTCTCAAGCGAGGAGGAGGGGTTGGAGTCGAGCCGAATGGGGGACGACATCCGCGAGTTGGGGACCGAGTCCGAGGAGGAGGAGGCAGACGAAGTCGCCATCCTCACTCAAGCCTGTGTCCAGAGACTACCGGGATCAACCACGGATATCTCCCTCTGGAACACCTTCTCAAGCGAGAACAACAAACTATCACCCAACCGCCCGACAAACGAAGATGGAAACGATGGATTGTATCGATGAAGTTATCGTGAGCGAGGCGAAATGCGTTGCGTGAGGTTGAAGCTCACTACCGAGGCGGAGCGAAGATAGAAGTAAGGAAATTACTTAGAACATTCAATCTAATTTATTTATACTAGTACCGCCGACTCCGGCATACGACCAGTCTCCCCCGCGCCCCCAATTCACAAACCTAAATACACTACCACGGGCGTAACCCCGTCCCGCAACCGCTCCTCCCAAACACAAATCCAAAAATCACTACCTAAGGGGCTCACAGGCGCTCATGTCGACCAGCGACATCCCGGATTAACGCGTCTTCCCCTTCCCGCAACCCATCCACCAACAACATACCAACACAATCATTCCGCCTCCAACACAATCTCATCAACATACTCAACAAAGGAAACATACAGTCTATCCCAACATCCACGCTTCTTCCGATAGTGCTCCCCCATCCTATTAACCTTTCCAGCAATCCTCCGCTGGTCGCAAAAGGGGCACCGTTCCTGCTCGATAAACCCGAACAGCCCAGCCCACCTGAGTACGACGGCCGTCCGTAAGGAAAGCGCGATATTGTCCCAGTCACGCCAGTGCCGTTGCCAAAATTGGTCAAGGCTCGCTGAGAGGCAGCCCGGGTTATTATCGAAGTGAGCAGAGAAGGAGGGCCGTGTGGAGGTGCCTTGGTAGGTAATCGCCATGTTGCAGCCCGGACAGCGCGCAGCGACCGAGTTCGGGAGGAAAAACCACTTGGTAGGAAGATGCTTACTCGGAAGCACGCACTCCCCTCCAGGATGTTTCTTCTCGCACCGCAAACAAGTATCGGGCGTCCCTACGCACACTCGTCTTCCGTCCATCTCCACCGTCAGTGTACCATCAAACGGGTTACCTGCGACCACCAACTCCCCGTCCACCTCCTTAATATGACGGGGGATCCCCAGTCCCAGCCACCCGTGTTCCAACCACCAGTCCTTCCATCCCGCGATCGCTGAGTCCTTGAACAAGTCCTCCGTAGCCGGCCGCTTCCAACTGTACCGCTGGCAAGAAGTCCAGTGATGTCTCTCCTCGCGCCCTTCACACTCGTCGTGTCCAACCAGGCCGGTACCACTGCGAATCCTAGTCAACACATAGGAATCCATCCTTGTCAGTCCGCGAAGGTGTCTGGGGGCCTTAGGCCCACGAGCATAATACCCATGGCCTTCATTGACATGCCAAGCCTCCCATTCTTCCTTCCTCAACTCACGGGCCAACGTAGCGTGTCCCATACCAAAGCTTATCCCTTCCCACCGGAATGGCCGCAGCGGTAGGCGTGTACTCTCCTTGGCCTTTCTGTCGACCAGCTCGTTGCCCTGAATACCCATGTGTCCCGGAACCCAGCCAAAGCGTGGACGTACAGCCTCCATCAAAGGTGCCATGACTTCCCACATCTCAGCCGAGTCCCCCTCGGGCAACATGTTCTCCATCAGAAGCAGGGCGGGGGCGCAGTCCAGAAACACATGTACCCCCCGGCCTTCACACATACCACTGACCTCCTGTAGGGCACAGACTACGGCCAACAGCTCGCATTCGACGATGCTCCAGGACGGTGGCACTGAACACCCCCCTATCCTAAGCGAGGCCCCTTGTTCGAACACGGCCCAAGCGATACCAGCACCCTCGGCCATCTTGGATCCGTCAGTGTACACCACCAGATCCGAGCCATTACCGAGTTCCTTGACTTCCCTGGCGTGTCCGAGGGCCATGGCTTCCTTCCCTTTCCCGATCGTAACGGTGGGACGGTAGGACAGCACCTTGTCCGAATGTTGTCGGTGGGCCGCCATGCCTTCCTCCTTCCAGTCCAGCCTGATCTGCCCGAACCAAGGATGATCCTCGCAATATCGGTAATTGATGAACCGGCTGTAGCACCTCCGTTGTAGGTACCTGCCCTGAATAGCGACAGGTGTCACCCCGTATTCTGCCAGCAAAATATTGTTGGCCAGCTTCATAGGAGTCCGGAATACCGAGCGGAGGCAGTCGTTGACGTGAACTTGAATCTGTTTCACATACGACGGGTAGTCGGTTACAAACTCAAGTCCGTAATAGACAGTCGGAAGGTAGGCTGCTTGCACCAAACGGTAAGTTTCCCACGCTCCCAAACCCCCAACACTCCCAAACCTCCTTCCCAGCGCCGCGATCCTCCTCCTCACACCCAATCCCCTATCCAACCAATAACGTACATGAGAAGAAAAATTAAAAAATACATTGAACCTATACCCAAGAACCCGCAGGTCCTCAGATGGCAACACTATTTCTCCCAACAATTCCATTCCTTCCCACGCCCTATCACCAAACCCAATCCACTGCGTCTTCAACGCACTGAACCCCATCCCCCTGTCTCGCGCAATGCGGTCACAGTCGCACAATAGTTTCCCAGCGTGGTACCGGGCAGCATCAAAGGAGTCAGCTGCAACCATGATAACCCCGTCATCCACATACGAGGCCACCAAATGCCGGACACCCGGGGAGTAAGGCATCCGCGGTGTAAAAATGTCGGCCACGTAAGCGCTGAACAAAAAGGGGGAGAGTGGTGACCCCTGGGGGACCCCCTTGCTAACATGGTACACCCGGGAAACACAACCATTGAACCGGAAGCGAATAGACCGACAACCCGTCCATCTCCGAACCCATTGACACAGGTTGGACGGGCATCCCCGGGCCACCAGGAAGTCTGACAGGAGGCCGATGTCGATGTTATCGAACCCCCCTTCCACGTCCATCGACAAGATCAGACGCTTGTATCCCTCATTATGGCGGAGGAATTCCTGAATAACCGCCATGGCATCATGGACACCCCGCCTCCTGCGGGAGCCAAACTGTGTCTCACCGAGGTCCAAACAGGCGGCCAGCCGGAACAACACCACCCTTTCCGCCACCTTGGCCGTGGTCGGGAGCAGGTGTATCATGCGCCAGGATTTGACAACATCATACCGCGGCTTATCGAGCTTGGGTATGAGCACTACCTCAGCCCTATGCTAGTCCGGGATGTCATGTCGCAGCCCATAGTCAATGAGGCGTCGCAGTGTCGTGGCATCCCTCCTCTTCCAAAACCTTAGGAAGGGATAGCCGATATCATCTTCGCCTGGGCCCGTGTTTGTGGGAGATCTTGCCAGCGCCGTTTCCATTTCTTGGGCACTGTCCATCTCAACCACGCTTTCTGTCCACCGGGCGGGATCACCAGGATCAAGCTGTTGTGCAATCAGGTCGCTGATCTCGGCGTGCGTGGTAGCCAAGGAGCCATCAGACCGCACCATCGAGGGCAGCGTGCGCTTGGCTTCCAACTTTCTTGCCAGCCTGAAGATGTCGGGGTCCTTGCTTTCCGCCAGTTTGGTGCTAATGTGGTCGAACCGAGCCCTCAACAGGCAAGCCCGGTAGACGCACCTTGCCAGCCTAAAGTCCTCCGTCCGCTCCGCCGTGCGCTTGGAGTATCTTTTTAGCCGAGCCACATCCAACCTCATCCTTTCCAACTCAGGCGTCCACCACTCGCACCGACTTCTGCCAACGGAAGCCCGTGGGAGTGCGTCCACCACACTTCTCACTCCTCCCCACAACTGCCCATCATCCACCTCTTTCAGGGCATCCAGCTCTTTCCCCACCTTTCCCCACACCGCCTTTTTCCAAGCAGGCCTCCTTCTCACAAGATTGTCAGGCAGGTCCACATGGAGCCGGATAGTTTGGGCGGCATGTTCGCAGCCAACCACATCGAGGTACCGGTGCTGTAGGTATGGTCGATGGTACAGGCAGAGGTCAATCATCGATATATCGCGGAATGTCGGCCGGTCAGGCGGAATCATATTCATCAACCGTGGCGCCATCCATTCCCGTAACCATCGTCCACAGTGTTCCTGTCTGGCCGTCTCCGCCCGTGGGTCCCAATCTCGATGTCTGGCATTGAAATCACCGAACGCGATGTCCGGCTCCCCGACGTCCCTCAGCCCCGACTGGTATTCGGCCTTGGTGTGTGTAGGTGGGATGTAGACGCCTGCGAGCACCCTTCTCTCACCCTTCTCCCAAAACCCAACCCTGGCACAAGCGCCCCCATGCCCAACAACATCAAACAACCCACACAAGTGCGAGCGAACAAACACTTCCACCCCTGATCCAATAACAAAGGAAACCAAATCCCAACCATCAATCTCCACCGGCACACGCTGTCCCTCCGAATCCACCGGAGGTTCCAAAACAAAAAATAAATCAACAAAGGAAAACAAATCAAAGGCCAGCACCCGATTCCTGCCACTCCTCCCCACATTCAATGCTAACGCCGTGATACGCATTTAAAAGGGGGCCTCGACAGATCCGCTCGGGCCACAGGGGCCAAAGTCACTCAAAAAACCCTCAGAATCCCGGGTGTACCATATGGCATCGCACTTCTTGGGAACGGGTTTCTTCTTCAAAATACCACGCTTGGGGGAGGGGGAAGGGGGGGGTCGTTCAGGCTCCTTACCCTTAGCCTTGGCAGACTTTTCCCGCGGAAGATCCTCTTCTTCCTCATCGCTACTCACCTCTACCACCCTGGGAGTTGGTGACTGCCCTCTGCTCTGGCGTCGTGGCTGTCTTCCCTTCTCAGGTCCTTTTTCCCCAGCGACTGGCACTTCGGGCGATGAGGCTGTGGCAGCGGCCGCCGTCGTCGCGGGGGGGAGGACACGGGAGTCCTAAAGTCAGCCCTCAAGGCAGGACACCTCTCATACCCAGCAAAGTGATCGGTCCTGTCGCACGACCAACACATCCTGCGGGTATGCCCGCATGCCTCCCCCACGCCTCCGGGGCACCCCAGAGCCTTACACATGTGCTCTCTGGACAGGTGCTCCCCATAACAAAACCGACATCGGGAAGGAAGGGCACAGGTGGCCTGAAAGTGGCCCACCTGCAAACACTTACCACAAACCTTAGCCGTCCGGTGCTCAGTGAACACCCTAACATTCCGGGTACCTCCCCGAAGCCAGATCCTCCCAGCCTCCAAAGCAGCCTTGGCCGCCTCATTCTCTCCACCACAAAGCGAATACCGCAAGACACGGCGTTAGCTTGCCTCATGGCATGAATGGACCCCATGATGTCGGGGCGGGACACGGTGACGATGCCAGGATTCCCTAGCTCCAAGTCAGTGCGTAGGCCATCCGAGGCCTGTTCCCCAATCCATCCGTCAACCTTCCAGATGGAACCACGGCCGGTGTCTGAAAGGGGGACACCCGTCACCATGATCTTGACCTTCTTCACGTCCTTCTGGAAGACAAACTCCGGGAGTGAAAGTTCCTTCAACAGTGCCAGCCGGGCCTTGTCAAGTCGGTCTCCAAGCTCAGCAGCAGAGTGGGCCGCCAGGGTGAGGAAGATGCACCCAATCTCGTTCCGGATATGCCCAGCCCGAACGTAAGGGCTACACCCCTAATCTTCGGTGAGTTGGACAAGACGATGTTGATACGATTCCGGATGGCCTCGATCGTTACTCCCTCCGGTAGGGCCACTTCCTTGCGGGTGGCGAACCGCATTGTAATGTGCCTTCCCCTGGCATCTGGGGTAGGCGAGGACTGGGGTGGAGCCGGTTTGGTGGTGGCCCCTGTTGACTGGCGCTGCGAGGAGGGCCGTCGCGAGGGATCAGGTTTGGCACCACGTTGTAGATCCTCCTGATGGCGCCTGACCCCGATGAAAGGGTTTGCACCCGCGGTACTGGGGCGGCAGCAGCGGGGGTGTAGCCTGTCCGTCAGCAGTAGTCTTCCGCTGAGTCTTGGCGGGGTCGCCGATACTTCCTGGCTGGCCTGAGCCGCTATCTTTCTTCTCCTCCTGGCGGCACCACTAAGGCGTCTGCCTCTCTTTCTCTTCCTCCTTTTCTCCCTCCTCCTTCTCTCCCTCCTCCTCTCTTCATCATCCTCCCAGTTAACCCTCTTTTCTCTCCCGTGGCTTTTGCCACCTTCAGGACCACCCCCCCCTCACTGGAAGAGCTGCCACTGCTGGTGCTATGGGAGGAGGCCGCCAAGCGGGCCGGACCGGAACTGTCTTATTCTTTAGCGGAACGGCGGGTTTGGGCACGTATGCCATCTTTTTCACCATATCCACAAAGGACGTTTTAGCAGCAGGGGCTGCAGGGCAGCGCCTGGCCCTTGGCACGGGACTTCAGTGACCCCTCTGACGAGAGCGGGGAACAGGGGTACCTCCCGAAACTCAGGAGTCACCGAGGGAGAGCTACGGCGGGGGGCCAACCTAACCTTTTCAGGGTGGCATCGCCTCCTCCTTCGCCGACTATATCCGTCAAGGTTCCGACTCGCATTTTCCAAGCGATGAACAACCGACGTCCCACCCCATAATGGGGACCGTTTCCCACGATCTCATCGTTCATCCAATCCGGACTCCTCCACGTGTCCGGTTCCTCGGACCGGTCGCCTGGGAAGAGGTGACAAGAGGGGCTGAGTGTTCCCGGACCGATATCCTCAAGGCCCTCCAACATGGACCCCACAATACTTCCAAGACCCTGAGCGGAGGAGGGGGACTTACCAGCCTCCTGCATCTCATCCACCCTCAGGACGCATGATCTGTCCGCCTAGCACGCAGCTCGTCAGCATCCTCTTGCTGGGGTCTCCGGTAGCG
>VBSK01000223.1:0-24764 GCA_006112555.1 Tuber indicum
CCGTCACAATAGGAATCCATCCTTGTCAGCCTGTCTCTTAGTCCACGACATAGTACCCATCCTTCATTGACATGCCAGGCCTCCCAAACTGGGCCAACGCAGCGTGCCCTATACCAAAGCCCCCTTCCCACCGGAATGGCCAGCAACCAAGCTCGATGCCCACCCGCAGCCAAACCTCCATCAAAGGTGCCATGACTTCCCACATCTCAGCCGAGTCCCCCTCGGGCAACATGTTCTCAATCAGAAGCAGGGCGGGGACGCAATCCAGAAAACATGTACCCTCCGTCCCTCACACACCACTGACCTCCCGGGGCACAGACAACGGCAAACAGTTCGCATTCGACGATGCTCCAGGACAGTGGCACCGAACACCCCCCTATCCTAAGTGAGGCCCCCCGTTCGAACACAGCCCAAGCGACACCAGCACCCTCGGCCATCTTGGATCCGTCAGTGTACACCACCAGATCCGAGCCGCTATTGAGCCCCTCGACTTCTCTGGCGTGTCTGAGGGCCATGGCCTCCTTCCCCTTCCCGATCGTAACCGTGGGACGGTAGGTAAGCACTTTGTCCGAAAACTGTCGGTGGGCCACCATACCTTCCTCCTTCCAGTCCAGCCTGATCTGCCCGAACCAGGGATGATCCTCGCAGTACCGGTAATTGATAAACCGGCTGTAACACCTCCGCTGTAGGTATCTGCCCTGAATAGCGACAGGCGTAACCCCGTATTCTGCTAGCAAAATGTTGTTGGCCAGCTTCATAGGAGTCCGGAACACTGAGCGGAGGCAATCGTTGACGTGGACCTGAATCTGCTTCACATACGACGGGTAGTCGGTTACAAACTCAAGTCCGTAGTAGACGGTCGGAAGGTAGGCTGCCTGCACCAAACGGTAAGTCTCCCACGCCCCCAACCCCCCAACACTCCCAAACCTCCTTCCCAGCGCCGCAATCCTCCTCCTCACACCCAACCCCCTATCCAACCAATAACGTACATGAGAAGAAAAGTTAAGAAATACATTGAACCTATATCCAAGAACCCGCAGGTCCTCAGATGGCAACACCATTTCTCCCAACAACTCCATTCCTTCCCACGCCCTATCACCAAACCCAATCCACTGCGTCTTCAACGCACTAAACCCCATTCCCCTGTCTCGCGCAACACGGTCGCAATCTCGCAACAATTCCCCAGCATGGTATCGGGCAGCATCAAAGAGTCAGCCGCAACCATGATAACCCCGTCATCCACATATGAGGCCACCAAATGCCGGACACCCGGGGAGTAACGCATCCGTGGTGTGAAAATGTCGGCCACGTAAGCACCGAACAGAAAGGGGGAAAGCGGTGACCCCTGGGGGACCCCCTTGCTAACATGGTACACCCGGGAAACACACCCATTGAACCGGAAGCGAACGGACCGACAACCTGTCCATCTCCGAACCCATTGACACAGGTTGGGAGGGCACCCCCGGGCCACCAGGAAATCTGACAGGAGGTTGATGTCAATGTTGTCGAACCCTCCCTCTACGTCCATTGACAGAATCAGACGTTTGTACCCTCATTATGGCGCAGGAATTCCTGAACGACCGCCATGGCATCATGGACCCCCCGCCTCCTACGGGAGCCGAACTGTGTCTCGCCGAGGTCTAGACAAGCGGCTAGCCGGAGCAGCACCACCCTCTCCGCCACCTTAGCCGTGGTCGGGAGTAGGTGTATCATGCGCCAGGACTTGACAACATCATACCGCGGCTTGTCGAGCTTGGGTATGAGCACTACCTCGGCCCTATGCCAGTCCGGAATGTCATGTCGCAGCCCACAGTCAACGAGGCGTCGCAATGTCGTGGCATCCCTCCTCTTCCAAAACCTTAGGAAGGGATAGCCGATATCATCTTCGCCGGGGCCCGTGTTTGTGGGAGATCTTGCCAGCGCCGTTTCCATTTCTTGGGCACTGTCCATCTCAATCACACTTTCAGTCCACCGGGCGGGATCACCAGGATCAAGCTGTTGTGCAATCAGGTCGCTGATCTCGGCGTGCGTGGTAGCCAATGAGCCGTCTGACCGCACCATCGAGGGCAGCGTGCGCTTGGCTTCCAACTTTCTTGCCAGCCTGAAGATGTCGGGGTCCTTGCTTTCCGCCAGCTTGGTCCTAATGTGGTCGAAACGAGCCCTCAACAGGCAAGCCCGGTAGACACACCTTGCCAGCTTAAAGTCCTCCGTCCGCTCCGCCGTGCGTTTGGAGTATCTTTTCAGCCGGGCCACATCCAACCTCATCCTTTCCAACTCAGGCGTCCACCACTCGCACCGGCTTCTGCCAACGGAAGCCCGTGGGAGTGCGTCCACCACACTTCTCACTCCTCCCCACAACTGCCCATCATCCACCTCTTTCAGGGTGTCCAGCTCTTTCCCAACCTTTCCCCACACCGCCTTCTTCCAAGCAGGCCTCCTTCTCATGAGATTGTCAGGTAGGTCCACATGGAGTCGAATAGTCTGGGCGGCATGCTCGCAGCCCACCACATCAAGGTACTTGTGCTGTAGGTACGGCCGTCGGTACAAGCAGAGGTCTATCATTGATATGTCGCGGAACGTCGGTCGGTCAGGCTGAGCCATGTTCAGCAACCGAGGTGCCATCCATTCCCGCAACCATCGTCCGCAGTGTTCCTGTCTGGCCATCTCCGCCCGTGGGTCCCAATCTCGATGCCTGGCATTGAAATCACCAAACGCGATATCCGGTTCCCCGACGTCCCTCAGCCCTGACTGATATTCGGCCTTGGTGTGTGTAGGTGGGATGTAGACGCCTGCAAGCACCCTCTTCTCACCCTTCTCCCAAAACCCAACCTGGGCACAAGCACCCTTATGCCCAACCACATCAAACAGCCCACACAAATGCGAGCGAACAAACACCTCCACCCCCGATCCAACAACAAAGGAAAACAAATCCCAACCATCAACCTCTACCGGCACATGCTGCCCCTCCGAATCAACCGGAGGTTCCAAAACAAAAAACAAATCAACAAAAGAAAACAAATCAAACGCCAGCGCCCGATTCCTGCCACTCCTCCCCACATTCAATGCTATCGCCGTGATACGCATTAAAAGGGGGCTTCGACAGATCCGCTCGGGCCACAGGGGCCAGAGTCACTTAAAAAACCCTCAGAGTCCAGGGCGAACCACATAGCATCGCCCTTCTTGGGAACAGGTTTCTTCTTCAAAATACCGCGCTTGGGGGAGGGGGAAGGGGGGGGTCGTTCAGGCTCCTTACCCTTAGCCTTGGCAGACTTCTCCCGCGGAACATCCTCCTCTTCCTCATCACTACTCACCTCCACCACCCTGGGAGTTGGCGACCGTCCCCTGCTCCGGCGTCGTGGCCGTCCCCCCTCTCAGGTCCCTTTTCCCAGCGACTGGCACTTCGGGCGATGAGGCCGCGGCATCGGCCGCCGTCGTCGCGGGTGGGGATGACACGGGAGTCCTAGAGTCAGTTCTCAAGGCAGGACACTTCTCATATCCAGCAAAGTGATCGGTCCTGTCGCACAACCAACACATCCTGCGGGTGTGCCCACATGCCTCCCCCACGCCTCCGGGGCACCCTAGAGCCTTACACATGTGCTCCCGGGACAGGTGCTCCCCGTAACAAAACCGACACCGGGCAGGGAGGGCACAGGTGGCCTGAAAGTGGCCCACCTGCAAACACTTACCACAAACCTTTGCCGCGCGGTGTTCGGTAAACACCCTAACATTCCGGGTACCCCCCCGAAGCCAAATCCTCCCAGCCTCCAAAGCAGCCTTAGCCGCCTCATTCTCTTCCACCACAAAGCGAATACCGCAAGACACGGCGTTAGCTTGCCTCATGGCATGAATGGACCCCATGATGTCGGGGCGGGACACAGTGACTATGCCGGGATTACCTAGCTCCAAGTCAGTGCGCAAGCCATCCGAGGCCTGCTCCCCAATCCACCCGTCAACCTTCCAGATGGAGCCACGGCCAGTGTCCGAAAGGGGGACACCCGTCACCATGATCTTCACCTTCTTCACATCCTTCTGGAAAACAAATTCCGGGAGTGAAAGTTCCTTCAACAGCGCCAACCGGGCCTTGTCAAGACGGTCTCCAAGTTCAGCGGCAGAGTGGGCCGCCAGGGTGAGGAAGATACACCCAATCTCGTTCCGAATATGTCCAGCCCGAACGTAAGGGCAACACCCCTAATCTTTCGGCGAGTTGGACAAGGTGACGTTGATACGATTCCGGATGGCCTCGATCGTCACACCCTCCGGCAGGGCCACTTCCTTGCGGGTGGCGAACCGCATTGTGATGTGCCTTCCCCTGGCATCTGGGGTAGGCGAGGACTGGGGTGGAGCCGGTTTTGGTGGTGGTCCCTGCTGACTGGCGCTGCGAGGAGGGCCGTTGCGAGGGATCAGGTTGGGCACCACATTGTAGATCCTCCTGATGGCGCCTGGCCCCGACGAGAGGGTTTGCACCGTGGGTACTGGGGCGGCAGCAGCGGGGGGTGTAGCCTGTCCGTCAGTAGTAGTCTTCCCCTGAGTCTTGGCCGGGGTCGCCGATGTCTCCTGGCTGGCCTGAGCCGCCATCTTTCTTCTCCTCCTGGCAGCACCACTCAGGCGCCTACCTCTCTTTCTCTCCCTCTTCTTTCCATCCTCCTTCTCCTTCTCCTCCTCATCGTCAAAGCTCACCCTCTTTCCCTCCGCAGCTTTTCCACCTTCAGGACTACCCCCCCATCACTGGAAGAGCTGCCACTGCTGGTGCTGTGGGAGGAGGCCGCCGAAGTGGGCCGGACCGGAACTGTCTTGTCCTTCAGCGGAACGGCGGGTTTGGGCACGTATGCCATCTTCTTCACCATGTCCACGAAGGACGCTTTAGTAGCAGGAGCCGTTGGAGCAGCACCCTGGCCCTTGGTAGGGACTTCAGTAGACCCCTCTGATGAGGAGCGGGGGATGGGGGTAGTCCCTGAGGACTCAGGAGTCACAGAGGGGGAACGACGGCGGGGGGCCAACCTACCTTTCAGGGCGGCAATTTCCTCCTCCTGCCGGCCGACTATATCCGTCAAGGTCCGAACCGCATTTTCCAAGCGATGAAACCGACGTCCCACCCACATAATGGGGACCGTTTCCACGATCTCATCTTTCATCCAAGTCCGGACATCCTCCACAGTGTCAGGTTCCTCGGACCCGTCCACGCTGGGAAGAGGTGACAAGAGGGGCTGGGTGTTCCCGGACCGGATATCCTCAAGGCCCTCCAACATGGACCCCACAATACTGCCAGACCTGGGAGCGGGGGAGGGGGACTTACCAGCCGCCATCATCTCATCCACTTCGGCCATGATCTGATCCGCCCTAGCCACGGCAGCGTCAGCATCCTCTGGCTGGGTCTCCGGTAGCGGCACCTCCAAGGGAGTGCCCGTGCTCCGGGGGATACCCAGTGACCCTTCCAAAATACCCCCAGGCGACGTAGGGGGCAGAGAATCGTAGTCAGGAGGGGACGAGCCAGGGACAGGCGTACCCGGAAGACTGGGGGCGTGAATGCTGTCGCCCAGACCGGTCGCTTCCGAGTTCCTTCCTTCCTCCAGAGCCATGGGGGTGTCCCGAACAATTACCTCCGCCGATGGCACCACTTCCTGGGTGATCAGCAAAGGGGGGGACGAGGGGGGGGAATCCTCAATAGTGGAAGGAACTAGCACGGGGGGGGCCAGGCGCTTCCGGTGGGTGTCCAGGAGATGGGAAAATTCCTCATCCGGGACAATCTGTTTTTTCCGACCCTCTTCAACATCAATCGCCTTCATGAACCGGGGCTCAAAGAAGGGACTGGGGGCCGGGGCGGCGCGTTTGCGGGGGGAAGAGGAGCGGGCACGGCGCAGCGTTCCCTTTGCCGGGGGGGCATAGTCCTCGTCGGCAGGGTCGTCCAGCTTGAACTTCCCAGTAGTGTAGAGGGCTTTTTCACCAGAAGACAGCCCAGACAAAAAGGAGGGGGTGGAGGCAGTGGAGGCTCGCTTAGCGCGATCCCGAGCCACAATCCTATCGAACGCCGCTCGATGGGCGGAGGGAGAGGTGGACCATGAGCTGGCCTCAACCGTAGTGGTGGTCGAGCCTTGCTTGGCCGGCGGGAGGAGGGATGACTCCGGGATGATAACCTGCGAGTCGGTGGGAGGAGAGGGGGTGGGCACGGTCGGTGTGTACACCGAACCGTGATCGGAGTTGAACCGATTGAAGAGGCCCGTGGTAGAGGCGTTGTCCAAGCCACAGGTGGCTGGACACCCCTTCCCAGATAGGCAACCCTTCACAAAAAACTCCACCTCTTTCATCGTGACAGGGGCGGTTGCAGCAACCGACCCCCTCACCAAATCATCCAACGCCGGGTTCACCGCGTTGGGGCAGCCATGTTCATGGGCGAAGGACAGAAAACTGTAATCCCCGCCAGGCGCAGCGTACGACCGTGTAGTTGTAGGAATGAGGCCACGGACAGCCTCAGAAACGGGCGCGAGAGACAAGGCGACGCGAGCCGTCTCAAGCGAGGAGGAAGGGTTGGAGTCGATCCGAACGGGAGACGACATCCGCGAGTTGGGGACAGAGTCCGTGGAGGAGGAGGCGGACGAAGTCGCCATCCTCACTCAAGCCTGTGTCCAGAGACTACCGGGATCAACCACGGATATCTCCCTCTGGAACACCTTCTCAAGCGAGAACAACTATTCTATCACCCAACCGCCCGACAAACGAAGATGGAAACGATGGATTGTATCGATGAAGTTATCGTGAGCGAGGCGAAATGCGTTGCGTGAGGTTGAAGCTCGCTACCGAGGCGGAGCGAAGATAGAAGTAAGGAAATTACTTAGAACATTCAATCTAATTTATTTATACTAGTACCGCCGACTCCGGCATACGACCAGTCTCCCCCTCGCCCCAAAATCACAAACTAAAATACACTACCACGGGCGCAATCCCGTCCCGCAACCGCTCCTCCCAAACATAAATCCAAAAATCACTACCCAAAGGGCTCACGGGCGCTCATGTCGACTAGCGACATCCCGGATTATCGCGTCTTCCCCTCCCGCAACCCAACCACCAACAACATACCAACACAACTACTCCGCCCCCAACACAATCTCGTCAATATACTCAACAAAGGAAACATACAGTCTGTCCCAACATCCACGCTTCTTCCGATAGTGCTCCCCCATCCTATTAACCTTCCCAGCAATCCGCCGCTGGTCGCAAAAGGGGCACCGTTCCAGTTCGATAAACCCAAACAACCCAGCCCACTTGAGTACGACGGCCGTCCGCAAGGAAAGCGCGAGGTCGTCCCAGTCAAGCCAGTGCCGCTGCCAAAACTGGTCAAGGCTCGCCGAGAGGCAGCCCGGGTTGTTATCGAAGTGAGTAGAGAAGGAGGGCCGTGTGGAGGTGCCTTGGTAGGTAATCGCCATGTTGCAGTTCGGACAGCGCGTAGCGACCGAGTTCGGAAGGAAGAACCACTTGGTAGGAAGATGCTTACTCGGAAGCACGCACTCCCCCCCAGGATGTTTCTTTCGCACCGCAAACAAGTATCAGGCGTCCCTATGCACACTCGCCTCCCGTCCCTCTCCACCGTCAGTGTACCATCAAACGGGTTACCTGCAACCACTAACTCCCCGTCCACCTCCTTAATATGACGGGGGATCCCTAGTCCCAGCCACCCGTGTACCAACCACCAGTCCTTCCATCCCGCGACTGCCGAGTCCTTGAACAAGTCCTCCATAGCCGGTCGTTTCCAACTGTACCGTGGGCAAGAAGTCCAATGATGCCTCTCCTCACGTCCCTCACAATCGTCATGCCCGACCAGGCCGGTACCACTGCGAATCCTAGTCAACACATAGGAATCCATCCTTGTCAGCCCGCGAAGGTGTCTGGGAGCCTTAGGTCCACGAGCATAGTACCCATGGCCTTCATTGACATGCCAGGCCTCCCACTCCTCCTTTCTCAACTCACGGGCCAACGCAGCGTGCCCTATACCAAAGCTTACCCCTTCCCACCGGAATGGCTGCAGCGGCAGGCGTGTACTCTCCTTGGCCTTCCTGTCGACCAGCTCGTTGCCCTGGATGCCCATGTGTCCCGGAACCCAGCCAAAGCGCGGGCGTACAGCCTCCATCAAAGGTGCCATGACTTCCCACATCTCAGCCGAGTCCCCCTCGGGCAACATGTTCTCAATCAGAAGCAGGGCGGGGACGCAATCCAGAAACACATGTACTCCCCGTCCCTCACACAAACCACTGACCTCCCGCAAGGCACAGACAACGGCAAACAGTTCGCATTCGACGATGCTCCAGGACAGTGGCACCGAACACCCCCCTATCCTAAGTGAAGCCCCCCGTGCGAACGCGGCCCAAGCGACACCAGCACCCTCGGCCATCTTGGACCCGTCAGTGTACACCACCAGATCCGAGCCGCCACTGAGTTCCTTGACTTCCCCGGCGTGTCTGAGGGCCATGGTTTCCTTCCCTTTCCCGATCGTAACCGTGGGACGGTAGGAAAGCACCTCGTCCGAATGCTGTCGGTGGGCCACCATACCCTCCTCCTTCCAGTCCAGCCTGATCTGCCCGAACCAAGGATGATCCTCGCAATATCGGTAATTGATGAACCGGCTGTAGCACCTCCGCTGTAGGTACCTGCCCTGAATAGCGACAGGCGTAACCCCGTATTCTGCTAGCAAAATGTTGTTGGCCAGCTTCATAGGAGTCCGGAACACTGAGCGGAGGCAATCGTTGACGTGGACCTGAATCTGCTTCACATACGACGGGTAGTCGGTTACAAACTCAAGTCCGTAGTAGACGGTCGGAAGGTAGGCTGCCTGCACCAAACGGTAAGTCTCCCACGCCCCCAACCCCCCAACACTCCCAAACCTCCTTCCCAGCGCCGCAATCCTCCTCCTCACACCCAACCCCCTATCCAACCAATAACGTACATGAGAAGAAAAGTTAAGAAATACATTGAACCTATATCCAAGAACCCGCAGGTCCTCAGATGGCAACACCATTTCTCCCAACAACTCCATTCCTTCCCACGCCCTATCACCAAACCCAATCCACTGCGTCTTCAACGCACTAAACCCCATTCCCCTGTCTCGCGCAACACGGTCGCAATCTCGCAACAATTCCCCAGCATGGTATCGGGCAGCATCAAAAGAGTCAGCCGCAACCATGATAACCCCGTCATCCACATATGAGGCCACCAAATGCCGGACACCCGGGGAGTAACGCATCCGTGGTGTGAAAATGTCGGCCACGTAAGCACCGAACAGAAAGGGGGAAAGCGGTGACCCCTGGGGGACCCCCTTGCTAACATGGTACACCCGGGAAACACACCCATTGAACCGGAAGCGAACGGACCGACAACCTGTCCATCTCCGAACCCATTGACACAGGTTGGGAGGGCACCCCCGGGCCACCAGGAAATCTGACAGGAGGTTGATGTCAATATTGTCAAACCCTCCCTCTACGTCCATTGACAGAATCAGACGTTTGTACCCCTCATTATGGCGCAGGAATTCCTGAACGACCGCCATGGCATCATGGACCCCCCGCCTCCTACGGGAGCCGAACTGTGTCTCGCCGAGGTCTAGACAAGCGGCTAGCCGGAGCAGCACCACCCTCTCCGCCACCTTAGCCGTGGTCGGGAGTAGGTGTATCATGCGCCATGACTTGACCACATCATACCGCGGCTTGTCGAGCTTGGGTATGAGCACTACCTCAGCCCTATGCCAGTCCGGAATGTCATGTCGCAGCCCACAGTCAACGAGGCGTCGCAATGTCGTGGCATCCCTCCTCTTCCAAAACCTTAGGAAGGGATAGCCGATATCATCTTCGCCGGGGCCCGTGTTTGTGGGAGATCTTGCCAGCGCCGTTTCCATTTCTTGTGCGCTGTCCATCTCAATCACACTTTCAGTCCACCGGGCGGGATCACCAGGATCAAGCTGTTGTGCAATCAGGTCGCTGATCTCGGCGTGCGTGGTAGCCAAGGAGCCGTCGGACCGCACCATCGAGGGCAGCGTGCGCTTGGCCTCCAACTTTCTTGCCAGCCTGAAGATGTCGGGGTCCTTGCTTTCCGCCAGCTTGGTCCTAATGTGGTCGAACCGAGCCCTCAACAGGCAAGCCCGGTAAACACACCTTGCCAGCTTAAAGTCCTCCGTCCGCTCCGCCGTGCGTTTGGAGTATCTTTTCAGCCGGGCCACATCCAGCCTCATCCTTTCCAACTCAGGCGTCCACCACTCGCACCGGCTTCTGCCAACGGAAGCCCGTGGGAGTGCGTCCACCACACTTCTCACTCCTCTCCACAGCTGCTCATCATCCACCTCTTTCAGGGTGTCCAGCTCTTTCCCAACCTTCCCCCACACCGCCTTCTTCCAAGCAGGCCTCCTTCTCATGAGATTGTCAGGTAGGTCCACATGGAGTCGAATAGTCTGGGCGGCATGCTCGCAGCCCACCACATCAAGGTACTTGTGCTGTAGGTACGGCCGTCGGTACAAGCAGAGGTCTATCATTGATATGTCGCGGAACGTCGGTCGGTCAGGCTGAGCCATGTTCAGCAACCGAGGTGCCATCCATTCCCGCAACCATCGTCCGCAGTGTTCCTGTCTGGCCATCTCCGCCCGTGGGTCCCAATCTCGATGCCTGGCATTGAAATCACCAAACGCGATATCCGGTTCCCCGACGTCCCTCAGCCCTGACTGATATTCGGCCTTGGTGTGTGTAGGTGGGATGTAGACGCCTGCAAGCACCCTCTTCTCACCCTTCTCCCAAAACCCAACCTGGGCACAAGCACCCTTATGCCCAACCACATCAAACAGCCCACACAAATGCGAGCGAACAAACACCTCCACCCCCGATCCAACAACAAAGGAAAACAAATCCCAACCATCAACCTCCACCGGCACATGCTGCCCCTCCGAATCAACCGGAGGTTCCAAAACAAAAAACAAATCAACAAAAGAAAACAAATCAAACGCCAGCGCCCGATTCCTGCCACTCCTCCCCACATTCAATGCTATCGCCGTGATACGCATTAAAAGGGGGCTTCGACAGATCCGCTCGGGCCACAGGGGCCAGAGTCACTTAAAAAACCCTCAGAGTCCAGGGCGAACCACATAGCATCGCCCTTCTTGGGAACAGGTTTCTTCTTCAAAATACCGCGCTTGGGGGAGGGGGAAGGGGGGGGTCGTTCAGGCTCCTTACCCTTAGCCTTGGCAGACTTCTCCCGCGGAACATCCTCCTCTTCCTCATCACTGCTCACCTCCACCACCCTGGGAGTTGGCGACCGTCCCCTGCTCCGGCGTCGTGGCCGTCCCCCCTCTCAGGTCCCTTTTTTCCAGCGACTGGCACTTCGGGCGATGAGGCCGCGGCATCGGCCGCCGTCGTCGCGGGTGGGGATGACACGGGAGTCCTAGAGTCAGTTCTCAAGGCAGGACACTTCTCATATCCAGCAAAGTGATCGGTCCTGTCGCACAACCAACACATCCTGCGGGTGTGCCCACATGCCTCCCCCACGCCTCCGGGGCACCCTAAAGCCTTACACATGTGCTCCCGGGACAGGTGCTCCCCGTAACAAAACCGACACCTGGAAGGAAGGGCACAGGTGGCCTGAAAGTGGCCCACCTGCAAACACTTACCACAAACCTTCGCCGTACGGTGCTCGGTAAACACCCTAACATTCCGGTTTCCCCCCCGAAGGCAGATCCTCCCAGCCTCCAAAGCAGCCTTAGCCGCCTCATTCTCTTCCACCACAAAGCGAATACCGCAAGACACGGCGTTAGCTTGCCTCATGGCATGAATGGACCCCATGATGTCGGGGCGGGACACAGTGACTATGCCGGGATTACCTAGCTCCAAGTCAGTGCGCAAGCCATCCGAGGCCTGCTCCCCAATCCACCCGTCAACCTTCCAGATGGAGCCACGGCCAGTGTCCGAAAGGGGGACACCCGTCACCATGATCTTCACCTTCTTCACATCCTTCTGGAAAACAAATTCCGGGAGTGAAAGTTCCTTCAACAGCGCCAACCGGGCCTTGTCAAGACGGTTTCCAAGTTCAGCGGCAGAGTGGGCCGCCAGGGTGAGGAAGATACACCCAATCTCGTTTCGGATATGCCCAGCACGAACGTAAGGGCAGGTGCCCCTAATTTTCGGCGAGTTGGACAAGGTGACGTTGATACGATTCCGGATGGCCTCGATCGTCACGCCCTCCGGTAGGGCCACTTCTTTGCGGGTGGCGAACCGCATTGTAATGTGCCTTCCCCTAGCATCCGGGGTAGGCGAGGACTGGGGTGGAGCCGGCTTTGGTGGTGGCCCCTGCTGACTGGCGCTGCGAGGAGGGCCGTCGCGAGGGATCAGGTTTGGCACCACGTTGTAGATCCTCCTGATGGCGCCTGGCCCCGATGAAAGGGTTTGCACCGTGGGTACTGGGGCGGCAGCAGCGGGGGGTGTAGCCTGTCCGTCAGTAGTAGTCTTCCCCTGAGTCTTGGCCGGGGTCGCCGATGTCTCCTGGCCGGCCTGAGCCGCCATCTTTCTTCTCCTCCTGGCAGCACCACTCAGGCGCCTGCCTCTCTTTCTCTCCCTCTTCTTTCCATCCTCCTTCTCTTCTCCTCCTCCTCATCGTCAAAGCTCACCCTCTTCCCCTCCGCAGCTTTTCCCACCTTCAGGACTACCCCCCCATCACTGGAAGAGCTGCCACTGCTGGTGCTGTGGGAGGAGGCCGCCGAAGTGGGCCGGACCGGAACTGTCTTGTCCTTCAGCGGAACGGCGGGTTTGGGCACGTATGCCATCTTCTTCACCATGTCCACGAAGGACGCTTTAGTAGCAGGAGCCGTTGGAGCAGCACCCTGGCCCTTGGTAGGGACTTCAGTAGACCCCTCTGATGAGGAGCGGGGAATGGGGGTAGTCCCTGAGGACTCAGGAGTCACAGAGGGGGAACGACGGCGGGGGGCCAACCTACCTTTCAAGGCGGCAATTTCCTCCTCCTGCCGGCCGACTATATCCGTCAAGGTCCGAACCGCATTTTCCAAGCGATGAAACCGACGTCCCACCCACATAATGGGGACCGTTTCCACGATCTCATCTTTCATCCAAGTCCGGACATCCTCCACAGTGTCAGGTTCCTCGGACCCGTCCACGCTGGGAAGAGGTGACAAGAGGGGCTGGGTGTTCCCGGACCGGATATCCTCAAGGCCCTCCAACATGGACCCCACAATACTGCCAGACCTGGGAGCGGGGGAGGGGGACTTACCAGCCGCCATCATCTCATCCACTTCGGCCATGATCTGGTCCGCCCTAGCCATGGCAGCGTCAGCATCCTCTGGCTGGGTCTCCGGTAGCGGCACCTCCAAGGGAGTGCCCGTGCTCCGGGGGATACCCAGTGACCCTTCCAAAATACCCCCAGGCGACGTAGGGGGCAGAGAATCGTAGTCAGGAGGGGACGAGCCAGGGACAGGGGTACCCGGAAGACTGGGGGCGTGAATGCTGTCGCCCAGACCGGTCGCTTCCGAGTTCCGTCCTTCCTCCAGGGCCATGGGGGTGTCCCGAACAATTACCTCAGCCGAAGGTACCACTTCCTGGGTGATCAGCAAAGGGGGGGACGAGGGGGGGGAATCCTCAATGGTGGAAGGAACTAGCACAGGGGGGGCCAGGCGCTTCCGGTGGGTGTCCAGGAGATGGGAAAATTCCTCATCTGGGACGATCTGTTTCTTCCGACCTTCTTCAACATCAATCGCCTTCATGAACCGGGGCTCAAAGAAGGGACTGGGGGCCGGGGCAGCCCGTTTGCGGGGGGAGGCGGAGCGGGCACGGCGTAGCGTTCCCTTTGCCGGGGGGGCATAGTCCTCATCGGCAGGGTCGTCCAGCTTGAACTTCCCGGTAGTGTAAAGGGCTTTTTCACCAGAAGACAGCCCGGACAGGAAGGAGGGGGTGGAGGCAGTGGAGGCTCGCTTAGCGCGATCCCGAGCCACTATCCTATCGAACGCCGCTCGATGGGCGGAGGGAGAGGTGGACCACGAGCTGGCCTCAACCGTAGTGGTGGTCGAGCCTTGCTTGGCCGGCGGGAGGAGGGATGACTCCGGGATGATAACCTGCGAGTCGGTGGGGGAGAGGGGGTGGGCACGGTCGGTGTGTACACCGAACCGTGATCGGAGTTGAACCGATTGAAGAGGCCCGTGGTAGAGGCGTTGTTCAAGCCACATGTGGCTGGACAACCCTTCCCAGATAGGCAACCCTTCACAAAAAACTCCACCTCTTTCATCGTGACAGGGGCGGTCGTAGCAACCGACCCCCTCACCAAATCATCCAACGCCGGGTTCACCGCGTTGGGGCAGCCATGTTCATGGGCGAAGGACAGAAAACTGTAATCCCCGCCAGGCGCAGCGTACGACCGTGTAGTTGTAGGAATGAGGCCACGGACAGCCTCAGAAACGGGCGCGAGAGACAAGGCGACGCGAGCCGTCTCAAGCGAGGAGGAGGGGTTGGAGTCGATCCGAACGGGAGACGACATCCGCGAGTTGGGGACAGAGTCCGTGGAGGAGGAGGCAGACGAAGTCGCCATCCTCACTCAAGCCTGTGTCCAGAGACTACCGGGATCAACCACGGATATCTCCCTCTGGAACACCTTCTCAAGCGAGAACAACTATTCTATCACCAACCGCCCGACAAACGAAGATGGAAACGATGGATCGTATCGATGAAGTTATCGTGAGCGAGGCGAAATGCGTTGCGTGAGGTTGAAGCTCGCTACCGAGGCGGAGCGAAGATAGAAGTAAGGAAATTACTTAGAACAAAGCGTGAAGAGCCTATCTTCCTCGGCCGCCTCGGCCTCCTTATATAGTGCTCTTCACTCAACCCTAACCCTGATGACTCACAAGTGTGAGCCTCGTGAAAAGCCTTACATAGGTCATATGACTCAAATGAGTCATACGCGCGAGATCCCATGACTCATAATTGAGTCATGTGCGAAACATAACAAATCATAACATAAACAAGTCATATGACTCAAATGAGTCATACGCGCGAGATCCCATGACTCATAATCGAGTCATGTGCGAAACATAACAAATCATAACATAAACAAGTCATATGACTCAAGCGAGTCATATGCGCAAGACCCATGACTCATAATCGAGTCATGTGCGAAACATAACAAATCATAACATAAACAAGTCATATGACTCAAGCGAGTCATATGCGCAAGACCCATGACTCATAATCGAGTCATGTGCGAAATCCTGAGCTACCTGTCACATCCGTGACATTAGCTCCCCCCTCCTCAAGCCTGAGTCCCATCAGGCTCTATCTGTTTTCCCCCATCTTTACCAGGTCCCGTCCGTACGTGCGGACGGACCTTCGAAGTCGATGATACTTCGATTCCCAATCTCTGGCCCTCGTCCTCACTACTTCGAGCGTGAGGTTGGCCGTTTCGATCGTCCGCTGTTGTTGGGCGATCGTTTGTGCGTGTGCCGAAATTGTGGCTTCGGCCGTACCAAGTTGGCTTCGTAGTCCCGAGATTTGCCTTTGTAGGCTTTCGTAGTCGGGCTCGGTTTCGGCAGGGGAGTTTTGGGCCCCCCTCTCCTCAGGCCATGTCCTCATGGCCTTGCAGTGGTCTCGGGCCATTTTCTTCCCGAGCGGCCTCCTGCTTCCATCCTTCTTCGGATGGTATCCTGCTTCGATTTTCGCTGCCTTATGTGCCTGGCACTGAATGCGATAGCATTCAGTCCATGGTTTTGCAGCGTGTTCGGGCCTTGGCCCTCCCTTCTTGTAGGCTCGCGGGAACCACCCGCTACCTTCCTTATCTCCGAGGTGTACGAGACACCCATCATCGTAGCACACCGTCCAACTCATGACGTTGTGCTGTGCATTCCTTTGAGCTTCTTCCTCGCGTTGTGCGAGTTCTTCGTCGGTCGGCCCCATGTAGGAGTACGGGGGGCTCGTCGGGGTGACTGCTCGGGAGCAGTCGTCCCAGCCCTCGTGGGGCTTCATCGGCGCCTTAGCGCCTTCGTCTTTGGGGTTGATGGTGATCGTTATCCCGGTGGGGCTTGTCGGGATAGCTTCGGTGGAAGAGTTCGATGGCATCTTGTGAGTTTGTGAAATTGGTAGCGGGGTACCAGGTTTTATCGTGTTCGGGAGAATAACCGGTCCACTTGGCACGGTATTGGAGTTTTCCGTAGCGCAAGCGAGAATCGATTATCTCGTCGAGTTCGTATTCGGATTCTCCGTCTATTTCTAGCGGAGGAGGAGGAGTTATTGTTTGTGAGGGAAACTTGTCGTCGTTGTAGATTTCGAGGAGTGAGATGTGGAATGTGTTGTGTATTTTCATCGAGGGAGGGAGATCGAGCTTATATGCTCGATTCCCAATCCTTTCCAATATCCGAAATGGCCCGATTTTCTTGTAATCCAATTTCTTGGATGGTCTCGTGGTCTTGATGTTGCGTGGTAACAGCCACACCATATCTCCTGATTGTAGGTTCGGATCGGGTCTTCGGTGCTTATCGTATTGTTCTTTCTGTCGTTGTTGTGCATAATCCATTTCGTATCGTAATGTGTCGTGCAATTGACTCATCTCCGTCTTATCTGTTATCATTCCACCACTCGTATGATTTGTGGCCTGACTTCTCGGATGTTGTCCATAATTGGCGAAGAAGGGTGTCGTGCCAATCGTTTCTTGTTTGCTGTTGTTATATGCAAACTCCGCCATCGGAAGTAGTTCCCGCCAATTATCTTGTTGATAATTGATGTATGCGCGAAGATATTGTTCCAATATCCCGTTTACCCGTTCGGTCTGTCCATCTGTTTGTGGGTGGAAGGCAGTGCTTAGCCTGTTCCAGATTCCCATTTCTCCCGTTGCCTTTTTCCATGCGCCGGATGTGAATAGTGATCCTCGATCCGTGATGATGTTTTTTGGTAGTCCATGTAATCTAAAGATTTCGTGGAATATCGTTCGGATGAATGTTGCCGTTGTCATATCCTTTTTTACCGGAACAAAGTGACTCATTTTGGTCAGGCGATCCACCACAACCAAAATGGCGTTCCATCCTTCCGAATTCGGAAGGTCGGTAATAAAGTCCATGGTTATCGTTTCCCATGGTTTTTCCGGAACTTCGTTTGATTTGAGCAATCCGTACGGCGCATGTTTGGCTGTTTTCGTCCTTTGACATATATCGCAATTCTTGACGTATCTCTTGACGTCCTCCCGTAGTCCTGGCCAATAGAATGACCTCGTGATGAGTTCCGTTGTTTTAGCCGTTCCTCCATGTCCCGATATTCGTGAATCGTGGTGTTGTCGTATGATTCCCGTCCTTATCTCTTCTTCTTCCGGAATCCATTGCTTTCCGTCGTACCATAGTTGGTTTTCTTTCCACTGGCATAAACCCAGTGCTATCCCCTTCATTTCCTTTTTTCCTTCTTCCAATGCTTCCTTTATCGCCTTGATAGTTCCATCTTCTTTGCTGGCTTCCTGTATTCTTCCTTCGTCTTCTGTCGTAATTTCAACCACCTCCATTGCTTCGATTCTGTCTTTCTTGAAATATCGGTCGGCTGGTAGCAACGTTTGGATTTTTCTGGTAATCCTTTCGTCGTTATCGTCTTGTGGTCTGTCGCTCGATATTCTTGTGAGAGCATCTGGTTTGCCCCCTTCCTTGCCTGGTCGGTATTCGATTTGGAACTTGAACTGACTTAGTTGTTCCATCCATCGTAGTTGTCGATCGTTTAGCACCTTGTCCTTCATGAACGGTACTAGGTTTTTGTGGTCTGATAGTACTTTCACAACACCTTTCGTGTCGCAAACGTATCGTCTCCATTCCTTCATTGCTTGAACTATTGCTAATAGTTCTTTGTCGTGAACGTCGTAGTTGCATTCGGCGGGTGTCATTTTCTTTGACCGGTAGGCGACCGGTCTCCACCTTCCGTCTTCGCATTTCTGTGAGAGTATCCCGGAACAGACGTATTTCGAGGCGTCGGTTTCGATTACTAGTTCTTTATCGGGGTCGTAATGAACTAGTAATGGGGCGCTCGTGAGTCGTTTCCTGATGCCGTCGAATGCTTTCTGTTCATGTTCGTTCCATCTCCATTTGGCTTCTTTTTTGTTAGGTTATAGAGAGGTTTAGCAATCCTGCTGAACCCTTCTATGAACCTCCGATAGAAGTTGCAGAATCCAATGAAGCATTGAACATCCTTTCTCGTTCCTGGTGGTTTCCATTTCCATATGGCGTTTGTTTTGACTGGGTCCACTTTGACTCCTTGTCTGTTGATGATGAATCCCAAGTATTCTGTTTCCTCCTTATGGAATTCGCATTTTGTTGGCTTGATCTTCATTCCGGATTCCTGGATGCATTCCATCACTTCTCTAACGTCTCTGATGTGTTGCTCCAGGTTATCGGAATAGATGAGTACATCGTCTAGATAGACGATGCAGCATCTGTCGAGGAACCGACTCAATATTTGGTTGATCCATCGTTGAAAAGCCGCAGGTGCATTGGTTAGCCCGAAAGGCATAACCAGGTATTCGTACATTCCGTATTTGGATGCGAAAGTGGTTTTCCATTCGTCTCCCTTTTTGATTCGGACGTTGTGGTACGCGTCCTTGATGTCGAGTTTGGTGAAATATTGTGCTGTTCTTAACCGATCCAGGGCTTCTCCTATCAGAGGTAGCGGGTATCGGTCCTTCTTCGTGAGCGAATTGAGTGCTCGGTAGTCCACACATAGTCTTAGTTTTCCGTCCTTCTTTTTGATGAACATTATGGGTGATCCCCATGCTCCTTTCGTTTCCCGGATCCATCCTCGGTCCAGATTGGTTTCGATGTATTGTCTTAACTCTTCTAACTCGTGTTCGCTGAGTGCATATACCTTTTTCCATGGTATATGTTGTGTTCGTTTTCC
The DNA here is from genome assembly GCA_006112555.1 of Tuber indicum. Lineage (NCBI taxonomy): Eukaryota > Fungi > Ascomycota > Pezizomycetes > Pezizales > Tuberaceae > Tuber > Tuber indicum. The sequence continues at coordinate 18,873 of VBSK01000223.1, forward strand.
GTCTTTGTCTAATTCGAGATCGATCGCCAGGTCTACCCCGTGTCGATGCGGGGGTAGTTCTGTTGCGTTGTCTTCTTTGAATAGATCGTGGAACTTGTGATACTGTTTGGGTATAGTATCCCTCCAGTCTTGTTGCTTTCGTTGTTGTTTGTCTCGTATGGCCAGTTCCGTGCTGATGTTGATCTTGGCCCATTCTAGGTCTTTCGTGGTGAAGTTCCATCGGAGCATGCCAGTGTACGCTCCTTCCTTATATTCTTCGCGAAATTCTTCAGCTGTTATTTCGCATATCTGAATCTTGTCTTGTTGGCTCTCGGTAGCCTCGTATTGGTCCGTTGACCCAAAACCTTGGTTTCCTCTTGTCGTGTTATCGAGGTCGTTAACTTCTTGAAGCTCTTCGTCGTTGATCTTTTCGATGATCAATTGAGCAATTCGATCTCCTTTTGAGATCTTATACTCCTTATGATTCAGGTTGGCCAAGACCACCTTAATCTCACCAGTATAGTCGGCATCGATTACCCCGGCGTTGACCATCAGTTTGTGTTTAACTGATAGCCCACTCCGTGGTGCGATCCGTCCATAGGTGCCGTCCGGTAGTCCAATGGCTATTCCTGTTCGTATCGTGGCTTGTTCCTTTGCTGGAATCGTGGTGTCTTCGTTTGCATACAGGTCGTGTCCTGCTGCCTTTGTTGACCCTCTAAGAGGTATCCGCGCCTCCGGGTCCATCTTCTTGACAAGAATTCCTTGATTCTTGTTCTTCTTCTTTTTCTGTCCGTTGACAGATATCTTGGCCTCTTCGTATCTTGCCTTGAGGCTTTCGTATTCGACTTCGACTTCAGGGGTTCCGTACACGGTTGGTGGGTCTTGTAGGCATTCCTTCTCGCATAATCCGCTTGCGAAGGTTACCTTATTCTGCGTCCAATCCATGTCCGGGTTGTGCTTCTTGAGCCAGGGCATTCCCAGCACTATCTCGTGGTTTTTGAGATTTGCCACTTGGAAGGTTGCCGTTTCCCTATGGTTTCCAATTTCCATAGGTACTTGCGCGATGTGGGTAACATCCCCCATTGCACTTGGATTTCCATCCGCGAGGTAAATCGTCCTTTTCTTGTTCGTATTCTTGGTCTTGATTCTGTGCTTGTCACAGATTCCTTTGTCAATGAAATCCTCAGTTGCTCCTGAGTCTATCATTGCGTATATCTCGATCGTTTCGTGTTGGTTGACATGTAGCTTCGTTTTGACCATTAACTGGTCTCCGTGTGTTTCCATTGATTCCGTTTGCAGTGCCGCGTATGTGTTCGATAACTTGATGGGTTTCAGTTGTTCCTTGTCCCTCAGACCATCTATTGCTGGGGACCGTCGTCTTTTTCTGATTGTTCTTCGCCTTCGTCCATGGATATCTCCCTCAGGTTCGTTCTCTTTGGAAATTGTTGGAACCTTTGCGTGGTGAAAGGTTTCTTCGTCTGTGTTCCATTTCCATTCGATCTTGGCCTTCTGCAATCCTTGATTCCGTGTCCTTTGATTCCGCAATTGAAACAAAGGTTATCCTTTTTCTTTGGTCGTATACGCCTTGAGGAATGTCGAGCCGTCCTTTCTTCCTTGTGCCGTCCAATTCCATGGGTTCTCCTCTGTCGTCTTGTTCTTGTCTTTTCCAGGTTCCGTCCTGGTTCCTTGGTGATGTGTATGTCTTGTTGGTTGTGACTGGTGGGTGGTAATTTCGTTCTGCTGCCTTGCACTGGTTTATCCAGTTCTCCTTGTCTATCGCCCAGACTGCTAATTCCGTTGCCGAAGTCAATTTCTTTGGCATGTGGATCATAGCATCGCGATAGATCTTCTTTAATCCTCGTGTGAACCATCTTCCTGCTGTCGTGTCGTCGACGTTGGCGTCTTGCATGAGTAGCCTGAACTCGTACCAGTATTCGGTTACGCCACGATTTCCTTGTTCAGCCACTTCGAGCTTGTTCCTCGCTTCTTGTTCTCTGTCAAGGTCGTCGAACTGTAGGGTGAACTCGGTACGAAATTCATCCCAATTTCTCCAAGGTCTTTCGATAGTTCCTTCTGTATAAGGTCGTATCCAAGCCAGTGCTGTTCCTTCTAACAACGTGCAGGTGTATAGGATTTTTTCTTGGTCGTATCCGATAGTCCATCCTACCGCTTCGAAATAATTGTCGATTTGGACATTGAAGTTGCGTAGTTTGTTTCGTTCCCCCCCATATCTGGGTGGTGCCTTGACCTTTGGCTGTTGCATTGTTCGAGCTGGAGCCACTTGTGCCGCCGGGGCTGCTGGTAACATGGCTGCTGTTACCGCAGCTACGATAGCTTGCATCTGCGCTGGGGATATTCCAGCATCCCCTTGTGCCGGAGGGGCTGCTGGTTGTGATGCCGACATCCTCCTTGGTCTTGGTGTACCTTCTGGTGAATTTTCGTTTGACGATCTTCCTTCGGGTGTAACAGGGCTAGTTGCCCTTGAAGGAGCTTGGGAGGCGTTTTCTAGGGCGTTGCTGAATTCTTCAAAGTTTCCGAGTCCTCCTTCGTTTTCTGTGAGATCGATATCTCCTTCGTGGTCTTGTCCCTCAGGTTGAGGGTTTATATCTGCCGTGTTGAAATCGTTGAGCGTCGCTTGGGTGACGCTTTGTAATGTAACGTTCCTAGCTTGTGGTTAACTAATAGCGACGGGCAACGATACTTCTCTCCTTCGTTATAATCTTAATAGATGTAACAGTTCTTAGATCCGTTGATCTACGTTATCACCGTTCGTCGGATAACGCCTGTTAGATCTTAAATAAGATAGCTTCGCCTCACGTAGGCTCGTGAGAAATGTGTCGGATATGCAAACGTGATAAAGAGCGTAAAGATGTTTTATTCGTAAAGTAATAGGTAAGGAAATTACTTAGAACATTCAATCTAATTTATTTATACTTGTACCGCCGACTCCGGCATACGACAAGTCCCCGCCGGCACAGGGTTAGCGCAAACCGGAACTACCACTAACTACGAACAAACCAAACCTCCACCCCGTACCTCAAACATGCCCGCGCCATGCCCACAACACGAACACTAAATACAAAGCCATCAACGGTAAAGAAAGTCCTCCTCGCCCCCGCATCCGAAGTACCTCTGGTATGGCACAAACCGCAGCCCTTGTAGCAAGTCCGCATCATTCCTGAACAAGGAGTACGAGGGGCGAACCCACGAATACCAAGATAAACAGGCGACAGGCAGGACCCAGGCCGAAGCCCAAGCCGAAAGGGTGTCCGACAAAGGCAAGTTCCCCGTACAAAAAACAAAATTCCACTACCGCCCGGTCTGAATACCGTCCCGCAATCCCTCCTCCACAGTAGAAAACCAACAACAATTTATCAACACGGTGGCGCATGGCAGAGAGGTTACGACCAACTTGTCCGCAACTCGCATCCGCACGCCAGGCCGTCGACCCTATGAACCCACTTTGCCAAGTGCCTCCGAGGAGCGTAATGGTGAGGAGGACCTGTACCTGTTACCCGTAACCCCAAAACAAAACTATAAACAAAGGAAATACATAGAGGTGGTGACAGACCGAAGAGGTCAGTAGGGCCTATCTCCTACCCGTGGTGCCATGCCCCCGCCCGCCGTACCCGCAACCAAGCCAAAGAAACCAAACAAGCCCCACAGAACCCAGCACGCAAGACCCAAACAAGTCCAACCCAGAGGTCGCAACCCACTATCCGCACAGGTGGCCATCAACCAGCCGGTCCGCCAGGAAGCTTTACAGCACTCAGCAGCTTGACCTTAGCAGCCCAGTCCAGCCGGAAACACTTAATTAGACCTCGCCCAACCTGACGCAGGCCCGACCGGTGCTCGCAGGTGCCTCTCCCCGCCAAGTCAGCCCCCCCAAGCCCCACACACCAGGCACCGCAGTTCCCATCCAGCCCCCTCAGCCCCTCAGGCAGCTCAACCGCCCGACAGCCACAGGACAGCCGATACCTGACCCCATCACGCAGCCACTGGTCTTGGCCAAAGCAACAGAGCCCCAATCCCCCAGCACCGTGTAGCCGAGGGGGGCCACCAGGACGAACCCAGGCCACAACATACGCGCCAGCATCCAAAGACGCCGGCCACAGTCCCACCCGCCCGAACCGAAATCCAAGCAAGCCGAGAGGGAAAACAGGGAACCCGAAGGCCCCCCAACGTGGGCCCCAAAGGGCCGCACTGTAGACTGACGAAAGGTGCCCAAACTGACGCTTCAGAGAGGGCGGGTACTAGGATAGGAAACGAGACAAACAGAAGGTAGGCCCCACTTGCAATGGGTGTGACCGCCAACCACCATCCGTAACCACACCGACCCCTGCACTAGACCAAGCGTGGCCTGGCAACCAATCGCCCCACACCACCCCGGGCAGAAGTTCACCCGCACCAGGAGGCAAAAAGCTTTCAGGGTCAAAGCCATCCCCACACAGAAGCGAGGAGGAGACACCTGACTGAACCACCGTAACTGCCACCAGGACGTAAACTCCAAGGAACGGTGATAAACGACATCGTAGGATTCCGACCGTGAAGACAGTAGACGAAGGGCGGGGCCGGCGAGGCCCCCGTCCCTTGAGGAATGATGCGATCGGTACGACGTGTTGATACTTGGGAAGGTCATCAGTCTAACCCAAGGGCGTTTTGTATCGTGAACACTAAGGACTCCGTTAAAACCCAACAAGAAACATGAGCTGGCCCAAAGAACGACACGGGTGTTTCCCCCACAGCAATGTTCAAATCCCCCAACCCCCGAACGCGAAACTCTGCGAGTAGGCAATAGACAGAGAAGCCGAAGACTTTTTACCGAGGGAGGGCTCGTAGACGCCAAAGGTGAAAAGGCTCGAAGCGAAATCATCGTGAGAATCAAACAACGACGAGGAGGCGAAAACAAGTAACCACAACGCAAAACCGCCAAACAACAGAACCTCAACACCAAAGACCCCAGGAACTACTGAGCGAACTCAGATATCTCCCCCAGAATCAAAGGCATCGAAGGACTATCGTGGTGCGAAAGGAACGCTACCGAGGCGGAGCGAAGATAGAAGTAAGGAAATTACTTAGAACAAAGCGTGAAGAGCCTATCTTCCTCGGTCGCATCGGCCTCCTTATATAGTGCTCTTCACTCAACCCTAACCCTGATGACTCACAAGTGTGAGCCTCGTGAAAAGCCTTACATAGGTCATATGACTCAAATGAGTCATACGCGCGAGATCCCATGACTCATAATTGAGTCATGTGCGAAACATAACAAATCATAACATAAACAAGTCATATGACTCAAATGAGTCATATGCGCAAGACCCATGACTCATAATCGAGTCATGTGCAAAACATAACAAATCATAACATAAACAAGTCATATGACTCAAGCGAGTCATATGCGCAAGACCCATGACTCATAATCGAGTCATGTGCGAAACATATCAAATCATAACATAAACAAGTCATATGACTCAAGCGAGTCATATGCGCAAACCCATGACTCACCTAATCAAGTCATGTGGCGAACGAAATCCACGACCTACCCTACATCACATCCGGACAACCTAAGAGACATCTACAACTCGATTTCCTAAGTAGGAGAGCTTACAAGAAGTAGCGGACAGCCTTAAGAGGCTAGTAAGGCTTTGGCCAAGCAGCCGTGGATCAATTCCAAGTTATACACCGAAAACAACGACTACAGATGAAGGTGGAGGAGCTAGAGAGTAAGAGAACGAAAAAGAAGGCTACAATTGGAGCAAATACTTTGTTTGCCAATGTAGAATCATTTACAAAATCTCTTGAAGAGGCAGAAAGGGCAAAGGTAGAAGGGGAGGTGGAAAAGGCTAGAATTGCAGAAAGAAGGCGAAGGCGAAAGGCTATAAAGCCTTCTGCGGAGGAGGCAGCATTAAGAAT
>VBSK01000224.1:600000-833979 GCA_006112555.1 Tuber indicum
TGCTCGCACTAGGTAGCCTTCTAGTCCGTCGCGAAGTGACGCTCATCATGTCAAAATTGTCTGGGTCAATGGGAGGCATTGGTGGCGGCGCTTCGACGTACAAATCATCGTCGTCGCCATCATCGTCATACACGCTTCTTGAGCGGCTCTTTCCCCGACCCTGCTTGCCCATCTGCCGAATGCCAAGCTCCTGCTCCCGTAAAACCAGCTCTCGTTGCCTCAGCGCCAACTCCCGTTCCCGAAGAGCAATGTCACCTCCATTGTATCCTCCCCCAATACTCCCAGCATATGCATTACCCATTTCATCACCCACCATATCTCCGTACAAAGCGATGTGCCCAAACTCCTCTAACGATACCTCTCCATCCATAGAGTTCCTTCGGGAGGGTGTTGCGGAGGGCGGCCTCGGCGAATATGACGCATTTCTTCGAGGATAGCCATTGGGATGTGGGCCATTAGTCGGTGGGCCGTTGAACTGAGGCGGGGGTCCACGCCTGGTTCCCATATGGTGGTCAGGCCCAGGCCCGCCTCTGGGTGGCGGCGGTCGGCGATTGTTCGGCATTGCCCCATTCGGCAGTTGACCAGGGGGAGGTCCTGGAGGACCGCGCATTTGCCTTGGAGCAGGTTGCGTGATTGATGCTGGTGGTGACACGGGGGGTTTCGATTGGGCAACTGTCTGTATATGGTGAAGCATTGTATACAATGACTGACAACAACCAGCCCTCACCCCTACCAATTGTGCAAATTTGATCGGTGAGCCCAGATACGATTCAATTTCCATTGGCCTTCGAGCAACAAAATCTTGATAGAACATTGACTGCTGTGTTGCTTGTAATTGGGTGTCGATTGTCCGTTGTTTGAAATCCTGTGGAAAAGAGCAATATTGCGCTTTCGCAATCTCCATGAGCTCATCGATGATATCCGAAATTAGCTTCTTAGCACCAGTTTTCTCCATCAATTGGCTGTGAACTGGTGTTTCCAGTAATACACTTAATGGTTGAAATGCTATTGGCCTATTCATTCGTTAGTAATGTCTCTTCAAGTGGGTACAGTATCCCGAGAGCTTACCCTATCATCCTTTCCCACTGCTCCTGTCTGATATTTGTAGAGACATGGCATTCTACTTGACCAGACGCCAGAGTTAACGCCAAAGCTTCCGCCATATCCATTTGGATGCTCATTGGAATGCTAGCATTCTGGCTCGTCGAACCCAACCAGATCTCCGAATTGCCCACGTGCTCAAACTCGCTCGGGCCAAGTTGGTTAATGTTTGCCCCAGCTACAAGCGATAGCACGATGTTTGTAGGATAACGGGACTCTAGGTAGGCCTCTACTCCCAGACAAGATGTGGTATTGACAACTATGCAAGTGTTTTGTGGCGTAACAACAGATTCGATTATGCTTCCAAGATCATAGACGTCCGGCAACGCTTTAACGCACAATATAACATAGTCAAACCCTGCTGGCGAAGTAGCAGCCTCTTCGGGAGTCCGGACAACTGGTTCGAAGAATCAGCACCCGGTAATCAATCAAAGGATTCAAAGTTTGTACCCACCAGAATGTAGTTTAAACCTCTCATTGCCGTACTTGTTTGATCTAAGAAAACGTCAGCAAGTCATACAAAATACTTTCCCTATACAAGCAAAAAAACAAACTTGAAGGAAATCCCATATTGGGATACAGAATCAAATCCCGACTTCCAGACTAGTGTAACATCGCAGGCGTGTGTGGCCTGTAACCTCCACGAAAGAAATGCGGATACGGGATTAGAACCCACTAATTAGTTTGTTAGAAAAGTCTTTATCCAGTCTATCCCCCCCCCCCGAAAGCGGGACATGCGACCCACCTGAGAGTATTCGCAACCGAGGCGCGGCAGGTGCCATGAGTACTGTTGTTGATGAAAAAGGGAGAAAGTAGTCTGGGAGGAGATCGGCAACGTTGTGAGAAATCCTTATTAGAGACGTTAGGAATCCAGTTGAATAGAAGGGTTTCCCTTTCTATGGTTCTAAAGGAATGCCGGGACTCGTCAGGGGAACCAGGTTGCTATACTACGGCACGGAAGGCGTAGAATAAACAAAGAATCCGATGTAGGGGCGGTGAGTGACGAGAATAGAAGGAATGTAGGAAAGAGAAGCTCTCTGTAAGTAAGCAGACCGGGAAACGAAGGTGAGCGGGTGAGAAGGAGCGAGCGTGGAGACCTTGATGGGGTGGAGGTAGGGAGGGACAGGGCCCTGTTGATTCGGCCGTTTCACTGTCGATAAGCCGCCAGAATGAAAACGGGGCGGTAGCAAGCCGGAGAGTGTTTGTCAAGCTGCAATCCTACTGGTGCAGCAATTATGAGGGATGCTGCTGCCCAAGAGAATGACCCAGCTCCTAATTGTTGGATATCCGACGGAGATGGTAGTAGGAGAGGGAGGATGAGAGCGGAGGGGGGGTGGATATTAGGTACGGTAGTGTGTGAGCGCAGGTAGGAAGAGGTCAGAGACGAGGAGTTGAACGAGAAGGGGAAAGCTATGCAAAAGATCTGAGGATGTCTACGACAACCCAAAGCGAGGAGGAGGACGACGAGGAGGAGACGGTGGGGGGATCAAAAAAAAATAATACCGGTAATAGCGAAATCAGCTAATAATACATGGCTGCCCAATCGCGGATCACTTCACTTTTCCTCCCTCTTTTTTCTTTTTTCTTTTTCCCCTTTTTCTTTTTTCTTTTTCCCTCTTCCCTTCCCTCACCTTGCCTTCTCTGGGCGCAGCAGCTTCCTTGCCGTCGAAGGGAAAGAGAGCGACAGGCGACACGAACAGAACCCAGATACCGGTTGTGAATGGATAGCATATCTTGGTAGCTCGCATCTGCCGTATTTCCATCCATACATACACTTCACGACGCGAGAGGGGAGAAATGCAGGCAGAACAACGAGGAATCAGTACTCTCTGGTCATTGATATTTAATTAAAATGGCCAAACGAGTTCACTAGCTATCTATTCCAGCTGTGGGCAAGATCAAGCCTTACATACGAGTGCTCTCTAGGGCCCCTGAAGCGTCCACCTGCCTGCATTCTTCTCTTAATAAAATAACCAACCTGCCAATACCGGCATCACGGCTTCCATATCAGTAGCGGCACAGTACCGGTACAGCAGTGCAATAGTTCCTTATTCGGTATTGGTAAACAAATCTGCTCGAGTGCCCAGAGCCCATTCGGTGGAAGGCGAACGGAGATTGAACGGTGCGTGAGGGAATGCGGACAGGCGTTTCCGCCATCCATGGTTTCTGGATAGGGCCATCCTCACGCCTATATGTCTTCAAGCGTGCCCTTCTCGCCCCATCGCTGAAGCACCAGTACAGTACTTGTACCTTGTTGTGTTATTTAAATTTTGTACTTATGATAACATATGCGCTTTATAACGGGACAAGAAAGAGCTGGTTCTGGGGGAGGAAGATCGAAATACGATACATAGCACACCGCCCACTGAAATCATCCGAGTTAGTCTAGTTCTGGGGTCTACGAAGCCACCCGCACACCAGATATGATGATGATGTCTTCGGGCGGAGGTAACTGGGGAAAGGAACGATCAGAGGGGGTGCTATTCTTGTAGGCACTTGCCCGTCGGGAGATGGGTTGCTCGTAACCCTCGAGCAACAGGGGCTCTCTCGTTCATGGATCGCTTGGTCAAGCATCATTCGAGTACTTGTAATTTGGGGGCAGGAGAACCAACCAAAACCTGGACACTGGTATCTCCTGCAATTCCTGCACCTCTTCGATTTGCCCTTCAAGTCTACAAGTGTATCACAGCGCACACTATGGCTACAAAGGGGTTGTATGATGTTCGAGGAGTACTGGCATGCAGGTAATTTGCCGTATCTACTACGGTACTGTATGTCTCCGCTTCAGAGAACGGCAAACCAGCGATGGCCCCGCTCAAGATTAGACACATTCAAACACATGTCCATACAACCGCATCCAGCAGAAACACCAAGGTTTGACACCAAGAAATATCTCTGTCTCTCCGACCCGCCTTTCCCATCAATCAATACATTCACAATCTCCCTCAACTTTCGAGAAAATCCACAGAGGACCCAGCTCAGTAACCCAGTTCTCTGCGAGGCAGTAAACACTCGCTCGTAAATTTAGAGGGTCCGGAGTGAACTGTGCGCTGGACAAATAACATATGGAAGCTCTCGCTGCTTGTATCGAGATTGACAAAGCGACGGAGGCAAGACGTCATCTCAAATGTGAACACACCGACCAACGAACCCCTACAACACTTCTGCAAGCCACAAACCAAGGGCGGGAATCACATCTTTTCTCGCTTGCTTCTTCCAGGCTCCCCCACTGCCGCAGCGGGTACCGGTAACAGATTTCGGGGGACAGTCTCACAGAACCGTTGTCCACAGCCGCGAGAGAACACGGACAAAGTATTTAGATCGGAGGGTCGACGCGACCGTGGTGTCTTTTTCGTGGATCCGACGCGGGATCCTCAGCCTTGCCCGGATAAAAGCCTCCATCAACGTCCTCCTATTTTACTCCTTGTGGTACGGTACTGTACGAGTACCCCTATGATACATTGCCAACCTCGTGTCATCATCGCTTGAACCAGGGTTGTGCGTATTGTACAGTACGAGTACCAGCCGTTGGCGTGAGACCATCCCTCATCCCTGTAAGCCAGCGAGTCGCTGCCAATCTGGCAGTTAACGGGCGTAACAACCGACGAATTATGGCTTCAGCTGAAGTCCCAAACATGCTGCATCGAAAATATGGCTGATGTATTGTTACCGCGTTACCCAGATCGGGGTCACTTTGGCATAAATTTACCGGCACCTCTTCCCATCCGCCTACCCAACTCAGGAACCTCTCATGAGTACCGGTAGGCCACCAGCACAGTTTGCTATCAACATGAGAGTTTGTCCGAGGGCACGGTATGGTACTGTGCCGGTACCGAGTGCGAGTAAGCAGCACTCATACATATCCCCGACCCAGGAAAACTTTCCCTTCCATTAACTATTTTTAGGAAATTTATAATCCCAGTACAATTCACATTCACCACAGGCACCCGGGAGTGTTAGCATCCGTCTACGGTTCGCACTCGAGCGCCGGTACCGTACCTTACCGTATCTATCTCCACCTTGGGGGAGATCGTGCTCCCTAGGGTAGGACGCAAGGCACCTGCGCGTCAGTACTCTGGACCACCCAAGACAAACCTACCGCCAAGTTGCATGCTGCACGAATGCCGGAATACACCGCCAGAAATTTGCACCCAGACTGCGAAGCAAATTCCCTATCGGCACTTTCATCGATTCAACTCGTGTCGACCAATAAAATACGACAATATTGGGCAGGATTATTAAGCCTCAAGTTTATCGTTCTGGTGCTAGGGTTCTCTCGAGCTCCGGCAAACTCGCAGGAGATCATGAAAAAACTTATTTTTAAACGACCCTGGAGAGGTCATCCGGTCGGGCCATACCCGACCAAAACGTGAGCGCTGAAGCCAAAGGAATAGCCAAGGCCCATTCTCGAAAATTCTCTGGATGATAGATTCGGTGCCCAAGTGATCTAGTGCGCCCGGAGTTCTGCTACTGTGCCATGCCATACCCTGCCTCGAATTCTGGACAATTCGGCTATTCCTTGCTTACCTGGAATTGGTCAATCTAATTGGCTTAGGAGGCAGATAACCCATCCTGAGAATGTCCGGCCATTTTTTCCTGCAGGAACCAGAATCATCCGTCATGCTGTCGAATTTCTCACATCGTTTAATCCTCCAATCACCTTGACGCATTTTTCCTATCTCCTAAAGAGGCCTCCAGTGCATTTTAACAATCGGGGCCCCCAGGTTGCTGTGGGGTCACGGCAATGGTAGTTTAACGTTCCAACACATGGTGTTTATAGGGCCGTTCAGGGTGCCCAGCCCCGGCTCCTTCAATTCACGAATATCACATCCGTACAAGGGCCGAGCGGCGTAGGAATAACGCGCCGCAGGTTTTACGCATTCTAACTGTGGAGAGCCCGAAATGAGTCCGGAAAATAATCCCACCAATTAAGGGTACTGTGTGGGTTATTTTTGGATCAGAGATCTACTAGTATATCTCTGCGGGGTGAGTGAGGGAGTCGTAGGAATCAGAATTAAATCACCAGTCTGCACTCGGTTATGTGGTTTAACTCAGGCTCCATTCTTCCGGGATGCAGAACTAGTGCGGCGATTAAGCACCTTTTCCTCCTCGCCGAGGAGGTAAACCATCCCAGAAGATGACCAACCCGCTGCCGTATGATAGTGCGCGAGAGATCATAGTTTAATTGGTAATTTGGTTGCTCACCCAGATATCATAAGACCCGTATAACCCTAACCTTCCAACACCCCAGGGGACGGATAGGCTATCATATCATACCGTACTCGTGATAATATTGATAATAATTTTCATTATAGTGCCGAGAATAACAGGGTAGCGAGAATGACCACCTTGCTCTGACGGGTCAGCCTTTTTTCGTTCAAGCTAAGCATGATATCATACCATAATAATATTATTATCCAAGGGAGGTATTGACTCTCACTATCCTATCATTCTCGGCACCCTGTCAACTACCCGTAGTCCACTCGAGTAGTCTACCGGTAACATCACAACGACAAGAGCACGGCGCGGGACAATACCGACGCTGGAGCCCGGGTGTTGTCTCACTTCATCCTAGGCCACGTCTCGTATCCTTCCCGTGGGTACCGGTAGTCTACCTCAACGAATACAACGAATGTGATAGGCACTGGTCGAACACCACGTTTCATTCCGACTACACACTGGTTAAAGGTTAAGTGAATAATGGCCGACTTTATTACTCGCATTCTCCGCATGTCCTCGGGTACCGGTAGGTTGTCAGGACATGATAAGTCGATAGGCCTACTGGGAAATGCTGCGGTACGGCACCAACTTATAACATTACGCTATTAATCCACCGGTAAGGGGAGCGTGGATTTGGGCTACCTATCCAACGTTAGGATAATAATCATTAAAATTAGGATCGGAGGGCCACTATGATAACAATATTAATTCTTCTACCTGAAGCGGGTCTTGGCGCTGTGTTAGGCGATTCCGTCAAGGAGATAGATATCATACGGTACCGTATCATACCAACTTTGGACCACAATGATGTTGGTGCGGAAAGGGGTGGGGTTTTTTTTATTTTTATTTTTATTTTTCTTTCATGGGCATAAGCAGATCGGTAGATCTGTGTTCCGGGCATCACTCCGATAGAGACCACTCCAGGGTAAGACGAGGGGCCATCAAGAGTTCCAATAAGTTAAAGAGAATTGGTGATCAATCTCTGGTTCCCCCCCCTAAATTTTACCTTACTACTGTACTCGTACCTGTATTGTACGTGCACTCGTACCTTACGGCAGCAGCTCCTGCTACGAGACTAGTGCGCGTCCAGTATCACAACGGCTACCGTGCTTTCACGGGTCACCACATCTGCTGTGCTAGTGCTTGTACAGTGCATACTGAAGTCGAAGGCAATGTTTCATTTGAAGGAGAGAAGAAAAAAGGGCTATATCTCATTTCTCCCCACACGTGCCCTCCTCCACTGTTGATGTATCACTGCGATAAGTTTGAATTCCGGAGGTGCCGGTAACTTACCCCTTGCATGTTTCTCAAATACTTGAACTGTACGAGTACTGTACTGTACTCATACTCGAACTGCCGGTACAAGTACTTGTACAGTAACAGCGTTGATAATTCATAAAGTGTAGGGAATAGGCGGCAAAACAAGCTAAAAATCTCCGAATACTCGAACTCGTACAGTTATTGCTCGAGTACCGTAGTGATAAATCCTTATCAATTATTGACCCGGCCACGGTCAGAATTTACTCCTATGGCCTTTCCGGTTTGCCGCTGGATCTTCGTATGAAAAATCTTTGGCTTTTTTTTTTTTTTTTTTTTTTTTTTGGAGGGGGTATCACATTAGGGGACAGACCGGTCTAAGGGATGATGCTCGCACGAGCACCAGTCTCTCGCGGCTCCCCTCTTTCTAACCTAACATAAAATATTTGGGGCGGCCGTGAACCCGGGAAACTCGGATATTCAGCTGTTTCGGAGACGCGATCGCTGCAGGCCGAGCGTATGATAGATGAAGAGAGGATGATGGGAGGACATGGAAAGTCGTGCTCTGTTCTCTCTTCCTTTCTTCCCAATGCGTTTACTCGTAGGGTAGGAGGAATCATTTAAATTTAACCGGAGTACCGGTATTTTCAGACCGGAAGAAAAAAAGACATTAACCCTTGGGTGAGATACCCTTTGATTTTGAAGCTTTGGTGTGGGTGGACCCGAATTCAGCAGCCCAGTTATTATCTGTTAATCTCACTAAGAGGGCAGTTAATCTATAGGAAACGAGGAATCGGTATCTCACAAGTAGTTAACCAGACATGTGACGAGAATTCTCACGTATTACTAAGCAAAGTGGATCATTATGGATGGTCCGGTTGAAGGTTGCTCCCACCATGATACGCGTGGGTAGCACATCCCCCTGTTGGTGGCTGACCTACCGTGCGTCAATACCGCAGGGCCGTTCGATTGGCTCTGCGGAATGGCAACGACAGCATCGCTTGCTTTTTTCCGTTTTCCATTTTCGTCCCCAATTCCGTTTGTCTGGTCCAAAAGGGCAAACCTGTCTACGATAGTCTCGTCTCGCCCCACTTTGTCGTTGATTGACAGACAGACAACTCACCAAAGCCCAAGACTCCTCACCGTGTCCAATTCCCCTGCTCGCGAGCGTGGGGTGATGAACACCGGTAGGAGTGGGAACCAGATGTGCGAGTGGGGCGGCAAGATTTCGCGGCAACGGCAGGGCCGGCCGAGATGCACTCACTCCGACTCGCCATGATGGAAGGGTATCCCGCGCCGGGATGTGCGGTTGGGAGGTGTTTCGCTTGCTGGCTTTCTGTTGATAAATTGGCTCTCCTTCCTCCTACAGTATTCGTTTGTCGAACCGTCTTTTCCCTCCCCACCGCGTGCATCACATCACACCCATTGTTGAGGGATGGTGGATGGCATGGTGGCTTTATTTGCCTTGCCTTGTCCCTACAAATATAAGTGTAGTCTCGTGGGCTCTGGGAGTCACTCCGGTGACGTGCCGCCTCGCTTTATTTCGTGCTTTGTGCGGGATGCCGGAAATCCATACCGGTATCATAGCTTTATTCCAAGATATCGAGACCTGATCCTAGCGAGCATGTGATATCACTCGTTCTGCTCTTTCCCTCCTACAAACCCCAGAATGCCTTTTTTGCGCGAAGATGGAAATAAGTGCTCACCGTACCGTATCCTATTGGGCTTACGCGCTCCATGCACGGTATGGTTAGAGCTCTATTACCCTGATTCTTTGACCATAGAGCTAGCGCATAACACGATAACCTCCACCCGCGTTCCGAGGAATACACCTACCGCGCAGCATTATCCTCGCATCTCGCCCGCAGAATCTCGTCTTCGCCTAGCCATGGAAAAGTTGTGGCTGGAGAGCTATTACCACGCAAGAGCCCCGCGTCGCCGCTAAGGTGCAATTGGACATACCCGGATAGAGTGCTCCAGTTATCCCCGGTTTGATTTCGAGTTGACGCTATTGTAGGGTCTAGCAACGTGTATTCGAGTGCTGGTAGGGGTAGGGTCGCTCGTACTTAGATGGGGGGTTTCCTTCCTATTAATTTGCCGGTTGGTTCGGGGATGGTTAGAAGTGGGTGGTTTTCGTTGTTTTCGCTAATCGTGCACTGCGGTGGGTCGTCCGGGGCGCTTCTCGTCCCTGGTATTGCTGGTTTGGTGTGCGGGTTGGGTTGGTTGTGGGTAAATAGGTGTGGCATTTTTTCTATTCACGGGGTCAGCGCGATGTTTGTCGTTCAAAGTACGAGCAGTTTACAGTATCTTTTCTTGCTTCGTTAGGAGGGTCTATGACACCAAGTATCTCGATATCGGTTCGGCGCTCCTTCATCCCATTTTTCCTTTTCTTTCTTTGAGCCGCGTCCTCGATATCGCCGATACACGATCAAGCAACCCTGTTCCTCCTCAAAGTAAACCATCACCCTGATTTACGAGACCAGCATACAGACAGACACTGTAGCCATCCTCAGAATACACCTTACAAGTGCCTTATCCTAGATTATATCCATCGGGGGTCTCGTAGCGGGGCCACCGTTCCAAACTTTGCCGACCAATTACTTGTATGCTAAAAATTTATACCATCAACGAGCCGGTTTGAGCAACCGCGCATGTACGAGTAGATTAAATTTAAAGCAAGGCCGTGTATTGCGACGACGACAACTCGCATGCAGAAGCAAACCCGGACATGGGTGAATCTTGACCGCGGCTGTTCCGGGCGGAACTGTAGTCTATCGGTCGGTCAACATGACGTTATCGATTCGGTAGAACTATCAGACATCTGGACTATACCATCTTGAGCTTCTCAGTAGTAAAGTTAATGCTCTACTCGTACACATCACGGGTTCAACGGGCAGGGGATGCTGGGTGGACTCCATCCGCGGAACAATAGTAATAATAATAATAGTAATAATAATAATAGTAATAATAATAATAATGTGCATTGATCTCCAGACTTAAATTTACATGGGCAAGCTACTTGGCCGAGCAATAATAGCCTAGTTACCGTACCGTACTCGAGTAAAATCTACCCACTATCCGTGCGGACAAGCAAAAGAATAATTTACTGCCACGCTGGTACGATAAGTTAATATATGATACGTCCGGGAGTGGCAAGGATCCTTCCCTTCTCTAGGAGAACAAGTTATCCCCTAGGAGTAGAGAGAGTCCTACTATTCTATCATTCAATTTCCAACGGTCGCGTCGCGCCTTTTGTCACGCGTCGCGTTGAGGAATAGTATAGTACAGTACTCGTATTTGCATCGCGCCGAGGGATAAATACAGTATAGTAATGTCCTGGCCGCGATGAACACTATATAATGGCAAATTTCGCGAGAAAGAAAGAAAATGGTATAGTATTGGTGAGCTGTGATGAGGCGGTGAACTCCAAATATTATGATACGTGGGTAATACTCGTAAAAAGTCTACGAAGCGTAAATTGTATCATAATTATTATGTAATTCTCAACAGAATGAAGATATCAGACCTTTCTCGAGGACACCGCTTTTTCCCAGATATTCAATCGTGATATTTCCCCCTATGATATGATACCATTGATTATTTAATTAACCATACTGTAAGCCGTGGATGAACACTCGTATGGATGGATGCCAACGGGCGGGCCGGAGGAATTTTTCTTCTTCTTCTTTTTTCTCCTCCTTCACAAATGCACCGTAATGGTTTCTCTGAATTCTAGAATTTTGTTGTTTGTATGAAATCTGTCATAACCCCGTGCCGGGGATATGACGCGGGGGGTGATCTGGTGGATGGGAATATTTGCGAGTCTACGGTTTGGAATTGGGTTGGAAATTATATGGTGGTCCGGGTGGTATCGTGCTCCGGGGCGGGGTGAGGTGGGATTTGCCCGATGGACCTGTGGGGGAGGGAAGGGGGGGTTGGGATTTATTTGTCTTGGGAGTTACAATTACTTCTTACAAAGGCGACTCAATTCGGAGAGGGTGTATGATATCGAGCTCGCATCTCCACATCTCGAAATAAAACACGATTAGTTACCCTTCTCACGGCAAGGCTAAAGGATATACTCTAATGTACACCCCGCACTCATGATATATATACATATAAAGTCCTTATTACGCCTCCTCATCAGGGGCCTCCTCCATCTCCGCTTGGAACTTTGAAAATTCCACATCCACATCGGGTGCAGCGTTGATCCTCTTTCTCACAAACCCTTCCTCTTCCTCTTCCTCCTCTCCGTCCCCATCCCCTCCCTCCTCCTCTTCACCTCGCGTAGCTTTCCCAGCAAACGTCTTTCTCTTCACTGCCGCAGGTACAAACACAACAGCCTCCTTCCTCAAGTCTCTAAGCACGGGCGCAGCGGAATACGTAGTCTGCGCAGGAGCAGGAGGAGCCGGCTTCTCCGGGAGCTGATGCGCGGTCCTGGGACCCCGGGGCCAGGCTCTCGTCGTCGTCGGCAGGGGCGGAGGAGTTCCAGCGGGCATAGGAATATCGCGAACAGAGGAGGACGTGGATTCTCCGGAATCACTTTCTTCCTCCTCCTCCGCCCCCTGCTCTTCCCCCTTCTCTTCCTGTCGGTGGTGGTGCTGGGGTCTGGGGGGTCGTTTCTAGCGGCTGGAATTAGGACTGCTTTCGTGACAGCAAGTGAGTGAGTGGTATTACCTCATCCTTCTTCTCCATCTCCCCAGCACTCCTCTTGACTCCGGCGCGTCGGTCGGGTACCGCTGGCACCTTCTCGCCTCCGCCGCCGAGCGTCTGCTTCGCCTTCTTCACAGCTGCCAGGTCCCTCTGTAGATCCGCTAGGAGCTTCCGGTCGCCAGTGCTCATACGCCCACCGCTTTCTGCTACCGCTTGAAGCTCATCGATCTGCTTCTGGATTCGGTCGGGATTCCGTCTCGCGAGCTTCTCCGTTCGGAGTTTTTGCTTCTCTGCTTTGCCCTTTTTCACTTGCTTGGCCTTTTCTTTTTTGTGCCAGGCTTGCATTTTTTTTTTTTCTTTTAATTTTTTTTTTCTCGGCGCGATTTATCTCCTCGTATCGAATTATAGTAAGGAGGGACGACACGGTAGTCGTGGGAGGGCGGCGGCGGATGGGGAGGGACTGTTGTCAACTCTCCAGGCGAGATTCAGACTGGTCGTTGAGGTGAGGTTGAAATTAGGTTGTGTCGGTTGGAGCCGCATTGATCGGCCGGGTAGTTCCGTTCCGCTTGTGGGGTCCGTGAGTGAGTTTTTGTGATGCCTTGCCGAATAGGGAAATTTGGAGGTTTGGCAATTGTGGGGTTCTTTTTTACACTTGACTGCATACGGGCAAACCTGGGGAATGATCATGGTGGTTGACTCTGCTTCTTCTTTTCTTTCTTCCTCTTCATTTCTATTGTGATGAGCTTATTTGACAGCTATGGGGCAGTTGACTTGCGCTATTTTTGGGCATATTGCGCTCCCCTCGAAGACCCCACCAGTCATACTAAAATAGCAACATGGATCAACTACAACTCACTGGCCGTAATCATGGGCGCTTCCACTTCCTATAGTTAAATCCAGTGCTGATATTAGCGTAAGCTCTTTAAGCGATGTTTATGAGCTGTACTATATACTCACTTCGCGCCTCTCCCTCCCACAGAGCGTCTCAACGAGAGTCAAAGCGAACAGCAATGACGTTCCAGGTCTAATATTCACCAGTGAGCCTCTGACCCAACTCTCAACGGAAGTCTTGAAAAGTGTAAGACAAACCCTCTAGAAGTAATAACCTTCCCATCGAGGACGACTCTATCCTGAGCATACTCCCAACCTGCCTTAACCACAGCCTCCTGAACGCTCGGATGGCTCGTAACCCTTGCCTTCCATCCGCCTTCGGCACCAAATCTCACGAGTGCTCTGACCACTGTTAAACCGGTTTGCCACAGGTGGTGCATTCCAAGCCAGGAGAGGATAGATACGATACTTTGTAGCAGCACAGATAGCACCAATGTACACCCCTTCCTTCCGAGCCCTGTCGATAAGTCTGGCGACAGCATCACTCTCCTCGAACGTCTTTGCGCCGGGGGCGCCACCGGGCAGTACTATCAGGTCCGGCTATTTGTACACCCCTTAGGTCTACCGTAGTTTAGCATTTGGGGGGCGGAGGAAGGAGAAAAGTACAAGTTGAGCCTCAGGATCCAAACTCTGAACGTCCGGCACGATCTTGACTCCGCGAGAAAGTCTGGCGTATGATACGGGGGTCAGTGTCAGCTAACCCCTCCCGCACGGTGGACACGAAACGATAGAAAAACAGAATTACCATACCTGGCAAACGAATCCGAAATGTTCACCCCGATAGAGCAAACCAGGAATCCGGCGCGAACCAAAACTGCAGCGCAAATCGGGACAAACCGTCAGCTCAGCATCGCACCACACCACATCACCTGTTATCGGAACAGAACGAGAGCAGAGGGCAAAACGGGGAAATAAATAAATAAATAAATAAATAAATAAATAACCGGTCATACCATCATACACCGTGACAAACTCAATCTCTTCCGACCCATCCGCGACGAGAACGAAAGCCTTCTTCTCCATCTTTACTGTTTTTTTCTTGCTCTTTCCAGTTGGTGAACAACAGTGCACGGGGGGGGGTGTCCGAGGGTAACTTGTGAATTTAGGGTGGATGGTGCGCGATAAGTTAAGCAGGACTCTACGGAGTATCATACTACGGTTGGCAGCTGGCATGTCCCGCGCCAAGCGAAAGGGGGGAGGAAAGTTGTGAGAGAGGAGCCTCCTGTTATCATATCGGTATCCACCCATACATACGGGACACCCACCGCCACTATCATACCACCACCACCACTTATCTCTCCAAGTTTGAGCCAAAATGCGGAGCGCATTACATTAATTGGTGGACCGCACGATCGCGCGCCCTCGCTCCCTCTCCCCCGCCCCATTTCATCCTTCACCCCTGAAAAAAAAAAAAAAAAAAAATAAGGTCATGATGTAACACGATATGTTGTAGACTGAACAAAAGTCTTGTATGTATGTAAATTGTGGTGATAATTACCTATATACACGAGGCAAAAGGAAAATGAAATCAGAAAAAAAAAGAAATAACGGGGGTGGTGGTAGTGGTGGTGTGGGGGTAAGGGAAGTGGGAATTGAACACCCGAGCCGCAACCGCAGGCGGCGCGTGATACCCCTCCCCCGTTCTGAACCAAGGTATGTATAATATGGTAACCCGACAAAGAAACAAGAAAGGAAGGAAGGAAGCGTGCTTACAGAGAAAAGAGTAACCAGAAAGACCCAGGACTCCAGTGAAAGTAGAAAAGGGCGAAAAAAAGTATGAGCATTAAACACAAGACCGTAGAAGAACCCCCCAAGTAAAACCGTACCCGTTGCCCTTTCTAAGATCTAAAAGCCATACAGCGCCGTGGAAAGTGTACTCCAGAAACAGACCCAACAAAGGAGAATGATTGAGCGAGTAAGGGAAAAGAAAAAGGGAAAAAAGATAAGACCTTTTGACAAGAAGAGAAGATAGTTTGTCCTGAAGACATTCGTAGAAGTAAAGAAAAAGTGTAAGAGAGGAAGGAAGCTGCCGTAGTAAGACCCAGAAATAGAGAAACGACATGAGTATGGAAAGAAGAACACTTTTTTTGCAATCGCGCCGAAAGAAAAATTCCCCTTAATTCCGGTACCGTCCTGCCCTTGTCCGTCATTACCTTTACCTTGCATCTATCATCCCGTCAGGAGGTATCAAAAATACGCAAACCCGCCAGATAAACTCCGAGAAAAGCCCGCCCGAGATAGTAAGGAATTGATATCGAGAAAAAAACAAAGGAGATTGGTTTCCATTGTGAGAATGGTATTCGAAGGATTGTTTTTTTTTTTCTTTTTTTTCTTTTTTTAAGTCGAGGATAGTGTGGGGAGCGTAAAAGCTGTGTCGAGGGTCGAGGTGAGTATGTGGGGCCGAGGTGCACCGACAGCTTAAAGGGAGATTACTGGGTTTTTTCTTCCTTTAGTTGTACCCAATTTTCTCCCCGAAATACCAAGTCATCTCCTCATGGGGGCCATCACATCTTCGCTGGCCTGGCTTCCTAACAGGCTTCCTAACCATCCTCGCCTCGCCACGGATAGTGCCGGCGCGGAAGTCGATTATGAGATAAGCCTTAGGGACCATGGGGCGGTCCTCTGGCTTCTGAAGAACTTGACGCATGATGGGCTTGAGATCGTTCTTTGCTGACATAGGGTGGGTGAACTTCTTCTTGATGAACTTCTTGAAGAACTGGCTGTCTGTGTTATCGTGCATCTTGGAGTTATAGTCGGCTATGGAGTAATCAGGTGCAGGAGAGTCCTGCGCATTCTTGAGTACCACCGGATCGATGGTGCCGGGGGGCATGTGACGTGCAGGAGAGACGCTCTTCGATACAGTGTTAGGAGCGCTGTAATAGGCCGAATCCGCAGCACTATGAGGAACAGAAGTTGCCTTCGGGGGGGTGGTGAGGTCGACAAGGGCCGGAGTCAATAAATCGACGGTGTTCGCTGAGGTGGGAAACAAAGTTACTGTGGCAGAAGCTTCAATAGCGGCTCCGTTTGTAGCTTTGCGGCGTCCGAGCAGTGATAACTGGTTGGTTCCCTTATTAACGAACATCGGGTTCAACCTGAAGCTTGTTTTGCGGGCACGGCGGGCCTTGTTGCTGTTAGACAGCTCTGCCCTCCACCTCTTGCGGGACTGTTCTTGAAGCATGACTTGAGTTTTTGTACGATTGCTGTTGATGCCTTAGTGGAACTGTATAACTAGTCCAACTTTAATCAAGTTGGAGAGCAGGGCACAGCTGGCTGTGCTCGGGAAAGAAGGACGGGGGAGGGGGAGGAATGCCGTAAGACTTCAGTAATTTAGATGGCGAAAGGATTTATGTGGAAGATGGTTAAAGGTGTAAGGGTAGTGGGCGTAGAAGTAGGGAGAAACTAATGCCAAAGGTAGTGAGTTAAGGTAGAGGGGGAAGGGGATGGATGTTGTTAAGAGGAGGAGAAGTGGGAGTGGGTGGGAAAAGTAATGTGTGCGAGGTGGTGGTTGTAGTTGTGGTGGGGGGTGGAAGAGTTGTTGAAGGCCAAATTGTACCTGGAGTTGGTTGCTGCCGCTGCTGCTGCTGCTGACGGGGGTGGACTGCCCGCAACGGCCAAAAACTTCAATTGTTACCGACCAAGAAACAATGGCAACGCATCAAGCACAATGGAAAAGTGCTTTAAGCGGGCGTAAATTGGGTCAGGTTAATAGGGATTTTTTCGTGACTTTCTGTTTCTCCTCCTTTGAAAGGTTTAAAAAATTGAGGGAAAGATGGGATCAACCCCGAAAGGGCTCGTTAAACGGACTCTATTCGTTCGAAGAGGGTTTACTCAGGGTCCTCTATGGCCGCGGGGGGAGGTTATGGGAGTATGGATTACAGTCTGTCTTGATCTGCACAACCCCCAAGGCGCCGCAGGGATGCAGGGTGCTTATCGCTTCGAGAAGAAAGAAAAAAAAGGTGCAACTGCTCAGATTCCTGGTCCACCGAGTGTAAGATAGTTCTGCGATATAAATTCACTGTTCGAGTCGAAAGCAAGAGAAGGGCGGGGAGGAGAAGAGAGGGCCAGTCTAGTTCCCGAATATCCCGCTTGGGAGAGAGAATGAAGCTCGAATGGAAGAGGAACCTTGGAGCGACGGGGACTGACTGACACCGATAGAAAGAGTGAACTTGCTGGGGGTGGCGGATTGACGGGCAGGCTTGACAGACCTCGTGCCACACACAGTTCAATGGCTCCCACCCATACGATAGAACACGATTAATAGTAAAAATGGCAAGAGTGGAGTAGTTCACGGGCAGATTATTCCTCATCCGTCGCTGTTGATTCTGGCAGCGCAACCCCTCCTCCCCACCACTTTTCGATCCGGGAGCGTACTACGGTATTAACTACAGATGGCCGGTATTAGATGTACGGTATTATAGTTAAATACCAGGGAAGCCGTCCAAGTCTAGATAATGTAGGAACCAAGTTTGTAGGGAAGTGAAATATGGGTAATAAAGCTGTAGCTGCAAGTTCATATATATATTTCTAGGCTGAACTCAAGATTGGAGGTTTTCCTTTCGTGCAGGCCTTAAAGGCGTCCTTTGACCCCCCGTCGTCAGAGGGAACAGAGAGCAGGAGAGGGAGCAAGGGTCAGAAAAGTGGTAAAAAAATAAAAAAAAAAAAAAAGCTACAGCACCGGTACAGGTACATGTTTTCGACTTGGCCAACAGCCCACAAGCAACAAAGCTACTTGTCGTTAGAACTGCTGCGAAAGAGAGCGAGGGGAAAAGGCCAATTGTTAGGCGCACGTCATGTTTTCCTCACCCAAGTTAGTGAGAAGTGGAGAGAAACCAGCTCTTGAGTTCAATAATCCTCTATGAGCACGTGAACCTTCACTGTCTTGGGATAGCTTGTCCGTCCTGATTCGAGGCTGACATGAACAGAGCAACCTTTTTTTCACGGGGCTGGCTACTTTTTGCGCTGCTCCTCCCACCGTGACGGTGCGCTGTTCTAAGGTGCAAGAGGAAAATAGCCAAAGGTATTTTCTCGAATGATGGAAATATCGAGCACCTACAAGAAAGTATCACAACCTTTTCGTAATAACTGCCATGTAGGAGAAACAGAAAATTTCTGTTATTTCGGGTTTCAAAGATGGCCTTCCTTGTTGAAATAAGGCGTCCTGCTCACTGTGTTAACCTGTGCAACAACCAGCGTTCACACGCAGCCTGGGAAAGAGGTAAAAGGCGCCCCAAACTGCAACCGCTGCCCCTTCCCTCCCCCGAACCTTCCAACCTGGATCGGAGGACGGCTGCCACGTAGGAGGAGTATACAGGAGAAGCCAGCACGAACATTTCTATTATTGAAAGGTCAGGGAGAATGGCAATGGCGAAGGGAGGAAAAGAAAAAAAAAGGAAAAAGAAAAAGAAAAAGAAAGAAAGAGAGAGGTTCAGAAGGAAATTCAGAATTCATTTTAAAAAGAGGTTTTGCTGGCGAACGCGGGGAAGGGAAAAAAGGGTCAATTAATGGAGGGGTTGAGCTGTCCTTGCGCATCCTGCCAAGGACATCTCACGATGTTTCTGTTCTCGCAGTAGGGACGTCATGATACCTGGCCGTTGGTATCATAACTCTCCTTCATGGGTTCCTCCTGCAGGAATATGATTGTTTATCCTGTTGAATGTGAGCCTTCGCACGGAGCTAGTACCTCACAACTCGCATCTGCTGGGTGACGTTTGGGCTTCAACAATTGATACACGCTACAGTTATCACCGAGCAGCAAAGTGTGAATCGCGAATAGCGCAATCCATTCCTTTGTGGTCAACCGGGTTCCTCAGGGGTTTTCCTTTGTTTAGCAAGGTCGAACAGGAGATCTCTCTCGCTTGCATCTCGCAATGATGGTGGAGTGTCAACCGAGTAAATAACGTGGGAGAGAATGTCTGTTCCTTGCCTGTTGTGGTGTAGTCCCGCAGCTCCCGCAGATCAGAGCACAGCAGTATGATACCGGTACCCTACTGGTACCGCACCGTACTGAGTACCGTGAGTACTCGAGTACATACCGACCGGTGCTCCACACCACCACCCTCACCACCACCTTACCGCCTTTGAGCTAGTGCTCCACACCTCCGAGGGATGGATGGAGAGTGGATAATCTAAATCGGTAAACGGTGGATCTTGTTTTGACCTTTTTGCCCGCGTTCCGATGAAGATTGATTCTCGGGTTCTTCAGAGAGCTCTCAACTCAATTGACGAGCTCTGATCTGGGTTCTAAAAAAGACCAAACTCATGGATCAGGAGTGGGCGGAAAGAAGAAACTGCGAATGCGAATGCGAATGCGGTTCGCCAGCAACAATATGCGTGCCCCCATATACCCCCCACGCCCCGTGCGTGGTTACTTATGATACCAAAGAATTATGAAGTCCGTTACTCCCACCAGAACCCCCGCGGATCCCTTACTCGAGTATGATATCTCTACCGGTAATTACTATTTATTAACCCTTTTAAGTAAATTTTCCGGACTTGTGGCCCCGTTCGAAGCCCTAGCTGTGCTATTTTTGTTGGTTACCCTCAATTGTCGGGGTTTAACATTTTCGTTTATTCTAGCACCGACAAGCTTACATTGTTCTGGTAGGAGCGGAATGGAGAGTTGACCTGACTCGCCGGTGCCCTGGCTATCATAACATGCCGGCAATATTTGGTCTGAAAGGTGGGGGAGTGACCGATCGGCCAGGGCGATTGACGAGGGAATGTTGCTTGGGATCAGTAAAGAAACTACTACGGTAGTCTCCTCGAGTATACAGGTACTCAAGTACTCGAGTAGAGTACCATAGTCTACGAGTATTTATCGGAAAATCAGCAGGTGGCAATTGATTCATGAAACAAATATTCTTTTCTTTTCATTAATTTTTACTCTCAGCCCGAACTCTTGAGCTCGGCAGATCGATCCACACTGGCGGGAGGAGCCGGGCGCGACCAGATTGACACACTACATGCTCGGGCTACGAATTTCCTGACCACAACACTTTCGAACTACAAGTGTGTAGGGTAGAGCACTCGAGCACTGTACAGTACTGTACTCGTACTAGTATCATACTATAGTGAAATAATATTATGTGAAATACATGAAATAATTATACTATCCGCTGACCTCCAGGAACTTGCTGATATGATATGCAGTACGGCAAAGATTTTTCTTTCCTTTTTTTCCCTTTCCCCCCTCTCTCTGATTTCGCTTTCATTGTGAAAAAAGATGAGATTCCGTGGTTACTCTATTGTTGCAGTTCAGCGCTGACAGTACACTCAGCCGTGAGCGGGAGCATTTTATCTTGAGTTCTCTAGAGCTCAATTCAAGCGTCATAATCGCACATGTGAGTCGGACCGCCGAGACGTGACTTCCTCCGACATGGCTAATTCACCCATACCATGCAGTCTGCAGCCCTGCAGACATCTCCCGTTTGGCCGCAACCCGAAATTCCTCACTCACAAGGAACCTCCTGGGCGAAAGCGCTTACTAATTCTTAATTCCTAACCCCGATGATTGGAGTAAATTGAAAGGAGCTTCTCGAGTCATAGCTTTTGGTTATTAGAGCTTCCAGCATCTTTGTGTTCTCTGACTTGGAGATGAGGCATCCAACCTTCGTGTCACCTTAGGAAAAAACCCTTCGAGATTTATGACGCTCGATAATTTTTGATAGAGAGCTTATCTGTCATTCCGGGGCTGCGTTGCAAGGCGTATTTTTTTATCGCTTGCAGTTTTGTTATTGATTCGGGGCGACGTGGTTGTGTCGGCAGCTAGGTCTAGCCTTTCTTCTTCTATGATAGCCTTTCCTCTTCTAGCTAAGCAAACGTCACTACGAAAATCCATGCCCTAATCATGGATGCATACTGGAGGTGGAAGAAAAGATATTTCATTATCATACCGACCGCAAAATTCAATCCGATCATATCTTTCCGGGATACGTCTACGATGAGGGCATGAAAAAAATAATAATTTCGGGTCCCTCAAGGTTCAGGAACGACTGCCTTATAGGGCACGGTCACCAACAAAAGCTTTAGGCTCTCCTTCAGGGCTTTGACGACCGCACGTTATGGATATCGTGGGTTTGAATTTACTTGAGACTGGTCGTCCTCTTAGAGGTTGAAAGAGTTCGGTGGATGCAGAATACGCCATACCCCGGAGGCGAAAGGATGTCCTTTGATTTGTTTGGGGTTGATATGCCTGTACCCGCCCGAGTCGTTATTCGCGGTCCCCGGCTGGCTGTTGGGCACCCTTTATGCGGATATACGGCAACTTCCGCGCTTCCGAGAGGAACTTGGCGCCGTATGGGAGTGCTACTGTATGCGCTAGAGAGAGCACTGGCAGGGCAGACAAGAGATGCTTCGTATCGTACCAGTTTTAGTGTTGATGGACCAGGGGTCCGGAATATATCGAGAGCATGTGGCAATTCCGATATTTCGTGTCATCGGCCCGAGTGCTACTTGGCTCACCAGAACTCGTTTATATTGCGGAATTCGATCCCCTTTAGGGGATCACGCTGGCACGTCGATACACCCTGGTCCTGTCTTTACGATTTGGTGTTTTTTTTTTTTTTTTTTCAAATAGGTTACTGTGCCGTATCTTCACACACTCCCTACCGGTATGCAGCCTTTGAGGCGTCCCTTGTGTTCTACACATCTCGATAAACTTGGTGTACGTCTGTGGGTCCACTAAGAAAATCTGTTCACTCCCTCCCGATCTTTCGCCGAGGTTGTTCGTTGGCTTATCTCGCACAAGTAAGCTTAGGGCCTCCCTCTACTTAGGTTATGCTAGGAACGATGACCAGGAATCCTCCTTTTCGCTTCGGATAGGACACCGCATCCTATGATCGAGAGGATAGTGCGCAAGCTCTTGTAACCAAGGAGAAGAAATGTATGGAAGAAACAGGGTCTTGTAACGTACTGGGGAACATAACAATGGTAGGGCGTCACCATAAATCACTCGTTTGAGAATCTTCAATATTATCGGTTGTCGGGTGTGTTTACTAGTCGCTTACGGGTAAAATCTTCGGGATGAGTCTGGCGAAGTTCCTTCTCTGCTTGAGTAAGGCTGGCGCTCCCTTTGCGCCTTCATTGGACAACTGTGTTTTGAAAATTGTGATTGGAGTTCGGCTAGAGAAACCGGGTTTAGGTATTCCTTGGCACTATGAGGCACTCGTTCTGTGCTGTACAGGTACGTACCGACACTGTGCTCTGTTATTTCCACTCGCACCGACCTCATGTCTATTGTATGATTTGGTTAGCTCCAAGTACTACACTTAGGTTAAGAAACACTAAGGTAGAGATAGATATCATTATATCTATTATGGTATAATCTGTACTTTGGATTCAGGGTTCTATATCTCGACAAGTGGGGTTTTCATTGGTCGCTTTTGCGATGGGCTGTGAGGATTTTCGATCGGAAAAACGTGCTGGGCTGGACAATAGGTCTACACTGAATTCAAATACGGTAGGCGCCTCCAGGTTTTCTGTTCCGTTGCTTTTCAGCTGTGGACTCGCTCGGCATCAACAAGCACCATCTGCGCAGTATTCTAATTAAAGTGACAGGACTACCAAGGTTTCAAGCACCCTCTGCGAGCAGGAGCTGTTCATGACCTCCGGGGGAAAAGTGCATATGATAAGCGCTTTCTTCCGCACTTTTTCTCTCAGAATCCTTCGCAGCTCTCGGGGTTAATTTTCGATCATGTTTCTGGGTCAAGGGCGCAGACGGCACGGGTCAAATGCTAACATCGAGCTATACCAAAAAGTTCTGACTAATGATAAAGGCGATGTAGGCGGGAGCTCGAGTTGGAGGGATGATGATGAGTCGAAGGTGTTTTCCGAGGTGCGAACGAGGGGGTGAGCATAATGTGCCTGCACTAAAGCTAACTGATAGGCACTGGCTAATGATACCATTTTAGATTAAGGGAAGATGAGGGCAGCAATCCGGATGATTTGGGGGCATCGCCTTCATCGACTTCGCTCTATCCGAGCCAGGAGCCATCGACTGCCCGGTCTAGGCTGTCTACTTCGAGTTCTAGATTTTCGATACTGAAGGGTCCCGTGGTGTCCATTCTGGATACATCGATTTCGTGGAGGACGGGTGTTAAAATGTGTGCTAGCATCGCTGCTACGATATTCCTTTTTACGCTCGGGATCACGATTTATTTTATTGCCGCGTACCCTCTTGAGAAGAGTGGGCTGGGGACGCTGTACTTGGGTGATTGTGATGAAATGAAGAAGATTAGTATCTGGGCGCATGTGGCTATCAATTTCGTCTCTTCGATATTGCTGGCTGGTAGTCATTACACACAGCAGGTATTGAGCGCACCGACAAGGGGGGAGATTGATGCAGCTCACGAGACGAAGTCAGTATACCACTTGGTCTGGGGTTTATTATTTTTGGAGGAATGTGCTGACACGGTTCGGAAGGGACTGGTTGGATATCGGGATACCTAGTCTCAGGAATCTGAAGTAATGAGCGGTTCTTTGAATTATATCGAATATTGATGCTAAGATTTCGGTAGGAGAGTGGGTCATTTACACCGGATGGAGAGGATAAGAGTGTGGGTTTGGTGGACTTTGGGATTTACAAGCGTTCCTATGCATCTGCTGTGAGTTTGTCCAATCTTTTCCTGCACCGTGAGCTTTCATTAATGTGTTTTCTCCGATCAGCTTCAACTCTGCCATTTTTTCCACACTGTCCTTGAACAACTACTACGTGGGAATAGTCACGCCGGACTTTTTTAACGGAGCCTCATATAACCAGACTGGTCACGTAATAAGTGGTCTTAGGGCTAAGACAATGGGTTCCGTTATTGTAGAGCCGTTTGTGGAAGGTTTCAATTACACATTCTGGGACCCGAATCGGCCGGGGAAACGCTATGTCAGCAAATATATTTACGGGGGCGAAACCATCCGCGCTGGAAATGTTCGGATCGAAGGGAGTTTTTATAACACCACGAATAGCTCAGATTCCGTGGCTGTGAAAATAATGAAAGAGATGTCGTCGGATTTCTGGATGCCAGAATACAATTTCGAGCAGATGCGGGAAGTAGCTCAGATCATGAGTGAGGAGAGTTGGGCGTGGCATAAAATGGATACGAAAGAGTGCAGGGCAAAGTACTCGCAGCCGCTTCTAGGCGACATGCAGAACCTAGTTTTGGTCTCTTCAACAGAGCCCAAAAGGAACTCTTCTCTAATGTCAATGATCATATACAATTCTCTGGAGAAAAAGCATTACTGGATGTGTCAGAATGAGAGTTCATTGATAGATATTCACAACTGGAACAAAACTGGCTACGCTTTCCCCAAGGGCTGCGAGATGGGGGCTGATGATGGGGAAAGGGGCATCCTAGATGGCGACTGGGTGGTTCGAGGACACACCATCACTGAATGCAGAGGGCAGATATCCCGGAAGAATTGCAAGCTGCAGTTTAGCGTCGGCATCCTCACGGTTGTCATCATCGCGAATTTGCTCAAGGCGATCGGTATGGCGATGGCCGCCTTCAGGATGAAGACTGTGCCACTTGTATTTATGGGGGATGCGATTGAGTCTTTTCTCAATGAGCCGGACATTACCACCTTAAGAAGGTGTCTAGCTGACAAGACGATGGCAGAATCATCGTGGGAGCTTCAACCGGCACCAAAGCCGTACGCACCGGAGCAGTGGAGGTGGTGGCATGCGCCATCCAAGAGGAGGCGGTCCATCACTGTGGGGACCTGGGTGGGTATTATATCCTTATCGGCCATCTTCATTGGGGCGGGATACGCGAAGGATGCAAGGAATGGCAAGGAAACCGACATCAAGTCGCTGTGGGTATCCTAGCCCATCACTTGGTCTATCTGGCTGACTGTCGTATAGGGTGAAGCATGGGTTTGGAGCACAAACTACTTCGTCGGTTCTTAGCTCCAGGGATGGAGGACTTATAATCCCGATATTCTTGGCAAATTCACCGCAAGTGTTGCTATCGTTCTTATACCTAACGTGCGTTTCCCGGGAACTTATAAAAAGCCCATCGGCTAATAGTTATTAGTTACAACGGCATATTCACTAGTATGTTTATGGCCAAAGAATGGATGGACTTTGCAATAAAGCGTAAACCACTCCGTGTATCGCAGCCAATCGGCAAACAGCGATCAACGTACTGGCTCCAGCTGCCCTACCGATACTCCCTACCGCTAATGGCACTGAAATCCATAACCCACCTTTGCGCATCACAGGGAATTTTCCTGGCAAAGTTCGAAGTCTTCAGTCCACTCGGCGAGACCTTTAAGGTCGTCTCCACAGTAGGATACTCTGTACGCCCTCCCCCGATCACCCCTTCAGGTTCTCACTCGGTGGGACGTAGCTAATCAAGCATGCGCTGTAGGTGGTAGGAATAGCGTTGCTAATGGTTAGCGGATTCATCCACTTAATAGTCCTGTTCGTCGTCGGCTCGAAGAAATATCCCCTTGGTATGCCACTCGCCGGTAGTTGCTCCGCTGCGATCGCAGCGGCATGTCACCCACCAGAGGGCGACATGGACGCATCTTATGAACCGCTAATGTGGGGCACTGTACCAGCGAAGTCGGGCTCCACCGCAGAACCGGAAGTGGGCCACTGCTCTCTGTCGAGCCTCCCAGTGGACCAGCCGATTATAGGGCATTTGTATGCCGGGAAGGATAAAGATGTATAGATCCTACTGCCACGCTGCTCGAGTACATAACCTGCCGGCTAGCCAACAAAACAAGACACGTTGGCGAGGGTGGGTGGGTGAATTGGACAACTTATTGGACGTTTCTTTCATTTCAAAATTTCTTTCTTTCTTTTGGATAATATTTTCAACCTCGACGATGCACATTGGACAGACGTTTGTAGGATTGGGATTGGAAGTAAATAAAAAAAGTTGGCGCAGTATGGCCAGTATAACTGGAAATAGTGGGTGTCACCTCATAGGCGCACGTACGAACATCACACGCATTACCGCTACGAGAGTTGCGGTTCAATTAAAGTGATCTACAGCTGAGGCTCTGCGGGAATTGTCCAACCTAAGACCCTATCCTACCGGTGCGGTAGGGTACGACACTCGAGTCGAGTAGGAATGACATTTGACCCGTGAAGGAACTGCGCAGAGCCTGTCAACCTGACGATGCATACCTATCCTGTTTTTTACCGGTGCTCGTACTGTACTGTACAATGATAGGTGTGTAGCACCGCAGGGGCCATGGAGCGGCCGTATGGTATATAAATTGAGGGGTAATTTCGATATCGGGATGACACTTGTCAAAGGAGGGTTCTTGAAGGGATTTCATCTCTCTCTCCCCTTTAATTTACCCCTGTATCATAGGTTCTAAATTATGATACTTTTTGCAAGAGGTTGGTTTCCTTCCTTCCTTCCTTCCTGCAGGGTCGGAAGAGGAGGTGGGGTGGGGGGGGGGGGAAAGAAAAAAAAAAAAAAAAGAAAGAAAGAAAGAAGGAGGGGCATAGAAGAGAAAAATTTCCAACGAGTAGGAGTTCAAGTTATGATACTCATGATGCTTCTTTCTTCTTTCTCTTACGTGCCATGATATATGTAAATTGGTCGAGATAATAATTATCCGACGTTTTCGTGGTACATTTTGATCCAGATACCGTACCGGTTGGTTTGTTAAAAAAAAAAAAAAAAAAAAAAAATGATGCCCCACCATCAATCACTTCGACTTCTTTTTTTCCCCTTACGCTAGTCGAATTCCTAATCTCCAAGTTTCTTTGAGGTGTGTGCACAGGAGGAAAAGGTAGCGATAAGGGAATGAAATTTTTTTGTGAAATTTGAACTCTGCCATCACACCTTATCACACCGCTTTTTTTTTTTTTTTTTTTTTTTTTTTCTTCTTTCTTTTTTTGTTCCAATCAGCAAAACACGTGCAGAGGACCCCTTCTTCCACCCGGCTAAGGGACAAACCGGTTAAGGTTCTGACTGACAAGTAACCGCCCAAAACCCGGGGCCCAGTTTTTCCGGGAACGTTTCCTTTTTTTTCAGATCAATCAATCCCTCACCGAATAGAAATTAAACAATCTAATCAGATTGATCACCCTCGGCCTTCTGCCCCTCCTGCTCCCCGCCACCACCACCACCAACCAACCGACCAACCAACCAAACCAGACCAACCGACCGACCGACCGACCGTGTGCAGCAGGACCGTACCTACATCCACTCATCCATCCAGGCACGGGGCCCCGCACGCACCACCATTAACCACCATTAACCACCGCATAACCACCAAACATAACCCGATCTCATAAACAAGCATGTTATCCCAAACATCCCGCACCCTCCTACTCCGCACCCCGCGCCTCCGAACATTCACCGCCTCGAGTATCTACCGCCAAGCCACGACTTCTGCTGCTGCTGCTCCCGCGGCAATTCCAAAAAAGAGGCCGGTTGGGGCTTTCAGGGGGGGGTGCGTTCCTCTTTTTTTTTTTGTTTTTTTTGGCCCAGAATACCTTACCCCCCTCACCCCTTCCGTTGCGCTCTGGTTTTGATATACTGATTTATATGGAGGATAGGCTGTTTGGGTTTCTCCTTGGATCAACGGTTTCTGCTGGCACCGCCTACTTTTACTGGCTTGAGGAGTATAGGGTTTCCAATGAGCTTTTGACTGAGGATGTTGAGGTTTGCTTACCTGTTCTTGGTGCTCGTGGTGAGGGTTTTTTTTCTTCCCCCTGATGGGGCTGATTATGGGATTATATACAGGCTTTGAGGAATTCGATTCAGAGGGTGGAAGCTTATGTTAGACGGTTGGAGGAGAATATGGAGATCCAGAAGAGTGCTCCTGGTAAAGGAAAAAAGTGATGGACTGGTGGGTGGATGAGAGGTTGTCTGGATCGGGGATGAGTAGGTAGGGGGTTATACGATTTTTTGTGATTGCTTGAGCGGACGAGCGTTGGGGGAGTTGGATTGTAATTAACCAAAAATGGGGATCCGCGGGTTTTTATATCATTGGGGCTGTCATGGGCGTGCCGTACTGGTGTAGTGCGATGATGGGTGATCATGCGAGCGTCATATGTTCTATCTGAGATAGAGCACTTGTGTGCATGTATGTTCTCTAGTCTAGTAAAAGTATTAAGACTATCTAAATAAAGGAGTAGCCTGCTTAACACCTACAAATACCAAAATTATGAGAAACTTTTGTTACAATTTTTTTGTACAGTACAGTACACGACACCCTATATATCGGCAATCCGCTTTCAAACTCAACCCGAGGCACCTGTATGATTTCCGATTCCGGTCAGTTTCCGGCCTCCTTTTCCGCAGCCACCTTACTGGCTTTTGGCCTCTTGGCCAACTCCTCTTCCCTCTCCAGTAGCCTCTTCTCGGCTGCTATTATTTTCTGCGCTTTCTTCTCCTTCTTTTTTAGCAACTTTTCATGCCGCTTTTGTAACATTTTCTCCCTCCTCACCCGTTTCGCCTCTATAGTGGCGATATGCTTTGCTCTTTCTAGTTGTAGTTGCTCAGGGGATTCCCCCCCACTCAGTGTGGGAGTAAGTGTCTCGTCGTTTTGTGGTTTCGCTTCGGTGGGTTCTTTGGGGATCCACCGCGACACCTCTTTCTCGACCGGGCCGACCATGAGCGTATCCAGGTCAAAATCGTACCCGGGGCCTGGAGGATCGTGCACAGGGGCACCAGTATCTTCAGGGAGGGGCTCTGCCCTCGCAAATTCAGCTGCGAGAGCCGGTCTCCTACGGGCGAACTCATCACGCTTCGCTCTCATCCTTGCTAGCGACTTCTTCACCGATTTGCCCTCCCTTCCTGACTTCACCGCCTTCCTCTCCACTTCCTCAATCCTCTTTTGCATCTGCTGGAACATCTTCCGGTCGTTGCGGTCCTGGTGAAACTTCTCTTTCAAGAACCTTTCCTTTTCCCCCAGAGTGCCACTGAGCAATTGGTCAAGCTTCGACACCCCCGTGTCCGGCCCGAGATTTTCCATTCCATGCCTCAACTTCTTCATTGCCGTGATGACCCTGGGAATCTTGTAGGCTGCCTTCCCGACGTCATTATCTGGGTCGGTAGGGTCTACCATTCGGAGCATGAATGGCAAGCGTTTCCCCTTGCCTGGTGCCTATGAACAGGATTAACAACAATAACAGTAATTCCTTGGCGCAATGATGGGTCATGGTACCATTTTCCGTATTATCCCGGGATCCGGTACCAGGATATCTTCGTTATATTTCCATCTTGTCCAGAATTTGAGGTACTCCACAAACATGTCGTGCCTAGAACCGGTAATGAGGTCTTGGTAATCTTGTGGAAACAAAGTCATTCGTTTGACCTAAAGTCATCGCTCTAGTTAGCTCCCGATGGCTACCACCCGAATCCATGGGGACCGTGTAACAATACATTAAAAAACCCAATAACAGTTAAAGACACAGCATAAGACCCCAAGCCGCCTTTATAAACCTCATTCAATCGCCTCTCCCGTAGCCTATACACCACCCCGAGTAAGCAAGTCACCCGCATCCGATCCAATTTCATCCCTCACGACAAAAGCCGGGAGAAGGGGAGAACACACCAATACTTCATAAGAATGACAAGATCCCTCATGAACGGTCTTTCATCAAACGTCTGAACCAAGTACGCCGTATTCCTGACCGCGTTCTCCTTCTGAAACGATATATCAAACTTAAGCGGCGGCGTCACCTTCTCGTCCGTGTACGTCAATATGGGTACCTTAGCGCCCCCTATGACCGTGCAGTTCCGCGGCTCGGCGAGGCGCTGCCCGATGATGGCTTCCCTCATACGAGTAGCCGCTTCAACCATGCATTTATGCTCATCACTTTGTCCAGGGATGGATACGAGAAGGTCGACATCACTGCTCATCCCGTCCCATTGTCAGCTTTAATTGGATTTTCATCATGTGTGCGCGCGTAGTGGTGGTGGGGAGCAGAAAGAAAGAGAAAAGAAAGTCGTATAAATATATATACCTACCTATTCTTCAAACTGGTCCTCGTCTGGAACGAACCTACCGGGTAGCACGATGCTCTTGGCCAGATGGAGTGAACGACACATCTCTGTCTGACGATGCTTGCGCCTCGGCCGGCGATTACTTCTGATGTTAGGCAGAGACGCGTTATGAATGATGCGAGGCGGTCAGTCATTTCACATTGCGGGTTTCGAGAAGAAGGGGATTTTTTTCTTCTCCCCCCTGGGGAGTTTTTTTTTATGGTGGGGGTGGTGGTCGGCGGTGGTGGGGGATTTCTTTTTCTTTTTTTTTTTCTTTTTTTCTTTTTCTTCTAATTGGGTCACGTGATTGTAAGAGGCATGGGTTTTGCATAGGGTGTCACTCGAGGTTGATGTGCTCAATGCGCACCGTTTGGTCAAGGAGGCAGGGGCCGGAGCACGCTAAAATTGGAGTTTCCGATGCTGAAATAATTCACCGGGTCTTATTGGGGGGGCAAAATACATCACCCTAAGGTAACCTTTTAGACTCTTGTGTCTAACTGGGCGATCACTGAGTGCATGCCAAGACAAGGGTGTTCGTGCAATAACGCAGTCGATAACCATTTTTGGTCTGCTTTGGCTCGTGTCACCTCACTGACGGACAACCCCCCCATTGCGCGGGGCTGTGACTATGGTTGGAGTCCCAGTCCCGGTGGGAAGTTTCTCAGCGGGCATTGGTTGGCTGCTGGGAGGACGTGGTTTTCACGAGGGCCTGCCTGTCTGGATACTTGGCGGGGAGGTCGGTGGTGCAGCATATACAATGCACAGTACGACTTCCGGGATGCTGGCCTGGTCGAGCCCTCCGGGAAGAATGGGGGCTTAGAAGTGTCATGTCTTGTAGGTTTTCGCTGGTCGGGGGGAACGCCTCATCTGGTTGTGATTGGGAGATAGGTGTTTATCTTACCGAGTTATGGCAGTATTGTTATTATCATATCGGCATTGGCTGGACCTGCTCTATACTGTGGCCCGTCGGGTGGTGCCGTCCGAGATATCTGGTTTTAAGAGGACGGCGGGATCTGGAATGTGTTCTTCCTTATCTGGAAATGAATTACTATATATAGTTCATAGATCTCTTGGATGCTCTGATGGACTAAGGCGTACGAGTAGACTTGAAATCAATGGGAGTATCTTAGAACGTGGGGGTAGAAAATTTGTCGAGTAATGATTGCCTTTGGATTTATGGAGTAATGCGAGGGGCACTACGAGTACAGGGGAGTATTAAAATGCCCCGACACATGGACCGAGGAGGAGGACGGTTAAGAATCTACCTCGGCCTTCCCGAATCCCGGGTATCTCAGTTAACATACTATACATTAACCCAGTCAGTTATACCGCATCAAGGGGGTTGTGCTAACCCAGAAACCGATCTGGTATGATAGAGAACAATTTCTTTTAACCTCATAGCGCTATTTCCGTGACTTCCGGGGCTGTTTCAATCCTTGTTTCTGCCGTGGCGGGTGCGAGTTGGCGTACGTTTAGCATGCGGGGGAAGATATATTCGTCCCGGGAAAGAAGTACCTGTACTGTACCCGGGAACAGCGGGTTATATGAGGGAAACGGACAGGGAGAAGGCGGGATCGAGTTTGCGCGGAGCGTTTGGCCAAGGACTGCGGATGAGGTTAGAGTTTTGTTGACTTAAAAAAATGTGTGTATCATAGATAGACTATCATATTATCATAATATTATATATATATCATAGATAATTATGATAGCTTCCGGTATAGTTAATAATAGACCAGCAATCCGAGTTTGATTCAATGATCGAGTAACCCTATTACCCTATCATAATATCATCAAACTTATTACCCATAGAAGACCTTATCTGTTTGCATAATACCGTTATATCCACCGCCACCCATCCCCCAGACGAAGTATCATATCCCTAGAGGCATATCTGAGAACAGGCAGTCAAAAATGCTTTTCTTGTTCTCTTGTTGTTAGTCGGCAGAGTTCATGAGGTATAAGGGAGGGTACGAGGCCTTTACGAATGTGGTTGTGCTTGTATGAAGGTGAGGAAGAAAGTGATTGGAAAACCGCTAATTTGACCAATTGTTGCCATAGGCTATCTGGGGCAGCTAATCAGGGTTTCACTTCTCTATGATGTGAGGAAAAGAAGTGATCATAAAACAATTTTCATGACTTGCGTTCATTTCACTTGCCCTTGCACCCTCGTACTTGTGGAATGGAACCCAAGTGACTCAGGGCCCGTGGCGTGTGACTATGACAATCCCACACAACTTTCTATTGCCAGAAAATTTTCACCACACTAAATTAATCGGCCAACAAATAACTCCTCCTTTTCATCACTTCGAAAGCCCACCTCTTCTATCACCTCATCACATTCCATCCTTATCACTTCCTATCCTTATCACTTCCTACCCTCAAAGCTCTCAAACAATACTACTATGTCTAACAGACGGGTTGATGTTTATCGATCTTCCGCCACCCCCCCGGCAAGTATCTACCCAACTCCTCCCCACTCGCAAGCTTCCTCACAAGCTTCGTCACCTAGTGTATCAGGCAACATGAATTATTTTCTTACTGAAGGATTAGGGGGCGCAGTACACCGGGACTTTGTTGACAACCGTTCCTTTACCAGTTTGGTCAAGTCTCTTACGAATCCATCGAGAAAACATAATGAGGTGCAGTACGTGGTACTTTCACCTATAAAGGAGGCACAACTTAAAAAAATTGACGAACTCTGAGATACCTTGTACAAGAAACTACGTTTTATGTACTTGAACAATCTGTTAATGTTGATTGTTAAAATGCCGAGTGGCGTTCATGAGATCGCCACAAGTGAGTTCGGGAGATTAGTATGGGAAAAGACGGCGAACATGGGTATTCGACTGGACCGGGATTTGATGGACATGCGTGGAATGAGATATAAGGGAAAACTAAGCAGCAAGGAGGCCGATACAGCATTTAAACCACTTTCAACTCGTCCTGGAAAGGGAAACTGGCCCACATTAGCCATCGAGTGTGGTGTTTCCGAATCGATGAAGCGTCTACAAGTTGATGCCAATTGGTGGCTGACCAACTCCTCCGGTAACGTCAATATTGTTTTGCTTTTGGCAATTACCGAAGCAAACAGAAATATCACCATCGAGAAATGGGAAATTGCCCCCATTCAGAATCCTACCACCACCGACAATCACTCTGATGATGTCGTCAACATACCAACCTGTACCTCTTCCTCGAGTTTGGCCCCGGCGGACTCCACCAAACCTGCTGTCGTTCCAAAAGCGATAAAACTTGAGTTTGAAAAAGTGTTCGCCCGAAAACCACTCAAAAACAGCACCGAAAAAGATATAGTGTTCACTACACTAGATCTGACCCTGTTGGCGCAAAACCTTTGGCGGTGCACTCAATAAAAAGGTCACATTTGTTTTAATCAAGTAAGTCTCTACTCGCATATATAGTATGGTCTATAATTTTTCTTTTCTTTTCTAATACTAGCAGAATAGTGGTTCAGACTTGAACAAATAGCTCACTCTCAGTCCTTTTCGTTTTTCCTTTTGCCAACTCATCCTAGGTCAGAGCTGGTGTGAATGGCACGTTCTTGACCGGTTTTTTAAATTTTTTTTCCGTTACCCCCCCCCTTTCTCTCTCTATAACTTGTCTAAGGTCCGAGCTTGTGGAAATGGTGCGTTCGTCATGGGTTTTTTTCTTTTCTTTTTCTGTAACTCATACGAGTTCAGAGCTGGTGGAAATGGTGTGTTCTCGATGAGGTTTTTTTTCTTCTCTGTAACTCATACGAGTTCAGAGCTGGTGAAAATGGTACGTTCTTGATAGGGGGTTTTTTTCTTCTCTGTAACTCATATGAGTTCAGAGCTGGTAGAGACGGTACGTTCTCAATGGGGATTTTTTTTTTCTTTCTCTGTAACTCATACGAGTTCAGAGCTGGTGGAAATGGTGCGTTCTCAATGGGGGGTTTTTTTTTTTTCTGTTACTCATAAGAGTTCAGAACTGGTAGAAAAGGTGTGTTCTTGACGGGTTTTTTTTTGTCTCTGTAACTCATACGAGTTCAGAGCTGGTGAAAATGGTACGTTCTTGATAGGAGGTTTTTTTTCTTCTCTGTAACTCATATGAGTTCAGAGCTGGTGGAGACGGTGCGTTCTCAATGGGAATTTCTTTTTTTTTCTCTGTAACTCATACAAGTTCAGAGCTGGTGGAAATGGTGCGTTCTCAATGGGGGGTTTTGTTTTTCTGTTACTCATAAGAGTTCAGAACTGGTAGAAAAGGTGCGTTCTTGACGGGTTTTTTTTTGTCTCTGTAACTCATACGAGTTCAGAGCTGGTGGAAATGGTGCGTTCTTGACGGGTTCTTTTTCTCTCTCTAACTCATACGAGTTCAGAGCTGGTGGAAATGGTGCGTTCTTGATGGGGGTTTTCTTTTTCTCTCTGTAACTCATATGAGTTCAGAGCTGGTGGAAATGGTGTGTTCTCAATGGAGGGCTTTTTTTTTTGTCTCTGTAACTCATACGAGTTCAGAGCTGGTAGAAATGTTGTGTTCTCAATGGGGGTTTTTTTTCTGTTACTCATAAGATTTCGGAAATGGTGTGTTCTCAACGGGGTTTTTTTCGTCTCTGTAACTCATACGAGTTCAGAGCTGGCGGAAATGGTGCGTTCTTGCTGTGTTTTTTTACTTTTTTCTTCTCTGTAACTCATATGAGGTCAGAGCTGGTGGAAATGGTGTGTTCTCGATGAGTTTTTTTTTTTTTTTTTCTGCTGCTTCTCCTTTTCTCTATAACTCATCCGAGGTCAGAGCTGGTGGGAATGGCGTGTTCTTAATGGGTTTGATTTTTTTCTGTTGCTTCTCCTTTTCTCTATGGCACATATTAATGTAATTATTATAGAAGGTGGCGAACTCGGGATAACGAGGTGTAAATTTAACTGCAAACTGCCACTATGGTACTACTGTACTAGCATTGCTATTAGTATGAAAAATATTTTCCTTTTTACCTTTTTCTATCTAGCATTGCGGACTTAGTACTCGTACTGTACCGTAAAAACCTTTGCGATTCGCCATCTCAGGAAGTCTCTATATCCCAGATCAGCCCTTGTTAGGTTTAGTTTGGCAAGTTAACAGAATTGCGAGAACTAGTTAATGTGATCCAGCAAAGCTAAGGGGTTCAGGCTACCGGTATACAAGTACGAGTACTGTACTGTTCGGGGAAGGCACTAATCCTTCTCAAGAGCTTTCGTTATTGAGTCACTAGATTGGCGGGGTGGGGGCGACGGCGAATCGCGAGAGTTTTTACGGTACTGTACCCGTACCTCTGGACCTAGCATGCTGTGTACCTGCTTGCCAAAAGGTTTACAATAGGGAGGTTTGAAGTTCTCGGGGGATGGAAGGTACAGGTGTTTCGATAGAGGCGTATCTTTTGGAAAATACGGTACATTGTAAACCTTTTGGCAACCAGGTACACAGCATACAAGGTTCAAAGGTACAGTGCTTAGTCTGTAATGCTTGACACCAAAAGGTAAAAAGGAAAACATTTTTCATACTACAGTATTGCTAGTAGTGACGACCTTCCTATTCCTTTCCGGCCAAGATGATGGCGCCTAGAATGCATGGAAACGTCAGCCGATACACCTGTCGTAGTGGCAGTTTATATCATACTCAACTACAGGTGCCATTCAAAGCGGTACCCCTGTATTCAAGCAGTATGTTGTGTACTCGGTTTGAGGTGCACTGAGAACATCGAACCTCCCTATTTTTTGTATCGGCGCTCAGGTACGATACACACCAGATCCTGTGCCGTTATTCCTTCAAATTACCGTCTTCGGGTGCCTCTTACCCTGGATACCGCATGTTAGCATGATAACGACGATGAAAGGGCACTAGAGGGCGGGGGGTGGTAAAGAACACATCTTTTGGTACTAGGCTATGGAATAAATGGCAGGCCTTGCCGACATGGAAGTATAGAAGCGGCTTGGAAAGGATCAAACGTGATAACTCTATTCGAATTGGGTTACATATCTTGTTTACAAACTTCCTGGCCAAATACCCATCTACAAGCGCCAGGGGGTAGGGCTGCTAGTGCAACTTCGGGGGAGGGGGGTGTTCTCAACCATTGTCTTTTGCATCACGATATCTCACTCGTAAATACATCACAATGGTTGCTCAATTTCTATAGGATGTGAGGTTCGTGGCACCCGACTTCAAGGTCAGGTGCAGTGGTATGAGAGGGTATCATTGCAGGTCGGAACATCATGGCGTTCGTAAGTTATACTTATCAGCGTGCGGGGAGAGTATTCCTATTGGATCAATAGTAGTAATATCTCCTCCCTGTCGCGAACCTATCCGCCCCTATGGCACTATCAATAAAAAAGTATGATAACACAAATCCTTCTCCTCGAACTCTTTAATGAAGGAAACAAAAACAATCCAAATCCAACTGTCAGCAGGATAAGTATTTGTTTGGGTAGTATGCTCAGAGCAACTAGATTACTCTGCGATTAGGGGAAGCTCGGGGGTTAAATTACCCCTCGCAATGAGCCCTTCTCGAACGTCTCATCACTTAAGGGGGGGCAACAATAAATTTGACCCTGTGGGGACTGGGGGATTGAAGACCTTAGCCTTCATCCGTAAACAAGTAGTAGGGCATGTTAGTCCTGCTGATAAGTTGTAGGATCAGACTCTAAACCATGCGTTTAAGGTGACGTCTTCTGTCGGGAGGACAGTAAAAAAAAAAATAAAAGAAGAGAAGAGAGAAGAAATAATTAAAAAGAGGAAACAATTGTTCTCCCTTTTTTGGCCTGGAAAAGCATCCGCAAATCATAGATGCTATACATATTCTCTGGCACAAAAATGGCGGAATCAGCCTAACTGTCCTGATTACCATCAAATATCGTACCCTTTTATCATTGATCGGCGTGTAAACTTACCGTTTTCTCATAAGGGAGCTAGTTGTGAGCTCTAGGGCCCCTTTAATACGTAATAGTCGCAGCGTTGCCAAACTTCCCGTAGGATTTGTTGGGAGATTTTTCTGCGGGAAGCAGCGCCACAAGGCGCAAACCTTGTAGCATGCTGTCCTTGGCCCTGGGCATGGGAAGTGAGTTGAAATGCAACCACCTTTTCCAACCACCATAACATTTTGGACTCCCCCTTCACACCGAATTGGGCAATTCATAAAAAGGGATTTCTATATACATAATATTATCATACGGAATTTTATCATGGAGAGCACCAACCGGAACCCAGCTACTTTCTCCGGACTCACAGGGGATCACTCTTGTTATTGACTCTGGAAAAACCGCTTGTCGGATCGTATCCGTATCCGTGACGGACAGGCTTGAGAGTCTTAATTGATTTCGCGAATGGGGCTGCGGTAAGTGGGAGAAAATTCAATATCGTGCACTCATCACTCTTGCATTGTGTACAGTCAGGATACGGGAGGGTATGGCAAGGCAAGTGTGCCGTCTGTGCAGTTAGGAATTGGCTAAAAGATTTTGGAAAATGTAGTAATGAATTCTCAGAAATAGTTGCTCAATTGGTCCGAGCACAATGAACGCGCATACTTTGCCCAAATTCCCTTCCGGAAATACATATCCTCTCCAGCTTGTTTAAACAAGGTCTAAGGATAGAATAGTGATTTGTGGGTTAGATTAAGGAGGAAGGGCTTACCTTTTCTTCTGCATTTGTATTCTGCATCTATATTGACCTTCATCATCTCTGGAAATACTCTTTAAATTTTCAACAATATTTAATATAATGGAATCCTATTATTGTCTACCAATGTAACTAGCTTGAGATTAGCTCTCACTATAATAGGACTCTTCCTAGTAGCACATATTTCCTTTACCACTTAGGTAGAACTCAATTAAGTACATCTTCTTTGTTCGCTTATATAATGATTGTACTTACTTGTAGATTAGTTCTTCAACAGGTAATCACTTCTCACAGTATCACCCGTCGGATATCAATAGCTCTGAGATTTATCTAGTCCGCACCATCTCTGTAGACCTCGCCTATTGATATATCTCTTAGTCTCATTGTACTTATACAAGTGAGATCTCATTCTCATGTATGTTGCAGGAGATGTTTGTACACCTGCGCAAGAAAATATTG
This sequence comes from Tuber indicum, assembly GCA_006112555.1. Classification (NCBI taxonomy): domain Eukaryota; kingdom Fungi; phylum Ascomycota; class Pezizomycetes; order Pezizales; family Tuberaceae; genus Tuber; species Tuber indicum. Next base: position 638,145 of record VBSK01000224.1, read on the forward strand.
ATCTTGATAGTATTGGAAAGACTTAGGCCCTGTTTGGTTGTGCAGGGCCCATTTCATTATTACATACAAATGACCGTTCGGTGTCTGTTCTGAAATGGAGGAACAGAATTGCTGTTAGGCAACGGTAAAAGATAGCAACTGTTCCATTTCAAAATAGCCCTAACTCAGTGATTTTAATGTAGGTTTATTACATCTGTGTATTTATAGTAATAAAGTATTTTCAAAAAGTATCCCTCAATTCTAATTACTATTATCAATAATTCTCTCCAGATACAAGCGAATAATAATAACTTCTTTGATGCAGTTATTATTCAATGACAGATCAAATTTGAAATTTCTGCAGCACTATAGGGCAATATCTTTCTTCCCATATAGTATGTACATGCTCCAAGTTGTACTAATTACAGATATACTAGCTAAATCCTTGGAGGCAAACTGAATTTTATTATGGAGCTGCTTTGCATACTGATTACCACTTTCTTGAATTTTCATGACCAGATTATTCAATATGGTTTACTATTATTTGCTCAATAGATTAATGATGAAGAGTAGCTAGTTATATTTTTATATAATATTATTATAGGCTATGGATCATCAAATAGGGAAGTACAGGGGAAGTTTCAGTATAGTAGAAAAACAATTTCATAATGAGAAAAGACTTGACCTAAATATAAATTAATAATTGTGTGATTATCTAATATTAAGTTTTTTATTTATTAATAATAAATTATTTGAGTAAAATTTCTTTGAGTAACCCTAAAGTGAAAATTTTAACACAAAACTTATCACATGTTGGCCTATCATGAATGGTCTCCATTGGGTAACCATTTCGACCCGCCTGACCATTTCAAACTGGAACAGTCGTAAATGGGCCCAGCGCAATCAAATAGGGCCTTAAGTGGTTTTGTGAGGAGTCTGTCCTGAAGGTCCATTTTTTGTTTTTTTAATTGTCATTTAATTCATTGTTTAAGGTATAAGAAGAATTGCATGTAGCGCTAGCTATAGCGTAAACAAAACCCTTTTCCTCTCTGGACTAAGAGAAAACTGGTACCCCCAAGACCCTCTAGTATGGGTCCAACCGCACATACTCCAAGGACGGTGAACTCAGGTGCCCAGTCAGCAGACTCCGTGACTTGAACATGAAAGGGGTATCAGTAAAAATTATCACATGCGTCCTTTGTGTCCTGTACGTCAGACGCACAGGATGCCAGAATGCAAATCGTGATTCAGGACGCAAGTAGACATGGCAACCTATATCAGGGTGCAATGGGACATGCCAACCAATTTCAGGATGCAACTGGACATCACAGGACACAACTAAACGCCACAGAACGCAACTGGATGCAGGACTTGACGTCAGAATATGTCTCTTAAAATTCAGAATTCACTGGACACAGCCAATACAAAGCATAACTTATGCCTAAGTTACTCCAAAATAAGCTATATTTTTACAGTAAACAACATTTCTTTTTATAAATACACAGGCCTGGGCTAGGTAACAAAAAGCAAGCGAGGATACATGAGCAATACAGAGTCTAATAGTTATAACAAGTGATAACTCCACCAATATTAGTGTTGAGTAGACGTTATTTATACTATTGGAAAGCTGGCGTCGAATAGAATATTGCTGTAAGGTATGGAGTACTGCGCCAAAAGGATGGCAGAGGAATCTGGTGTCAAAGTTAGCACCTCGCTGGAACACATAATAGACTGTTTCTCCACTAATACTGACACCGGGTAGACGTTCTTTATACTATTGGAAAGCTGGCGTCGAATAGAATATTGCTGTAAGGTATGGAGTACTGCGCCAAAAGGATGGCAGAGGAATCTGGTGTCAAAGTTAGCACCTCGCTGGAACACATAATAGACTGTTTCTCCACTAATACTGACACCGGGTAGACGTTCTTTATACCGGTGGAAGGCCAACGTTGAGTAGAATATTGCTGTGAAGTATGGAGTACTGCCCCAAAAGGATGGCTGGGTGTTAGGCGGAAGCCGACTCTAAATATTTGTCGAGAAGACTTAGGCCTGAATCTTTCGTAATAGGTGGAGATTTGTCTAGGAAGGCTCGGTGTCGTTCTTTTCGTTTATGACTACTAAGAACTCGTTTTAAAATGATAGAGGAAATATTCTTATAAAGATTCGTAGATAAAACAATGTTATATTGTTAAGGTCTCTTCTCCGTTGCTTGTCTTCCTTCTAAAAGCTTGGGAGGCACTTCGATATTTATATCCCGCGTCTGAGTGTTCGCGGACTACTTCTAATTCTCCTATAGCAAAGTACCTTCCCCAAAATCATACGCTACATCTCATAGTCTTAACAAGTGCGAACACCGTTTGACCCTGAATTCTTGCACACCATTTTCGTCCTCATAAATTCTTTACCGTCTTATCGTAGGATGCGTTATTATCCTCGAACGACCGGTCTTCGATTTATAGAGCCGAATAGACTTCTGTCTGAAACTGCAGTCGTCTTGACTATTATTCCAGTAGTCTCTTCTGATTTCACATAGTGGCCAGCGTATGTGTTGGGTACCTATGCATGATGCAGGCTTTGTAGACAGTGTGCCAACACACTTATGTCTACCGCCTATTCGGTCTTCTGAGTCTGAGCAGCTTCTCCTCGGTCCGCCTCGCCTCAAAGAGAATCACCTCTCGAGGGATCCTGTTTCCAGGACCAACCAACATACAGCGGCCTTCAGATAGGTATTGGTGTCATATCTATCTCCTATGGCCTCCGGGGCTCTGTAGGAGTAGTTGCGGATTCTCGAACCGAAAACGTCCTGTTACTTTCGGCCCGTAGTTAGGATGCCTAACTTTGAAGCCTAGTAACTCAATGCGCCTCTGACGGATTTCCTCCGTTCCACTTCTCAGAGGTACCCATTTTTTTTTTTTTTTTTTTTATATCATATATTCATTGTTTAAGGTACAAGAACCTGCATGCAGCGCTAGCTATGGCAAAAACAAAACCTGTAAACACGCGCATCCCTCCTCCATCTGAGGCAAAAACCAAGAACCCCAAGCCCCTCTGGTATGGAGCCAACCGCACATCTCGCCCCGAGTCAAGCCCCTCCTACAGCCCAGACGAACTAAGCCCAAAAAGAAACCCAAAACAGGAAAAGCAGGAAGTCCAAAGAAAGATCTCCCCAGAAATGTCAGCCCGAAGGCACAAAAGAAAGCCTAACTCATACCCACTGGGCAGTGCCCATAGCACAGCCGGCCGCCAAAAGGCTAACCCTAGATCGGGCCCAAGAAAGGACCAGGTGCACCGATTAATGGCGCGACCCCCACCGAGGGGGAAACTTGACGAGGATGGAACTCGACCGACCGGAGACAGTGCAATACCAGTTGGAGGGAAGGAGGCCAGGGCTGAGGCCCCCCAGAGAGAGGTAGCAGTAAGGTGCAAGCTTAAGGGAGCAGTAGGGTGCCGGCCGAAGAGGCGGTAGTAGGGTACCAGCCGGGGGAGCAGTAAGATGCCAGCTGGGGGAGCATTAGGGTGCTAGCCGAAAAGGGTGGCAGTAGGATGCCGGCCGAAGAGGGAGGTAGTAGGATACCAGCCGAACGAGCCGCGGAAGAAAGAGGGAGGGGTAGACTCAGATGCCGAAACAACTATTAGAAACGTGTTCGTGTCTTAACTAGGCGGTCTCCATTAATCCCCAGTACCCACAGTAGACGGAACCACCGAAAGGGAAGAGAGGAGGAGAGAGGTGAATTCGACCGTAGCCTGTTGAGAAAACCAACCACCAACCCCCGACCGTGGGACTAACCCGTACCCACCAGCGGGACAAAACCCGGACCCAGCAGAGGGACTGACCCGAACCGACCAGAGGAAAGAAGAAGGAATCCAATGTAATCGCGTACCGCAAACCGTATTCCCCGCCATATGTTGTAGGGAAAAAGGAGGAACCCGACCGTGCTGATGCTAAGCGAGGCTAAAGAAAAAGCGGGGAAGGAGAGGAAACCAGCGAGGAAGACGCCAGAAAGAGGCAAGGAGGGGTCTCATGAGGGTAGACCTCAAGAGAGAAAGCAGGAGAGAAGTTTTGCCGTTGCAAAAAGATAAAAGATGATGGCCTAGTCCCCCCCATAGGGGGAGGACCAGACGCGAAAAGTGGTGAGAATTCCTTGGTGTTGAGATTTCAATCACCGGAGGTGTAGCGGATACGGTCGTTGTCTCAGAGGTACCCAATTTTTTATTTTTTTTTTATTTTATATCATATATTCGTTGTTTGGTTAAGGTACAAGAACGTGCATGCAGCGCTAGCTATGGCAGAAACAAAACCCAAAATCAAACAACTAACAAACAAAAAAACAAAACCAGTTCCTCTGAAGGCGTCCAATAACTGACGCATCGCCTACTCAGGTCTTATAAAGGAAAACTACTAACTAGCTAGTATCATAACGGAAACAAAACTAAACTCGTACAAACAAGTAAAGAAAATCAAACAGGAAACCTTCCACCACTTAGACCGTTTGGCGACCCAGCCAACGACAACCGAGGCGAGGCAGGAAGGGAAGGGGAGGGGGAAAGAGAGGGCTGGTGGGGGGCATAGTATGCGTACATGTCGGGGGGGAAACCAGTCCGAGTGGCGGTAAGGTAGCGTCCAAGGCCTATGAGGGCCGGGATTGAGGTCCATAATGAGGAGTCAGGTCCGATATCCGTTACCCCCTGGAGGTGGCGGGCGCGGGCAGCAGACTTGACTGGGCAGTGGAGGATAGTGTGTTTGAAGGTCTCGTTGGCCTCTTCATACCAAGGGCATATGGGAGAAGGGTCATCATCATGCCAGGATGGGTGGGCGGCCAGGTAGCTCTTGCCAGAGCGCATCTGGTGGAGCCGGCCAGAGAGGAAACGGCCCAAGCCCATAAAGGGGTGTGTGCGTATCGAGGTGGGATACGGGTAATAGGGCGGGGGTGGGGAGAGAAGGCGCCAGGAGGTGAGAAGCTCTTTGCGGCACCTTGCCTTTAGGGAGGCATAGAGGGCTGGGGCCCCAACCGGGGCCAGCTGAAGCGTGGGGAGAAGGTCAGAGTTCGCCGGAGGAAGTGGATCGAGGCGGTTACCTATCACGAAGTGTACTCGGTGGGCTACCGCATCTACTGGTAGGTGACGTCGGTTCGGCGGGGAGGGTTGTTTGGTGAACCACCTGAGGGGGGTGTAGTTGGGGCTGGCCCAAGGGTGTCGGCCACGAACAGAGCCAGGGTGTCGGAGGGAGTCTGACGCCCTGAAGGGTGATGTGGTTGGGACTGTGTGGTCGAGGCGCGCTGTCGCGGGATTGATTTCCGGAGGGAGACAGACCAGCCTCATGGCAGCAAGGCGTTGGAGGTTCTTAATAAGGAGGTCGATGGGCGGGAGGGAGCTCTCACATGGGAGAATGGCGATGTTTGTGGAGAAGAAGCAGTTGGTGACCCACCTTTGAACCCTGTGCCAGAAAGACCTGAGCTTGTCGAGCATCTTGGCACCTGGTGAGAGCAGGTCGCAGCCGTAGAGGAGGATAGGGCGAATGAGGGAGGAAGCCAGCCTGTGGCAGAGATGAGGGGCAAGGCCTTTACCGGGGCGGGAGAGACGGTCGACTGTAGCCAGCGCGGCTTCTGCCAGGGCCAGCCTTCTCGTGTAGTGCGCGGAGGTGGCCCTGTCGAGCGACGGTGTCGCTGGTTCGAGGCAGTAGCCCAGCCACCGAAGTACCTGGGCGGGCTTGTAGGGGACCGAGTCCACCGAGACGGGGAGGGAAGAGGGCGGTCCTCTCTGCTGGGGGGTTCTCCAGTGCATGAGCTCAGTTTTGGGGAGGGAGAAAGCGACGCCTATACGGCTGCCCTTTGAGGACAGGGAGACCGCAACGGCCCGGAGCTTTTGGACATTGCGTCAGTAGGAGGGCGAGGCCACGGTGATGGCAAAGTCATCAACATAGGAGAGGATGAGACCATTGGGGACAGGGAAATGGAGGGACGAGACATAGATGAGGAAAAGAAGGGGGGAGACAGGCGATCCCTGGGGGGTGCCCACTTGGACCGGGGTGAGGACCTTAGGGGAACCTTGGTAGAGGAGGCGGCATTGGCGGCCATGCAGGAAGGAGCGGACCCAGGAAACCTGGTAGGGTTGCATGCCTTTTTCTTTCAGCTTGCCACACAGAGCCCCCGAGTCCACATTATCAAAGCCCCCTTTGACGTCAAGGAAGAGGGTGGAGGAGCAGAGGCCCATGCTGTGGGCCAGCCGGACTTCGTGGGAGAGGGTAGCTAGGGCGTCGAAAGTTCCCATTCCGGAGAGAGATCCACATTGGTTGGAGTGGACAAGGCCGAGGGCACGAGCAACTGCGGCTAGCCTTACAGCTACCACACGCTCCAGGATCTTGGACAGGGTTTGTAGGAGGACAATGATGCGGAAGGAAGCTGGTGTATTGTAGGAGGCTTTACCCGGCTTGTCGAGCACGATGCCATTAGCTTGCTTAAGGGAGGGCGGGTGAAAGCCGTAGAGGAGGAGGGGTCCTAAGAGGGAGGTGAGGATCTTCGGGTTGGTAGAATGGACTCTTTTCCAAACATAGTAGGGAATATGGTCGGGCCCCGGGGTGGAGGAGCCGGAGCTGGAAGCGAGTGCTCTGGAGATTTCCTCCTTTGTGAGCTCGGTGTTAGGCATATAGAAAATGCACAGACCTCTCGGTAGGGTAACTGCGCACAGACCCTCATTTATCGGAGCCTAACACCCCCCTCCGGCCCCGTTCTGGGGCCCGCACGTCCTTAGCGAGATTTCGAAGAGTTGCGTCCCATGACTATAATGTCACTTCAATGAAGCCCACTTCATAACACCATATACGTCGCTGCCGTCCGTCCGACCGGGAGCTGTTCGCAGGATATATAAGAGGGCACCTCTGGGTACCTCTGAGAAGTGGAACGGAGGAAATCCGTCGGAGGCGCATTGAGTTACTAGGCTTCAAAGTTAGGCACCCTGACTACGGGCCGAAAGTAACGGGATGTTTTCGGTTCGAGAATCCGCAACTACTCCTACAGAGCCCCGGAGGCCATAGGAGATAGATATGACACCAATACCTATCTGAAGGCCGCTGTATGTTGGTTGGTCCTGGAGACAGGATCCCTCGAGAGGTGATTCTCTTTGAGGCGAGGCGGACCGAGGGGAAGCTGCTCAGACTCAGAAGACCTAATAGGCGGTAGACTATGAGTGTTGGCACACCGTCTATGCAGCCTGCATTATGCATAGGTACCCGACGCATACGCTGGCCACTATGTGAAGTCGGAAGAGACTACTGGGACGATAGTCAAGACGACTGAAGTCTCAGACAGGAGTCTACTCGTCTCTATAAATCGAAGACCGGTCATTCGAGGAAAATCACGCATCCTACGATTAGACGGAAAAGAGTTTATGAGAACGAAGATGGTGTGTGAGAATTCAGGGTCAAACAGTGTTCGCACTTGTCAAAGACCACGAGACGTTAGCGTACAATCTTGGATAGATACTTAGTTATAGGAGGATTAGATGTAGTCCGCGAACACTCAGACGCGGGATATAAATATCGAAGTGCCTCCCAAGCTTTTAGACATCAACAAGCAACGGAGAAGAGACCTTAACAATATAACATTGTTTTACCTACGAATCTTTATAAAATTATTTCCCTTATCGATTAAGCGAGTTCTTAGTAGTCATAAACGAAAAGAACAATTCCGAGCCTTCCTAGACAAATCTCCGTCTATTACGAAAGATTCAGGCCTAAGTCTTCTCGACAATTACTCAGAGTCGGCTTCCGCCTAACACTCGGCGAGGTCCTTGAAGGGGCGGAGGATGGACGGTGGAGGAGCTGAGGTCCTAGGCGGGAAGAAGTGGGACAAGAGGGCGGCATTGACTTCAGAAGGAGTGTCTGCATCAGGAAAGGACGGGAACCGGTCCGGGGGGCGGCGCAGCGCGAAACGTTTGGCAGTCCAGACAGTCTTGGGGGTGGCAGAGGACAGGAAATCATCCCAGTAGGCACGCTTAGCTTGCTTAATAGCTTTGAAGTAGGCATTGCGGGCGCGGCGGGCATTAGCCTTAGAGGCCTCGGCAGGGGCCTTGCGGGCTCGGTGCGTGGAAACATGAAAGGATATTCTCAGAGAGGAGAGGAGGGGAGACCACCAAGGTTTGGAGTAGTTGGAGAGGCGGTGGAGTGGGGTGTGTAGGAGGAGAGTGGTGCGGAGGCGGTCGACATTCCTATCAAACCAGGTTGAGGCAGATGCAAAGGTGGGTAGAGGTGGGGGAGGGGAAACGACAAATAACTTGAGGGCATCCCCGAGGACCAGCCAATCGGTTTTGGCCCATGCAGGGGAAGGGGCAGGGGCGCATAACAGTAGTGTGGAGAGCAACAGGCAAACAGGAACATGATCTGAGCCAGTGGAGGGGAGTGGGGTGGACCATTCAGCAAACAAGGAGCACGCCGTCCCGTTCGCAAAAGCGAGATCAAGGACTGATGGCCTGCCAACAGAGGCGAAAGGAAAGTAAGTAAATACACCAAGGGTATTCAGTAAGGAAAAACCACGCAGCGAAGGCAGCTGAAAATAAGGAGATGACGTGCCAAGCTCAGTAGAGGAAAGCACCCTAAGTGGGTCGGACAGGGGGTGATGAAGATTAAAGTCTCCCATAACAAAAACAGGAAAGTCTAGGTCGGGGAAACACAAATCCGGGGGTACAATTCTGGTATGGGTGGAGGTGCCCTGAGTATTATACACATTATACACTCTGAGGCGGGTCTGGGAGGACGAGCAGAAGCCCATGTCCGAAAACAAGTCTACCGCCATGACATGGGTAGAGTTACCTGACCAAACTGGTAAAAGGGAAACAACTTCAAGAAAGGACAACAGGGCATAGCACACCACGCGTGGCTTGCCCCAAACATACGGGGGGGAGAAACATTTATAACCAGGAAATGAAGGTAAGTGTTCTCTCCATACAGGGGGATCCTGTATGGTGACCAGTGCAGGCATGGAGGGTAAAGAGGAAAAACTCTGAAATAAAGAAAGAAAAACATCCCAGCTACCCAGGCTGTTATGTTGAACAAAGGAGAGATTCAAGAGGCCCTGGCTGATGCCAGAGAGCCTGGTGGTAAACCTGATAGGAACGGACATTTACCCGGACAAGCCGGAAGGGTTGAAGAAGGTTCGGGCGAGGTCGGCATCCCCCTGGGAGGGAGGGAGGCTGGCCCTGGTGGAGGAGTGTGTAGCTGCGTGAGGAGTTTCTGGTGGGGCTTGGGGGCGGGGGCGGCGGGGGGTGGCGAAGGGAGGGGCGAGTGTTTGTCTTGGTGTCGACGGTCCGGGATTCCCGTCGGCCCCATCGGGTCCGACGTCCATGTCGTCCTCCGACTCATTCCCTAGCGGTGGTGGGATGGCGGGGTCTCTGGCCAATGGGGCTGGTCGCTCCGGGCAGTCTCGGTCGGTGGCGGAGTGTGGTTCCCTACAGTTGGGGCAGGTAGCAGTTGAGGAGGGGCAGCAGTTGACGACCGCCTTGGTGTTGCCCGCCTTAGGGCAGGTGGGGTTCTGGCAGCGATGCGCCGAACGTGTGTGCGAGAGGGAGCAGATTGGACATACCGGGTGATCCAGCTTACATCTAGGGGCCTGATGTCCGAATTTCCAGCAGTTTCGGCACTGGGTGAAGCGGTTGGAGGAGAAGGCGCGTTCAACTCGGCGCCTCCGTGAGAAAAGGTGGATTGAGGTTCCCATGGCATTGACGTCTTCGGGAGCGGTAGTGACGACGACAGAGGTAGCGGACTTGGACATCCTGGACTCCAGGTCGCGGTTGAGGTAACGGGCGGAGAAGATCGTAACGCCCTTGGCGTTAAGGATGGACTCCTGGAGGAGGGGGAGGAGGTCGTCTTGGTCTTCTGGGAGGTAGGCGAGGGGGAGGGAGTGGATGGCGAGTTGGGTCTCGTTGGGGGCAGGTCGGAAGGGGAGGTAGGCATTGTCGCCTACTGGGGAGAGTTGATTGAGGCGGTTGGTGAGAGCCTGGTAGTAGGGAGCGTAGGAAGTAGCGGGAGTGGAGGGGTTGAGGACGGTAAGGGTGACAGAGCCTCTGTCGTTGACCTTGGCAGAGAGGGAAAGAGGTAAGGGGCAGTTGGCTTCACGGAGCACCGATGCAGCAATGTCGGGGAGGGTTGCAGAGATCCTTTCGGCTTCTGGGTGGAGGGCAGGAGAGGAACGAGGGGCGAAGGAACGACGCTGTGCTGCTGGCAGGATGAGAGCCTCTTTAACAGGAGGAGCCAGCATACCGGATGCGACTTGCGCAGCAGAGGGTGGTTTCGGCTTAGGCCCCTTGGTCTTTTTCCGGCCTCCACCGGCGGCAGCCAAGGCGAATGAGCGAGGAGGGCGTAGGTAGGTCGGATCCATGTTGCCAGGGGTCCATTCAGAGAGGGGGGGGTATTTGCCGTCACGGAAGGTCCGGGCCTCCCACGAGTTGGAGTATTTAACCGTGTAGGCTTCGAGGTTGCCGTAGTTCTTACCCGTGGCGGTATCATATCGGGGGGTGTCGAGGTCGTACCCATCCACAATCGCTCCAACCTGATAAAGGGGCGCGCGGGGGAGGACCTGTTGGGGGTGTGGGGCGGCAGGAAGTTGTGCCGTGTTGGACTGGGGTGGTGGGACCGGGGGAGGGACTTCTTTCCCTTTACGGAGAGGGAGCGGAGCTGGTGGAGCCGGGGCTTGCTGACGTGGGGGCGGCGGTTGGGAAAGTCTTTGTGATAGGTCACACAGAGCTGATTCGATGGGGGCTAGGGAGGAAAGTGAAGGGGTCTGGGCGGCAGAAACCCCGTCAGACAGCCCTTGGACCTTAGCGGTGGGGAGGTCAATTCGTTCGTTGGTGGAAGCAAGCCCATTCAAGGTTGCTACGAGGAGGGGGATGAGGACGGTTTCGGCGTCGCTGAGGTCGCGAAGGTCTGAGGAGAGGAGAGGAGGAACTGAGGGGAACTCATCGCCTAGACCTGGTTCTAGGGACTGTAGGAGGGCCGGGATCGCATAGACTGCGGCATGGAGGGGGGTGGCAGAGCTTGCTCTGGAGGGGTGGGCGGAGCCAACGGTAGACATTGGGACGCATTGCAAAGACTTGAAGCCTAAGCTAGGGGGGGGCAAACAGGCAAAAGTAGGGTGTCATACCAGACGTGGTGGTGTTGAGAATGCGTGAGAAAGTTGTGGTCAGGAAAATAGGGGGCGCGGAGCGTGTCTCAGAGGTACCCATTTTTTTTCTTTTTTTTTTTTTTTTTTTTTTTATATCATATATTCATTGTTTGGTTAAGGTACAAGAACGTGCATGCAGCGCTAGCTATGGCAGAAACAAAACCCAAAATCAAACAACTAACAAATGAAAAATCAAAACCAGTTCCTCCGATGGCGTCCAATAACCGACGCATTGCCTACACAGGACTTATAAAGGAAAACTACTAACTACCTAGCATCGTAACGGAAACAAATCAAAACTCATAATACCAACAAGCAATGAAATCAAACAGGAGACCTTCCACCACTTAGACCACTTGGCGACCCAGCCAACGACAACCGAGGCGAGGCAGGAAGGGAAGGGGAGGGGGAGAGAGAGGGCTGGCGGGGGGCATATTGTGCATACATATCGGGGGGGAAACCAGTCTTGGTGGCGGTGAGATAACGACTGAGGCCCAAAAGCATCGGAACCGAGGTCCACAGAGAAGATTCAGGTCCAATATCCGTGACCCCCGGGAGGTGGCGACCGCGGGCTGCAGACTTGACAGGACAGAAAAGGAGGGCATGCTCGAACGTCTCGTCCCCCTCCTCACACCAGGGGCAGAGGGGAGAGGGGTCGGCGTCGTGCCATGAGGGATGGGCGGCTAGGTAGCTCTTGCCAGCACGCATCTGGTGGAGCCGGCCGGAGAGGAAACGCCCCAGGCCCATAAAGGGGTGCGGGCGCAGGGTGGGGCCAAAGAGGTAGTAAGGCGGGGGAGGAGAGAGGAGGCGCCACGAGGTGAGGAGTTCTTCACGGCAACGGGCCTTGAGAGAAGCGTAGAGGGCGGGAGCCCCCAGCGGGGCTACCTGCAGTGGAGGTAAGAGGAGGGGGTTCGCCGGAGGGAGGGGGTCACTGCGGCTGCCGATAATGGAGTGAATGCGGTGGGCGACCGCGTCGACCGGGAGGTGGCGCCGGTTGGGCAGGGAGGGTATTTTGGTGAACCATCTGAGGGGGCGGTAGTTGGGGCCGGCCCATGGATGCCGGCCTCTGACAGACCCAGGGAGGCGAAGGGAGTTGGGAGCCCTAAAGGGGGATGTGGTCGGGACCGAGTGGTCCAGGCGGGCAGTTGCCGGGTTGATTTCAGGTGGCAGGCAGACCAGGCGGACCGCCGCTAGGCATTGAAGGTGTTTGATCAGCAGGTCAATTGGAGGGAGTGATGATTCACAGGGAAGGATGGCCGTGTTGGTGGAGGCGAAGCAGTTCGTAACCCACCTCTGCACCCGGTGCCAGAACGCCCTCATCTTGTTGAGCATCCTGGAGTTGGGGGAGAGGAGGTCGCTGCCATAGAGAAGGATGGGGCGGACCAAGGAGGAGGCGAGACGATGACACAGGTGTGGTGCGAGACCCTTGCCTGGCTGGGACAGGCGGTCTATCGTAGCGAGGGCAGCTTCGGCCAGGGCAAGGCGCCTGGTGAAATGAGCGGTGGTGGCTCGGGCCAACGAAGGAGTCGCGGGTTCCAGCCAGTAGCCCAACCACCGTAGTACTTGGGCCGGTTTGTAGGGGACGGAGTCCACTGAGACGGGGAGGAGGCATGGAGTCCCTCTCTGTTGGGGCGTCCTCCAGTGCATCAGTTCTGTTTTGGGAAGTGAGAAATCAACGCCTATGCGCCTTCCCCTCGATGTGAGAGCGGAAGCGACTGCCTGAAGCTTCTGGACGTTACGCCTGTAGGAGGGCGAGGAGACAGTTATAGCGAAGTCGTCAACATAAGAGAGGATTATGCCGTTGGGGACTGGAAAGTGGAGGGAGGAAACGTAGATCAGGAAAAGAAGGGGGGAGACAGGCGAGCCTTGGGGGGTGCTGACCTGGACCGGCGAAAGAACTTTAGGGGAACCCTGGTATAGGAGGCGGCAATGTCTGCCGGTCTCAGAGGTACCCATTTTTTTTTTTTTTTTTTTTTTTTTTTATATCATATATTCGTTGTTTGGTTAAGGTACAAGAACGTGCATGCAGCGCTAGCTATGGCAGAAACAAAACCCTAAATCAAACAACTAACAAAAGAAACAACACAACCAGTTCCTCCGATGGCGTCCAATAACCGACGCAATGCCTACACAGGACTCATATAGGAAAACTACTAACTAACTAGCATTATAACGGAAACAAATCAAAACTCATAATAACAACAAGTAATGAATTCAAACAGGAGACCTTCCACCACTTAGACCACTTGGCGACCCAGCCAACGACAACCGGGGCGAGGCAGGAGGGGAAGGGGAGGGGGAGAGGGAGGGCAGGCGGGGGGCATAATGTGCATACATGTCAGGGGGGAAACCAGTCTTGGTAGCAGTGAGATATCGTCCAAGGCCTAAAAGCACCGGAATCGAGGTCCATAGAGAAGAGTCAGGTCCAATACCCGTGATTCCCTGGAGGTGGCGACCGCGGGCTGCGGACTTGGCAGGACAGAAAAGGAGGGCGTGTTCGAACGTCTCGTCCCCCTCCTCGCACCAGGGGCAGAGGGGAGAGGGGTCGGTGTCATGCCATGAAGGATGGGCAGCTAGGTAGCTCTTGCCGGTGCGCATCTGGTGGAGCCTGCCTGAGAGGAAACGCCCCAGGCCCATGAAGGGGTGCGGGCGCAGCGTGGGGCCAAAGAGGTAGTAAGGTGGGGGAGGCGAGAGGAGGCGCCACGAGGTGAGGAGCTCTTCGCGGCACCGGGCCTTGAGTGAAGCGGAGAGGGCGGGGGCCCCCAACGGGGCTACTTGCAGTGGAGGCAGGAGGAGGGGGTTAGCTGGAGGGAGGGGGTCGCTGCGGCCGCCGATGATGGAGTGAATACGGTGGGCTACCGCATCGACCGGGAGGTGACGCCGGTTGGGCAGGGAGGGTGGTTTGGTGAGCCACCTGAGAGGGCGGTAATTGGGACCAGCCCAAGGGTGCCGGCCTCTGACAGAACCAGGGAGGCGGAGGGAGTCGGGAGCCCTGAAGGGGGACGTAGTCGGGACCGAGGGGTCCAGGCGGGCGGTTGCCGGGTTGATTTCCGGTGGCAGACAGACAAGGCGGACTGCCGCCAGGCGCTGAAGGTGTTTGATCAGTAGGTCAATGGGGGTGAGTGAGGCTTCACAGGGGAGAACAGCCGTGTTAGTAGAGGCGAAGCAGTTCGTAACCCACCTCTGTACCCGGTGCCAGAAAGCTCTCAACTTGTCAAGCATCCTGGAGTTGGGGGAAAGCAGGTCGCTGCCGTAGAGGAGGATGGGGCGGACCAAGGAGGAGGCGAGACGATGACACAGGTGCGGTGCAAGACCTTTACCTGGCCCGGACAGGCGGTCTATTGTAGCGAGAGCAGCTTCAGCCAGGGCGAGGCGCCTGGTGAAATGGGGGGTGGTGGCCCGATCCAACGCAGGAGTCGCGGGTTCCAACCAGTAGCCCAACCACCGTAGTACTTGGGCCGGCTTGTAGGGGACGGAGTCCACTGAGACCGGGAGGAGGCACGGGGGTCCCCTCTGTTGGAGCGTCCTCCAGTGCATCAGTTCTGTTTTGGGAAGGGAGAAAGTGACACCTATGCGCCTTCCCTTCGACGTGAGTGAGGACGCGACCGCCTGCAGCTTCTGGACGTTACGCCTGTAGGAGGGCGAGGAAACTGTAATAGCGAAGTCGTCGACATATGAGAGGATTATGCCGTTAGAGACGGGAAAATGGAGGGAGGAAACGTAGATCAGGAACAGAAGAGGGGAGACAGGTGAACCTTGGGGGGTGCCGACCTGAACCGGCGATAGGACTTTAGGAGAACCTTGGTATAGGAGGCGGCAGTGTCTGCCGTTTAGGAAGGATCGGACCCACGAGACGAGGTAGGGCTGAACGCCCCTTTCCCTAAGTTTGCCACACATGGCAGTGGAGTCGACATTGTCAAAACCTCCCTTGATGTCAAGGAAGAGTGTGGAGGAGCAGAGGCCCATGCAGTGCGAAAGACGGATCTCATGCGAGAGGGTGGCAAGGGCGTCAAAAGTACCCATGCCTGATAGTGAGCCGCATTGGTTGGGGTGGACTAGGCCAAGAGCCCGAGCAACTGCGGCTAGCCTTACAGCCACCACACGCTCCAGGATCTTGGACAGGGTTTGGAGGAGGACTATGATGCGGAAAGAGGCTGGTGTATCGTAGGATGCCTTGCCAGGCTTGTCAAGGACTATACCATTCGCCTGTTTGAGGGAGGAGGGGTGAAAACCATATAGTAGGAGGGGGCCCAAGAGGGACGTGAGAATTTTTGGGTTGGTGCCATGGACTCTTTTCCAGACCGAGTACGGGATGTGGTCAGGGCCGGGGGCGGACGAGTTCGAGCTGGAAGCCAGGGCCTTGGAGATCTCCCCCTTTGTGAGGACATCGAGGTCTCGGAACGGGCGTAGAATAGTAGGGGGGGAGGAGGACTCCCTAGGGGGAAAAAAGTGGGCCAGGAGGGCGGCGTTGACGGCAAGTGGTGTGTCAGCCTCCGGGAAAGACGGAAACCGGTCTGGGGGGCGACCTATCGCGAAGCGTTTGGCTGTCCATACCGTCTTCGGGGTTGCAGAGGAGAGGAAATCGTCCCAGTGCCTTCTCTTGGCCTGCTTAATGGCTTTAAAGTAAGCGTTGCGGGACCTCCGGGCCTCGGCCTGGGAGTCCTCACCAGGGGCCTTGCGGGCACGACGGGTAGCGGCGTGGAATGAGATTCTGAGGGAGGAGAGGAGGGGCGACCACCAAGGTTTGGAATGGGTCGACATACGGTTGAGGGGGGTGTGCAGGAGGAGGGTAGTGCGGAGTCGGTTAACATTGCTGTCGAACCAGGTCGTGGCAGAGGACAGGGTTGGTAAGGGGGGAGGTGGAGAAACAACAAACAACTTGAGGGCGTCACCAAGGGCAGACCAATCTGTCTTAGCCCAGGCTGGTGTGGGGGCAGGGGGACGCAACAAAGGAGTAGAAAGTAAAATATAAACTGGGATGTGGTCAGAGCCGGTGGACGGGAGCGGGGTGGCCCACTCAGCAAAGAGCTGGGCCGCCGCGCCATTGGCAAAGGAGAAATCAAGAACAGAGGGCCTGTCCTGGGGGGTAAACGAAAAATAAGTAAACACACCGGGGGTGTTAAGAAGGGAAAAACCATGTAAAGAAGCCAATTGAAAATAAGGAACTGACGTCCTAAGCTCAGTAGATGAAATGACCCGCAGTGGGTCTGAAAGAGGGTGGTGGAGGTTAAAGTCCCCCAAGACAAACACAGGAAAACTTAAGTCAGGAAAACATAGCTCGGGAGGAACAATGCGAGTGTGGGCTGAGGTGCCCTTGGTGTTGTACACATTGTACACCCTAAGGCGAGTTTGTGAGGAGGAGCAAAAGCCCAAACCGGAAAACAAGTCGACCGCCATCACACTGGCAGACTGGTCCACCCATACGGGCAAAAGAGAAACAACTTCGAGAAAAGATAAAAGGGCGTAGCAAGCCACACGAGGCTTGCCAAAAGTGGAGGGTGGGGAAAAACATTTATAACCAGGAAAGGAAGGTAGGCGTGCCCTCCATACAGGTGGGTCCTGTATGGCCACGATCACTGGTAAGGAAGACAAAGTAGAAAAACTCTGAAATAAAGAAAGAAAAACATCCCAGCTACCCAAGCTGTTATGCTGAACGAAGGAAAGGTTTAAAAGGCCAGGATCCCTGCCAGAGGGCCTGGGGAGAGGAGAATTAGGGGAAAACATTTACCCGGACAAGCCGGAGGGGTTATCAAAGGAGCGAGCTGGGTCAGCACCCCCGTGGGCGGGGGGGATACTGGCCCTGGAGGAGGAACGAGTTGCTGTCTGGGGGGTCTCAGGTGGAACGCGAGGCCGGGGGCGGCGGGGAGTTGCAAAAGGCGGGGCAAGAGTCTGTCTCGGGGTGGAGGGGCCAGCATCAGCGTCGGTACCATCGGGGCCGACATCCATGCCGTCCTCGTCGCTTTGGCCTAGAGGTTGCAGGGCGGGGGGGTCTTTGGGGGTTGGGACGGGCCGTTCCGGGCAGTCCCTGTCTGTGGCGGCGTACGGCTCCTTACAGTTAGGGCAGGAAGCAATCGAGGAGGGGCAGCAGTTGAGGACCGCCTTGGTGTTACCCGCCCTAGGGCAGGTGGGATTCTGGCAGCGCTGCGCCGAACGTGTGTGCGGGAGGGAGCAGATTGGACATATCGGGTGATCCAGCTTACATCGAGGGGCCTGGTGGCCGAACTTCCAGCAGTTGCGGCACTGGGTGAAGCGGTTGGAAGAGAAGGCGCGTTCAACACGGCGTCTTCTAGAGAAGAGGTGGATAGAGGTTCCCATGGCATTGATGTCCTCGGGAGCGATGGTGACGACGACGGAGGTAGCGGGCCGAGAAGATGGTGACGCCCGCGGCGTTGCGGACGGACTCCTGGAGGAGGGAGAGGAGGTCTTCTTGGTCTTCTGGGAGGTAGGCGAGGGGGAGGGAGTGAATGGCGAGTTGGACTTCGTTGGGGGCGGGTCTGAAGGGCAAGTAGGCATTGTCACCTACTGGGGAGACCTGGTTAAGGCGGTTGGTGAGGGCTTGATAGTATGGGGCGTAGGAGGTGGCGGGAGTGTAGGGGTCGAGGACGGTGAGAGTGACAGAGCCTCTGTCGTTGACTCGGGCAGAAAGGGAAAGTGATAGTGAGCAGTTGGCCTCGCGGAGAACGGAGGCAGCGATGTCAGGAAGGGTCGCGGAAATCCTATCAGCTTCGGGGTGGGGAGCAAGAGAGGAGCGAGGAGCGAAGAAACGACGTTGTGCTGCTGGCAGGATAGGAGCCTCCTTAACAGGAGACGCCGTGGTGCTGGATGCGACTTGCGCAGCAGAGGGTGGCTTCGACTTAGGCCCCTTGGACTTCCCCTTGCCCCCGGCGGCGACAGCCAGGGCGAATGAGCGATGAGGGCGCAGGTAGGTAGGATCCATGTTGCCAGGGGTCCACTCAGAGAGGGGGGGGTATTTGCCGTCACAGAAGGTCTTGGCTTCCCACGAGTTAGGGTTCTTGACCGCGTAGGCCTCGGGGTTACCGTAGTTCTTGCCCGTAGCGGTGTCAAATCTGGGGGTGTCGAGGTCGAACCCATTCACAATCGCACCAACCTGGTAAAGGGGGGCGCGGGAGGGGGCCTATTGGGGGTGTGGGGCGGCAGGAAGTTGTGCCGTGCTGGTCTGGGGGGGCTGAGCTGAGGGAGGGAGTTCTTTCCCTTTCCGGGTAGGGGGCGGAGCTGGAGGCGCCGGGGCTTGCTGACGTGGGGGCGGTGGTTGGGAAAGCCTTTGTGACAGGTCACGCAGGGCTGACTCGATAGGGGCTAGGGACAAGAGCGAGGGGGCCTGAGCGGCGGAGACACCGTCAGCCAGCCCTTGAACTCTGGCAGCGAGGAGGTCGATACGTTCGTTCGTGGTGGCGAGACCGTGGAGGGTAGCAACTAAGAGGGGTATGAGGATGGCCTCTCCTTCACTGAGTTCGCGAAGGTCCGACGAGATGAGAGGGGGGACAGAGGAGAAAGCATCACCAAGGACTGGCTGCAAAGACTGTAGGAGGGCCGGGATCGCGAAGACCGCGGGGTGGATGGGATGAGCAGAGCTGGCCCTAGATTGGTTGGCAGAACCAATGTCGGACATTGGATCGCGAAGCAGAGACTTGAAGCCTAAGCAAGAGGGGGAAAAGCGTGCAAAAGTGAGGAGTCACACCAGATGCGATGGTGTTGAGAGTGCGTAAGAAAGATATGGTCAGGAAAATATGGGGCGCGGAGCATGGTCTCAGAGGTACCCAGAGGTGCCCTCTTATATATCCTGCGAACAGCTTCCGGTCGGACGGACGGCAGCGATGTATATGGTGTTATGAAGCGGGCTTCATTGAGGTGACATTATAGTCATGGGACGCAACTCTTCAAAATCTCGCTAAGGACGTGCAGGCCCCTGAGTGGGGCCGGAGGGGGGTGTTAGGCTTCGATAAAATAAGGGTCTGTGTGCAGTTACCTTACCGAGAGGTCTGTGCATTTTCTTTATGCCTAACACTGGGGAATCTGGCGTCAAAGTTAGCACTTTACCAGGGTAAATATCACCTCCATAATAACCTGTATCTCCACCAATATTGATGCCGAGTAGACGTTCTTTATACCGTTGGAAAGCGTGCATTGAGCAGAACATGGCTTTAAAGTATCGAGTACTATACTCAAAGGATGGCTGAGGAATCTGGCGTCAAAGTCAGCACTTCACCTGAGTAAACATCACCTCTATAATAGCCTTTATCTGTTAGGCGGAGACAACCGGTATGGACTTAGAGTTGTCTAGGCCAATCGAGATTCATTTGTATAGACGGAGATTTATTTAGGAAGGCTCGAAGGCAACTCATTTTGTTTATAACTACTGAGAGTGCAAGAAAGTAGAATAGAATCGTAAGAACAATATTATATTGTTAAGATCTCTTCTCTGTTGCTTGATGGTGTTTAATGCTTATGAGGCACTTCGATATTTATATTCTGCGTCTCAGTATTCGTGGGCTACATCTATCTAATAGATAAACTATGTACCTCTTCAGATCTAATGTACAACATTGAGTTCTTCCATGAAGGTGCGAACACCGGGAGACCCTGAAAACCACCACACCCGTTTCAGTAATTACTATTCTTTGCCCGGAAGACATACTTATCACCAGTAGTAATTGTCTGATCCTCAGAGTCATTAGACCTGTGGCCGAGTTCTCAAGTCGAACTATGTTGGCTCCAATGGTCTCTTCCGTAGTCAAGAGGATCAGTCTTGATACGTGGTTGTCTGTGTATATGTGCCGGAGTCGATGACTTCTGGTTGTGATAACTCAACAACTAACCGATGGAATTCATTCCAACAACTCTTCATTCATAGAGGGGAAGTCATTCTATGGAATACTCTCATAATTCCTCGGTCGGCAACTCCTGGTTGTCCTATGTAGAGGGGATAGACCTTCGTGTTATGTTGGTCATAAATCCCGCAACTGCAGTTCACCCCATATCATAGTTGCAACACTCCTTGGAGCTCATTAACTTCTTTGGTAGTGTCTCCAGGAGTTCTAGACTCTTTCTAATTATCGGAGGGTGGGTGTGAATGCGTTGGTTAGTTGTCCTGAACCTCTTAAGATTCATTTCTCGATCTTCTATGAAAACGTCCCATTACGTACTGCTTATGTCAAAGATGTCACATCTTTGAAGCCTAGTAACTCCCTGAGTAGTTGACGGATTGACTTTATTCCACTTCTCAGGTCTTGCCAGAGGTCCCCACTCGCATACACTGCGAACAGCTTTCGGTCGGATGGACGGCAGTGACGTATACAGTGTTATTCTGACACCTTTAACTCTGTGACCATATAGTCACAGGACACAACTAAAGTTGATGTGTATGATGATGCGCAGGCCCCGTAAGGGGGCCAGAGAGGGGTGTTGGAAACTAAGGGGGTGTTTGGCACGCCGTTATTTGAAATAATCTTGGTTTCAAAACATGTTTTAGGCCAAATCATGTGTTGCAACAACGAGTGGGTTTGGCACAGCATTGTTTGTACACATGATAAGATCATTGTTTGAACACATGTATTGGAAGAATATCAAAAAATTACTACAATGATTACTAAAACATTAATTTTACGATGAATATATATTATGTGAATTTGTAAACCATATCTTAATAACCTGTGTGTTATATAGTAGGGAGAAAATAACAGAATAATTTTTAGGAAGTAAATGATAGAGTTTTAAGAAATTTTATGTTAAGAGCTATACAAAATACTATTATAAATGTTATTTTTACAGGAACACTATTTTCTGGACAAATAGATAATTATGTATGTAATATATTAATAAATTTTACCATAGTCCATAGCATACTCTGCTGAATTTATATAAAAAGCCAAACCTGAACTGCAGAAAATCCTACTATTATAAGAATAACATCTTTTTCAGCCAACTACATTATGCTTAAGGCTTGTACTGCAATATGCGTAATTTGCAATATATTCTGAATATCTTCCTCATCTTGATATGTAGACATACTTGATATATAGTGTGTGGCGGTTGGCTTGTATTGTAGGATGGTGTCACGATTCTAGATCGGACATAACAGGTTTCATTAGTTAGTTAGTGTAACGTGTTCGCTAGGTGCTAATCACGTTTCGAGAGGTGTACGATAGCTGACAGGTGGCCTGCTCTACCAGAGAGGAGGCGAGAGCTGTATGAACTAAAGGAGGCTTCGGAGGTGTACTGGAGAAACTAAAGAGTAACCGTTCAACCAAGTATATTGAAATACTATCTGTCGAAGTCTGTCCTTTCCATCGTGGAATAGGACGGTCTTTAAATACACAAATCAGTTCATGTCTAGCATGAACGAAACTAATCAAAGGTATCAAGCGATACACTTTGGTAAAACAACATAAGTATCAAATCAAGTATCAAAACAATACTTAAATCAAAACATAAAACAAACTAAGTATCAAAACGATACTTCAAACAAACCAAGTATCAAAGCGATACTTCAAACAAACCAAGTATCAAAGCGATACTTAAAACAAAACATAAAACAAAATCCTTAACCGAGTACTAGTACTGGTTACAGTTAGTAAGTTTCATTTGTTAAGAGATTGATTTATGAGTTTCCTTTATTATGTAGTTTGATTTACGTAGTTTGTTTTATGTTATGATTTATTTCACGCACATGACCTATATAGAGGCATGTGACTGTAAGGGCTATGCAACGAGGTTGACTGCAAGGCAGACTCGTTGGGGTTTTACTTATTATGTTTCACGCAAGAGACTTATTTAGAAGTCACAGGGCTGCATAAGGAGGCTATGCAACGAGGCTGTGCGCAAGGCAGACTCGTTAGGTTTATGTTATGTTTTATGTTATGTTTCACGCACATGATCTATTCAGAGGTCATGGGGCTGGGCAAGGGGGCTGTGCAAGGCAGACTGGCAAGGCAGACTGCCTATGGTTTGATTTGTAAGCGGGTTGAGGGAAGGACTATATAAGGAGTCCTCGGAGGCGAGTTAGTTAGTTCTTCACGCAACCATCTAAGTTATTTTCCTACTTATTATTTTAAGAATGAATTTACTTTATTCTATCTATCTCACGATAGTTACACGAACTTAGTAGAAGAGGAACGCCTCTACAACTACTAAGTGTAACAAGAGAAAAGATAATAGTGTGAACGCACACTATAAGTACTAAAGATATAGTGTCATAGATACTATAAGAGAAGTATCGTTGCCTGTCGTGTGAACTGATATAGGAACAGGACCCCTTAACAGATGGTTGATTATGGTAAAAATTCATATATAAACCTTTTTAGATTTAGTTGAGGCCAAGACAACTTTATTTTATTTATTTACAATTGAAGCATATTAAGTAAAATAAATTTCTTAGACTGATAACAGGTTTAAAAAATATTATTTTAGAAACATGTGTAGAAAAGGTGATACTGTTTGGCACACTCATGTGTTCAAACAATCCCTGTTGGTTGTTTGCACACATGTGTAGAAAACATTGTCTTGAAATCAAGATTATTTCAAACAACGGCGTGCCAAACACCCCCTAATATTCTCGAACTCGGGTAAGTTTACCCTAACTAGGGTAACCCTAAACTATCGGAATCGGGTACTCCTAACATTATCTCCACCAATATTGACCCCGAGTAGACGTTCTTTATACCGCTGGACAGCCTGCGTTGAGTTGAACATGACTGTAAATTATGAAGTACTGCGCCCAAATGATGGCTGAGGGATCTGGTGTCAAAGTCAGCACTTTACTATTGTAAATATCAACTCCATAATAGCCTGTATTTCCACCAATATTGATGCTGTGAAGACGCTCTTTATACCGTTGGAAAGCCCACGTCAAGTAGAACATTGCTATAAAGAATGGAGTACTGCACCCAAAGTATGGCTGGGGAATCTGGCGTCAAAGTCAGCACTTTGTTAGGACTCAAAATAGGCTATAACTTCTTGTAAACTCACAGTAGACAGATGTTCTTTAGTGCATTGGATAGCTGAACTCGAGTAGAATGTAAGTCTAAATTATTAGCTTTGATGGTATAGGGACTGAGGAGCAATGGTAGTTGACAGATTTGTTGTTGATATACTGACCGTGATGTTGTGTGGTTGTCCAAGTGTTACTCAACACGTCGCAACCAAACACCCAAGTTACTATATACTCCGAAAATCACAACTATTACTCACTTTTACATTCTACTGGTAGGCCATTTTGGCTTCCACATCCTTCAAGAGATTAAAATAGAATTTGGTACGTCTCATCTCCTATTTCTGTAGATATTTTTAGATTTGGTCATAGTGTCTGTATAAACTAATTGGATAATCAGATCCCTTACCGAGCCTAAGTACTGGTCGACTTGATCAGTCTTCATCAGCAACTTTATCCACTCACTTAGTAAATGCAGTTCCAATCAACATAAGTGTTAAGGGGTCTTGTTCTTATATTAGTATGCACGACAGGCAACGATACTTCTCTTATAGTATCTATTGATACTAGCTCTTAGTACTTATAGTGTGCATTCACACAACTACTTTCTCTTCGTTACACTTAGTAGTCGTAGAGGCGTTTCTCTTCTACTAAGTTCATGTAACTATCGTGAAGTTGATAGAATAAAGTAAATTCGTTCTTAAAACAATAAGTAGGAAAATAACTTAGATGGTTGCATGAAGAACTAACTAACTCACCCTTTTTTTTTTTTTTTTATATCATATATTCCTTGTTTGTGGTACAAGAACCTGTACGTAGCACTAGCTATGGTAAAAACAAAACAGAAAAGCATGCATCTCACCTCTATCTCAGGCAAAAACATAGAACCTCAAGCTCCTCTGGTATGGAGCCAACCGCACATCTCGCCCTGAGCCAAGCCCAAATAAACGCAACCCAAAACAAGTAGGAGGTTACAAGGAAAAATCCCCTTGGAAATCCCAGCCTGAAGGTACAAAAGAAAATCACAAATAATACCCACCAGGAACACCCATAGCAGATGAGACTGCCCACAGGCTAACTCAAAAAGAGCCCCAAGCAAATGAAGAAGCTGGGCACCCTGGGGCCAGGAACTCTGGCAATGGAGTGCCCCCGCCAAGCCAGCCGTTGGCAAAAGGAAGAGGATAGGTTCTGACCGGCCTGAGGCAGTGCAATACTGACCGGAGGAGACTAACTAACTCGCCTTTTTTTTTCTTTCTTTTTTTTTTCTCTTTTTTTTTTTATATAATATTATATATCATATTCGTTGTTTTCGGTACAAGAACTTGCATGCAGCGCTAGCTATAGCAGAAACAAAACTGAAAAGCACGTATCCCACCTCTGTCTGAGGCAAAAACCTTGAGCCCCAAGCCCCTCTGGTACGGAGCCAACCGCACATCTCGCCCCGGGCCAAGCTTAAAATAAACCCAACCCAAGATCAGCAGGAAGCCACAAGGAAAAATCCCCTTGGAAATCCTGGCCCAAAGGCATAAAAGAAAACCACAAACAATACCCACCAGGAATGCCCATAGCAGACCTGGCCACGCGAAGGCTAACAGAAAAAGAGTCCTAAGCAAAAGAAGGAGTCAGGGGCTCTGGGGCCAGGAACTCTGGTAACGGAGTGCCCTCGCCAAGCCGCGGTAGCCATAAGGATAAGGATGGGTTCCGACCGGTCTGAGGTAGTGCAATACTGATCGGAGGAGGGGGGCAAGGGCTGGGGCCCCCACGAGGAGACGAGTGGCGGTAAGGTGCCAGCTGAGGAGGCAGTGAGGTGCCAGCTTAAGATAGGAGTAGTAAGGTGCCAGCCGAAAGGGAGGTCGTAGGGTACCAGCCGACCGAGCCGAGGAGAGGAAGAGGGAGGGGTAGACCCAGATACCGAAACAACTATCGGAAATGTGTTCGTGTCCTAACTTGGCGGTCCTCTATAACTCCCAACATCCAAGAGTGCCAGAGCACCCATAGAGGGCGGAGAGGAGGAGAGTGGTGAAATTGACCATAGCCTATTGAGAAGACCAACTACAAACCTCCGACTGTAAGACTAACCCGTACCCACTGGTGGGATAAAACTCAGACCCAGTAGAGGGACTAACCTGAACTGACCAGAGAAAAGCAGAAGGAATCCATCATAATCACGTACCGCAAACTGTATTCCTAGCCATCTGTTGTAGGGAAAAAGGAGCCGCCTGACCGTGCTGATGCTAAGCGAGGCTACAGCAAAAGTGGGGAAGCGGTGAAAAAACCAACATCCTAAGATACTGGGAGGGAGGAAGGAGGATCTCAGGAGGGTAGACCTCAAGAGAGAAGGCAGGAGAGGAGCTCCACCGTGGTGGAAGGATGAGGGGTGATGGCCTGGTCCTCTTCCTAGGGGGAGGACCTAACGCGAAAAGTAGTGAGAAGTTTCTAGTGTTGAGTCGTTCCCAAAGAGGTAATATATTTCAATCTCTGGAGGTGTAGCGGAGACGGTCGGTACTAACTAACTCGCACTTTTTTTTTCCTTTTTTTTTTTTTATGTCATATTATATTCATTGTTTGTGTAAGGTACAAAAATGTGCATGCAGTGCTAGCTATGGCAGAAACAAAACCAAAAAATCAAAACAACTAACAAAAGAAAAATCAAAATCAGTTCCTCCAATCGCGTCCAATAACCGACGCAGTACCTACATAGGACTTATAAAGGAAAGCTACTAACCAACTACCTAGTATCGTAATGAAAAACCTAAAACTCATAACGAGAAATAAAATCAAGTAGGAAACCTTCCTTCACTTAGACCATTTGGCGACTCAGCCAACGACAACTGTGGCGAAGTAGGAAGGGAAGGGGAAGGGGATATAGAGGGCAAACGGGGGGCATAGTGTGTATACATTATGGGGGGGAAACCAGTCCTGGTAGCAGTGAGGTAGTGACCTAGGCCCACAAGAGCCGGGATCGAGGTTCAGAGTAAAGAGTCAGGTCCAATATCTGTAATCTCCTGGAGGTGGTGACTTTGGATGGCAGACTTGGCTGGATAGAGTAGGAGGGTGTGTTTGAACGTCTCGTCTCCTTCCTCGTACTAAGTGTTAGGTGGTAGCTCGGGCCAATCTTATCGGTCAGACTAGGGCATGAATCTTTGATCGGAGATTGTCTAGGAAGACTCGTAAAGTAATAAAAGAATAAAAGTAAAGATTAGTAATTTTGTAAACTTATTTTATTGTTGAGGTCTCTTCTCTATTGCTTGTCTCCTCTAACTAACCCAGAGACCTTAAACCTACTTATACTAATATATCAGTACTTAGTATCTCTATACTAACTTGTACCGAGGAGCTTTTAACTTTAGTTTCTACTAAGTGCGAACACTGTTTGACCCTGAAAGTTCGTACACCACTTCAACCTTAATTGAGACGAGATATTTATCTTGAGAGGATAGCGTCCTATCTCCCAATGATCTCTTTCCAATCTCTAGGCTTGAATGGACTAAGTATGTCAATGTAGTCTGAATGGCTATCATTCCAATTTTCCCTTCTGATCAAGAACTAGCTAAGTTTGTTGTCAGGAACTAGTGCATAATTAATATATGATTGCATGAGTCTCGATATGCCAGTATCATAGAAGGCTCATGCATCTCCAGTCTTCCAATCTTAGTGTGGTTCCCCTAGGACCTCCCACCTCTAAGAGGGACTCCTATTGGAGCCGTCCAATATACACCTGATCTTGAATGGGTATTGGTAATTTCTGAAGTAGTTTGATAGCGTCAGATGTCTTGTATCTAATTGATAGAAAATACCTTGGTCGACTATTCACTAATGCGAGTGGTCTTATATGGTTTGCGGTCAGGGAGTTATAAATTAGAAATTATTATTTTAATTCCTATATAGCTTTGCCGCAACTATCTTATTGAGTCACTTGACCTCTATGGTCAGATGCGTGATATTACCACCATGCTAGATCCTATATGCCTAACACTAAGGACAGAGGTGGGAGGGGTTGTCATCATGCCAGGATAGGTGGGCAGCTAAGTAGCTTTTTGCCTGATTGCATCTGATGAACACGGCCGGATAGGAAACGTCCCACACCCATGAATGGGTGCAGGCAGAGGGAGGGACTAAAGAGGTAATAGAGTGGTAGGGTCGAGAGCAGGCACCAGGAGGTGAACAGTTCTTCACGACATCTGGCCTTGAGGGAGGTGTAAAGGGCTGGAGGAGAAGATGGTTAGCGGGAGGAAGGTGGTTGCTGCGGTTGTCCACTATGAAGTGGACTTGATGGGCAACAGCGTTGATTGGGAGGTAGCGGTGGTTGGGCGGGGAGGGCGGACTGGTGAACAATTTGAGTGGGGTGTAGTTGGGGCCAGCCCATGAATGGTGGCCTCGGACAGAGTTTGAACGATGGAGAGAGTCCGATGCCTGGAAGGGGGACGTAGTAGGGACTGCATGATCAAGACGGGCGGTCGCAAGGTTAATTTCTGGAGGGAGGCAGACAAGACGGATGGCTGCTAGTCATTGGAGATGTTTGATTAAGAGGTCAATTGGGGGGAGGAAGACTTCACAGAGGAGGATAGCCACATTGGTTGAGAAAAAGCAGTTAGTAACCCACCGCTGCATCCTGTACCAGAACGCCCTAAGCTTGTCAAGCATCTTGGCATTGGAGGAGAGGAGGTCATAGCCGTTGAGGAGGATAGGACAAACAAGGGAGGAGGCGAGCCTGTGGAAGAGATGGGGGGTGAGCCCTTTACCCAGACAGGAGAGACGAACTAACTAACTCGCCTTTGTTTTTTTTTTATATATATCATGTATTCATTGTTTGGTTAAGGTACAAGAACGTACTTGCAGCGCTAGCTATGGCAGAAACAAAACCCAAAATCAAACAACTAACAAAAGAAACAAACAAAACCGGTTCCTCCGATGGCGTCCAATAACCGACATAATGCCTATACAGGACTTATAAAGAAAAACTACTAACTAGCTAGTATCATAACGGAAACAAATCAAAACTCATAACAACAAGCAATGAAATCAAACAGGAAACCTTCCACCACTTAGACCATTTGGCGACCCAGCCAACGACGATCGAGGCGAGGCAGAGGGGGAAGGGGAGGGGGATAGAGAGGGAAGGCGGCGTGCATAGTATGCATACATATCGGGGGGGAAACCAGTTCTGGTGGCTGTAATGTAGCGACCGAGGCCTATAAGTGCCAGAATCAAGGTCCATAGGGGAGAGTCAGGTCCAATATCCGTTATCCCCTGGAGGTAGCGATATCGGGTAGTAGACTTAGCTGTGCAGAGTAGGAGGGCGTGTTCAAATGTCTCATCTCCATCCTCGCACCAAGGGCAGAGGGGGGAGGGGTCGTTGTCATGCCAAGACGGGTGGGCAGCTAGGTAGCTCTTGCCAGCAAACATCTGGTAGAGCCGGCCGGAGAGGAAACACCCCAGGCCCATAAAGGGGTGCGGGCATAGGGTGGGGCTGAAGAGTTAGTATGGTGGGGGAGGTGAGAGGAGGCACCACGAGGTGAGAAGTTCCTCGCGGCACCTAGCCTTAAGTGAGGCGTAGAGGGCAGGGGACCCAAGTGGAGCTATCTGTAGGGGAGGTAGGAGGAGAGAGTTTGCTGGGGGGAGGGGGTCACTACGGTTGCTGATTATGAAGTGAACGCGGTGGACGACTGTATCAACAGGGAGGTGGCGTCGGTTGGGTGGGGAGGGTGGTTTGGTGAACCATCGGAGGGGGGTGTAGTTGGGGCCAGCCCAGGGGTGGCGGCCACGGATAGAACGTGGAAGGCGGAGGGAGTCAGGTGCCCAGAAGGGGGACGTGGTTGGGACGGAGTAGTTAAGGCGAGTGGTTGCTGGGTTGATTTCAGGTGGGAGACAAATGAGGCGGACTGCCGCCAAACGTTGAAGGTGTTTAATCAAGAGGTCGATAGGGGGTAGGGAGGCCTCACAGGGGAGGATGGCAGTGTTTGTAGAAATGAAGCAGTTGGTGACCCATCTTTGAACTTGGTGCCAGAACACTCTCATCTTGTTGAGCATCTTGGAGTTGGGGGAGAGTAGGTTGCAACCGTTGAGGAGGATGGGGCGAACTAGGAAGGAGGCAAGTCGATGGCATAGGTGTGGGGCAAGACTCTTAGCCAGCCGGGAGAGGTGATCAATTGTAGCGAGAGCTGCTTCAGCCAGCGTGAGGTGTCTTGTAAAGTGGGAGAAGGTGGCGCGATCCAAAGCGGGAGTCGTGGGTTCCAGCCAGTAGCCCAACCACCGAAGTACTTGGGCAGGCTTGTAGGGGACGGAGTCCACTGAAATGGACAGGAGGGACAGGGGCCCTCTTTGTTGCGGTGTCCTCCAGTGCATGAGTTCTGTTTTGAGGAGGGAGAAGGCAACACCTATGCGCCTTTCTTTCGATATGAGTGTGGACGCGACAGCTTGGAGCTTCTGGACGTTGCGCTGGTAGGAGGGCGAGGCCACGGTTATGGCCAAGTCGTCAACGTAGGAGAGGATTATGCCATTGGAGACTGGGAAGTGGAGAGAGTAAACGTAAATCAGAAAAAGAAGAGAAGAGACAGGCGATCCCTGAGGAGTGCCGACTTGGACCGGCGAGAGGACCTTGGGAGAACCTTGGTACTGGAGGTGGCAGTATCGGCCGTGCAGAAAGGATTGGACCCACGAAACTAGGTAGGGCTGAACGCCTTTTTCTCGAAGCCTGCTACATAGGGCCGCCGAGTCGATGTTGTCAAAGCCTTCTTTGAGGTCAAGAAAAAGTGTGGAGGAGCAGAGGCCCATGCTATGTGCAAGCCGGACCTCACGAGATAGAGTGGCTAGGGCGTTGAAAGTGCCCATGCTGGAAAGTGAACCGCATTGGTTAGGGTGGACGAGGCCAAGAGCCAGAGCAACTGCGGCTAGCCTTACAGCTACCACACGCTCCAGGATCTTGGATAGGGTTTGGAGGAGAACTATGATTCGGAAGGAGGCTGGTGTGTCGTAGGATGCCTTGCCGGGTTTGTCGTGAACAATGCCATTGGCCTGTTTGAGGGATGAGGGGTAAAAGCTGTATAGAAGGAGGGGGCTCAGGAGGTAGGTGAGGATTTTCGGGTTGGTGCCATGGACTCTTTTCCAAACCGAGTATGGGATGTGGTGGGGGCCAGGAGCAGACGAGCTTGAGCTGGAGGCCACGGCCTTGGAGACTTCCTCTTTACTGAGGAGGTCAAGATCCTTAAAGGGGCGTAGGATAGTAGGAGGGGAGGAGGATTCCCTGGGGGGGAAGAAGTAGGCCAGGAGGGTAGTGTTGACATCAGACGGAGTGTCAACGTCTGGGAAGGATGGAAATCGGTCAGGGGGACGTCCCATCACGAAACGTTTAGCTGTCCATACAGTCTTTGGGGTTGCGGAGGAGAGGAAGTTGTCCCAGTACTTACGCTTAGCCTGCTTGATGGCATTAAAGTGGGCATTGCGGGCCGAGCGAGCTTTAGCCCGAGAGGTCTCGTTAGGGCCCTTGGGGGCCCGGCGTGTAGAGACGTGAAAGGAGACTCTGAGAGAGGAGAGGAGAGGCAACCACCAGGGCTTGGACCGGGCCGACATGTGATTGAGAGGAGTATGAAGAAGGAGAGTAGTGCGGAGGCGGTTGATATTTCTGTCGAACCAGGCCGTGGCAGAGGACAAAGTCGGAAGGGAGGGAGGTGGAGAAACAACAAACAACTTGAGGGCGTCGCCTAGGGCAGGCCAGTCGGTGTTGGCCCAGGCAGGTGTTGGGACAGGGGGGCGCAGCAAAGGGGTGGAGAGTGAAACGCAAATGGGAACATGATCAGAGCCTGTGGAGGGGAGTGGGGTAGCCCATTCCGCAAAGAGTTGGGCTGCCATGCTATTGGCAACGGAAAGATCAAGGACGGAAGGCCTGCCCACGGAGGCAAAGGGAAAATAAGTAAAAATACTAGGGGTGTTAAGAAGAGAAAAACCATGTAAAGAGGCTAATTGGAAATAAGGAACTGACATTCCAAGTTCGGTAGACGAGATGACCCTCAGCGGGTCGGAAAGAGGATGGTGGAGGTTAAAGTCTCCCATAACAAAAACGGGATAACATAAATCAGGAAAGCACAGCTCAGGAGGGACGATGCATGTGTCGTCAGAGACACCTTGAGTGTTGTACACGTTGTATATCCTAAGACGAGTTTGTGAGGAGGAGCAAAAACCCATATCGGAGAACAAGTCGACCGCCATCACGTTGGCAGACTGGTTCACCCATACAGGCAAAAGTGAAACAACTTCAAGAAAAGACAAAAGAGCATAGCAGACTACACGTGGTTTGCCAAAAGAGGAAGGCGGGGAAAAACATTTATAACCAGGAAAGGAAGGTAAATGTGCCTACCATACAGGGGGATCCTGTATGGCCACAATCACAGGAAGGAAGAACAGAGCAGAAAAACACTGAAACAAGGAAATAAAAACATCCCAGCTACCCAAGCTGTTATGTTGAACAAACGAGTGGTTCGAAAGGCCAGGATCCCTGCCAGAGGGCCTGGGAGAAAGAAAGTCGGGAGGGGACATTTACCCGGACAAGCCGGAGGGGTTTTCTGCGGTAGGGGCTGGGTCATAGTCCCCATGGGTGGGGGGGATGCTAGACCTGGAAAAGGAACGTGTGGCTGTTTGGGGTGTCTCGGGCGGGACACGAGGACGGGGGCGGCCGGGGGTTGTGAAGGGAGGGGCAAGAGTTTGTCTCGGGGTTGAGGGGCCACCACCATTGTCAGCACCATCAGGGCTGACATCCATGCCATCCTCATTGTCATGGTCTGGTGGCCGTGAGGCGGAAGAGTCTTTGGGGGTTGGGATGGGTCGTTCCGGGCAGTCCCTATCGGTAGCCGCGTGCGGCTCCTTACAGTTGAGGCAGGAAGCAGTTGAGGAGGGGCAGCAGTTGAGGACCGCCTTGGTGTTACCCGCTTTAGGGCAGGTGGGGTTCTGGCAGCGATGCGCTGAACGTGTGTGCGAGAGGGAGCAGATTGGACATACCGGGTGATCCAGCTTACATCTAGGGGCCTGATGGCCGAACTTCCAGCAGTTCCGGCATTTGGTGAAGCGGTTAGAGGAGAAGGCTCGCTCGACGCGACGTCTTCGGGAGAAGAGGTGGATTGAGGTTCCCATGGCATTAATGTCCTCGGGAGCGATGGTGACAATGACGGAGGTAGCGGACTTGGACATGATGGACTCCAGGTCGCAGTTGAGGTAGAGGGCGGAGAAGATGGTAACGCCCGTGGCATTGCGGACTGACTCCTGGACTAACTAACTTGCCTCAAATGTCTCCTTATATAGTCCTTCTCCCAACCCGCTTGTAAATCAAACCATAGACAGTCTGCCTTGTCAGTCTACCTTGCACACCGCCCTTGCACAACCCCATGACCTCTGAATCGATCATCTGCATGAAACATAACAAATTAAAACCCAACGAGTCTGCCTTGCAGTCAACCTCATTGCATAGCATCCTCTTATAGTCACATACCTCTCTATAGGTCATGTATGTGAAGGCAAATCATAACATAAATCAAACTTATAACAAAGGAAACTCATAGCTCAAATTCGTAACAAAAGAAATTTACTTTATCAGATTAGAATCATGGCAATAGGTACCAAAACTTGCCATTAGCCATTTCCTAATTCCTTCCGTCATCCAAAACTCATGGTTAGGATCAAATGGCATATCCACCCAGCATGTACTATCTTCTCTGACATACTGGCGTAGACCCATGTACCAAGTTTTGGCTGTGCCTTAAAGAAGAGGGACAACTAAACTGATTTTGTCCATATCATTAATAACCAATTCATAGAAGTATTCGAACTTGATTTCCACATTGCTTATGAACTGCTATGTGTCTGTTGTATCTCCTTTAACGAGAGTTATATCACCTATTTTCTCGGCCTTTTTATGCTTATTCCTGGAAAAACTCAATTCACCAATTGACTTCATTGCTCCTGGTGTCCTACTTAGTTGTAATAAGACTCATAGTAACTTATGTACATGTCAGTCATAGTACCTCTTTTTCTTCTCAAACTAAGTTAGCTTTCGCTACCTCAGAAACTCTGAGAAATTGAGTATGGAGTCGTCATATCTGTCATCACTGCTACTGTAGGAACTGGAATCATCTGGATCCCCACAAGCATCAATATTTCCGCCAGGTGAGAGTTGATCTCCGCTACTCGTAGTATTTCTGCCAGGGCTTTCAGATGGTCTATCATATCGATCAAAGGAATCCTGCCTGTCCTGTTGTCTGTCCTCTTAGAGAAGCACCTTTAGATAAAACAAAGGTATTGGAGGTGAGTCCGGTAATAGGACAGCTGCCGAAGAACTTAGAGTTGCCCCATACCGACCCTGAACAAACTGCCGGAACTCCAGACAGTTATCCAGTATTGCTGGAGGTCCAACTGTTAGGCGAAAGCCGACTCTAAATAACTGTCGAGAAGACTTAGGCCTGAATCTTTTGTAATAGACGGAGATTTGTCTAGGAAGGCTCGGTGTCGTTCTGTTCGTTTATGACTACTAAGAACTCGCTTATTCGATAGGGGAAATATTTTTATAAAGATTCGTAGGTAAAACAATGTTATATTGTTAAGGTATCTTCTCTGTTGCTTGATGATGTCTAAAAGCTTGGGAGGCACTTCGATATTTATATCCCGCGTCTGAGTGTTCGCGGACTACATCTAATCTTCCTATAACTAAGTACCTATCCAAAAGTGTACGCTAACGTCTCATAGTCTTAACGAACACTGTTTGACCCTAAACTCTCACACACCATCTTCGTTCTTATGAATTCTTTTCCGTCTAATCGTAGGATGCGTGATTATCCTCGAATGACCAGTCTTCGGTTTATAGAGACGAGTAGACTCCTGTCTGAAACATCAGTCGTCTTGACTATCGTCCCAGTAGTCTCTTCCAATTTCACATAGAGGCCAGCGTATGCGTTGGGTACCTATGTATAATGCAGGCTGCGTAGACTGTGTGCAAATACTCTTAAGTCTACCGCCTATTAGGTCTTCGGAATCTGAGCAGCTTCCCCTTGGTCCGCCCCGCCTCAAAGAGAATCACCTCTCGAGGAATCCCGTTTCCAGGACCAACCAACATACAGCGGCCTTCAGATAGGTATTGGTGTCATATCTATCCCCTATGACCTCTGGGGCACTGTAGGAGTAGTTGCGGATTTAGAACCGAAAACGTTCCGTTACCTTCGGCCCGTAGTCAGGACTCCCTAACTTCAAAGCCTAGTAACTCACTGCGCCTCCGACGGATTTCTTCCGTTCCACTTCTCAGAGGTACTCTTTTTTTTTTTTTTTTTTTTTTATATCATATATTCATTGTTTAAGGTACAAGAACCTGCATGCAATGCTAGCTATGGCAAAAACAAAACCTGTAAACACGCGCGTCCCTCCTCCGTCTGAGGCAAAAACCAAGAACCCCAAGCCCCTCTGGTATGGAGCCAACCTCACATCTCGCCCCGAATCAAGCCCCTCCTACAGCCCAGACAAACTAAGCCCCAAAAGAAACCCAAAACAGGAAAAGCAGGAAGTCCAAGGAAAAATCCCCCCAGAAATCTCAGCCCGAAGGCACAAAAGAAAGCCTAACTCATACCCACCGCGCTGGCAGCACCTATAGCACAGCCGGCCGCCAAAAAGGATAACCCTAGATCGGGCCCAAGAAAGGAC
This sequence comes from Tuber indicum, assembly GCA_006112555.1. NCBI lineage: Eukaryota > Fungi > Ascomycota > Pezizomycetes > Pezizales > Tuberaceae > Tuber > Tuber indicum. Next base: position 672,894 of record VBSK01000224.1, read on the forward strand.
CAGGTGCACCGATTGATGGCGCAACCCCCACCGAGGGGGAAGACTTGACGAGGATGGATCCCGACCGACCGGAGACAGTGCAATACCAATCGGAGGGAAGGAGGCCAGGGCTGAGGCCCCCCAGAGAGAGGTAGCAGTAAGGTGCAAGCTCAGGGGCGCAGTAGGGTGCTAGCCGAGAAGGGTGGCAGTAGGATGCCGGCCGAGGAGGTAGTAGGATACCAGCCGAACGAGCCGAGGAAGGAAGAGGGAGGGGTAGACCCAGATGCCAAAACAACTATCGGAAAACGTGTTCGTGTCTTAACTAGGCGGTCTCCATTAATCCCCAGTACCCACAGTAGACTAACCACCGAAAGGGAAAAGAGGAGGAGAGAGGCGAATTCGACCGTAGCCTGTAGAGAAAACCAACTGCCAACACCCGACCGTGGGACTAACCCGTACCCACCAGCGGGTCAAAACCCGGACCTAGCAGAGGGACTGACTCGAACCGACCAGAGGAAAGAAGAAGGGATCAGTTGTACTCGCGTACCGCAAACCGTATTCTCAGCCGTCTGTTGTAGGGAAAAAGGAGGAACCCGACCGTGCTGATGCTAAGCGAGGCTACAGCAAAAGCGGGGAAGGAGAGAAACCCAGCGACGAGGATGCCAGGAAGGAGCAAGGAGGGATCTCATGAGGGTAGACCTCAAGAGAGAAAGCAGGAGAGAGGTTTTGCTGTTGCAAAAAGATAAAAGATGATGGCCTAGTCCCCCCCCATAAGGGGAGGACCAGACGCGAAAAGTGGTGATAATTCCTTGGTGTTGAGATTTCAATCACTGGAGGTGTAGCAGAGACGGTCGTTTGTTCTCAGAGGTACCCATTTTTTTTTTTTTTTTTTTTATATCATATATTCATTGTTTGGTTAAGGTACAAGAACGTGCATGCAGCGCTAGCTATGGCAGAAACAAAACCCAAAATCAATCAACAAACAAACGAGAAACCAAAACCAGATCCTCCTATGGCGTCCAATAACCGACGCATTGCCTACACAGGACTTATAAAGGAAAACTACTAACTACCTAGCATCGTAACGGAAACAAATCAAAAACTCATAATAACAACAAGTAAATGAAATCAAACAGGAGACCTTCCACCACTTAGACCACTTGGCGACCCAGCCAACGACAACCGAGGCGAGGCAGGAAAGGAAGGGGAGGGGGAGAGAGAGGGCAGGCGGGGGGCATAGTGTGCATACATGTCAGGGGGGAAACCAGTCCTGGTAGCAGTGAGATAACGTCCGAGGCCCAAAAGCATCGGAATCGAGGTCCACAGAGAAGAGTCAGGTCCAATATCCGTGATCCCCTGGAGGTGGCGACCGCGGGCTGCAGACTTGGCAGGGCAGAAAAGGAGGGCATGCTCGAACGTCTCGTCCCCCTCCTCACACCAAGGGCAGAGGCGAGAGGGGTCGGCGTCGTGCCAAGAGGGATGGGCGGCTAGGTAGCTCTTGCCAGCACGCATCTGGTGGAGCCGGCCCGAGAGGAAACGCCCCAGGCCCATGAAGGGGTGCGGGCGCAGGGTGGGGCCAAAGAGGTAGTAGGGCGGGGGAGGCGACAGGAGCCGCCACGAGGTGAGGAGTTCCTCACGGCACCGGGCCTTGAGAGAAGCGTAGAGGGCGGGAGCCCCCAGCGGGGCTACCTGCAGCGGAGGCAAGAGGAGGGGGTTCGCCGGAGGAAGGGGGTCATGGCGGCCGCCGATGATGGAGTGAATGCGGTGGGCCACCGCATCGACCGGGAGATGACGCCGATTGGGTGGGGAGGGTGGCTTGGTGAACCATCTGAGGGGGCGGTAGTTGGGGCCCGTCCATGGGTGCCGGCCCCTGACAGACCCAGGGAGGCGGAGGGAGTCGGGAGCCCTAAAGGGGGACGTAGTCGGGACCGAGTGGTCTAAGCGGGCAGTAGCCGGGTTGATTTCGGGCGGGAGGCAGACCAGGCGGACTGCCGCCAGGCGCTGAAGGTGTTTGATAAGAAGGTCAATGGGTGGGAGCGATGCTTCACAAGGAAGAATGGCCGTATTGGTGGAGGCAAAGCAGTTCGTAACCCATCTCTGTACCCGGTGCCAGAATGCCCTCATCTTGTCGAGCATCCTGGAGTTGGGGGAGAGAAGGTCGCTGCCGTAAAGAAGGATGGGGCGGACCAAGGAGGAGGCGAGATGGTGACACAGGTGTGGTGCGAGACCCTTGCCTGGCCGGGACAGGCGGTCTATTGTAGCGAGGGCAGCTTCAGCCAGGGCGAGTCGCCTGGTGAAATGAGGGGTGGTGGCGCGGTCCAACGAAGGTGTCGCGGGTTCCAGCCAGTAGCCCAACCACCGTAGTACTTGGGCCGGTTTGTAGGGGACTGAGTCCACTGAGACGGGGAGGAGGCACGGGGGCCCTCTTCTCAGAGGTACCCATTTTTTTTTTTTTTTTTTTTTTTTTTTTTTTTTATATCATATATTCGTTGTTAAGGTACAAGAACTTGCATGCAGCGCTAGCTATGGCAAAAACAAAACCGTAAACACGCGCGTCCCTCCTCCGTCTGAGGCAAAAACCAAGAACCCCAAGCCCCTCTGGTATGGAGCCAACCGCACATCTCGCCCCGAATCAAGCCCCCCCTACAACCCGGACGAACCAAGCCCCAAGAGAAACCCAAAACAGGAAAAGCAGGAAGCCCAAGGAAAAATCCCCCCGGAAATCTCACCACAAAGAAAACCAAACTCATACCCACCAAACCACGCCCATAGCACGGCCGGCCGCTTAAAAGCTAACCCTCAATCGGGCCCAAGAGGACCAGGTGCACCGATTTATGGCGCGTCCCCCACCAAGGGGGAAAGCTTGACGAGGAGAGATCCCGACCGACCGGAGACAGTGCAATACCAATCGGAGGGAGAGGAGCCAGGGCTGGGGCCCCCCAGAGAGAGGTGGCAGTAAGGTGCCAGCTAGGGGAGCAGTAGGGTGCTAGCCGGGGGGCAGTAAGGTGCCAGCTGGGAGAGCAGTAGGGTGCTAGCCGAAAGGATGGTAGTAGGATACCAGCCGAACGAGCCGAGGGAGGAAGAGGGAGGAGTAGACCCAGATGCCGAAACAACTATCGGAAACGTGTTCGTGTCTTAACTAGGCGGTCTCCATTAATCCCCGGTGCCCACAGTAGATAAAACCACCGTAAAGGGCAGAGAGGAGGAGAGAGGCGAAATCGACCGTAGCCTGTTGAGAAAACCAACCACCAACCCCCGACCGTGGGACTAACCCGTACCCACCAGCGGGACAAGACCCGGACCTAGCAGAGGGACTGACCCGAACCGAGCAGAAGAAGGAGAAGGAATCCGTAGGAATCGCATACCGCAAACCGTATTCCCAGCCGTCTGTTGTAGGGAAAATGGAGGAACCCGACCGTGCTAATGCTAAGCGAGGCTAAAGCAAAAGCGGGGAAGGAGAGAGACCCAGCGACGAGGACGCCAGGAGGGAGTGAGGAGGGGTCTCATGAGGGTAGGCCTCAAGAGAGAAGGCAGGAGAGAAGTTTTGCCGTTGCAAAAAGATAAAAGATGATGGCCTAGTCCCCCCCATAGGGGGAGGACCAGACGCGAAAAAGTGGTGATAATTCCTTGGTGTTGAGATTTCAATCACCGGAGGTGTAGCGGAGACGGTCGTTGTTCTCAGAGGTACCCAGAGGTCCCCTCTTATATATCCTGCGAACAGCTTCCGGTCGGACGGATGGCAGTGACGTATATGGTGTTATGAAGTGGGCTTCATTTAGATGACATTATAGTCATGGGACGCAACTCTTCGAAATCTCGCTAAGGACGTGCGGGCTCCCGAACGGGGCCGGAGGGGGGTGTTAGGCTCTCGATAAGTGAGGGTCTGTGCGCAGTTACCCTACCGAGAGGTCTGTGCATTTTCTTTATGCCTAACATCAACATACAAGTGTGAACTATAATAAGAATATTTAGGCTTTTGCATCTTCGAACCTACCTCCTCAGGTTTCCAGTATACTTGACTCAAATGACTGTTAGGACAGTTGAGTATATGTGTAGCTTTTGGAAAGTGAGGTCTTCCTACAACTATACAACCAGTGTAACAGGAGGCCATAACCCCCAGTGACAAAGACCTTTAGATTGGTTCCTTTTCTAAGAGATCCCCTTCCTCTCTGGACTTTTCATAACGTCTTTACTTAATATTCTGAAAGAACTCATTTGTATTAGTAGATATTCTGAGTGTACCTGGTACTCTAGCTATTGGAGGGAGGGGAGCAGGTTCAATAGTAACAGGAGCTTATCCTGGCTGGAAGAACGGTGTGTTCACAGCTGCCTGTTAAGATCGGTCTGGTACTGGAACATTAGTAGAGGTTGTTAGGGTATCAGTAACTCCAGACAAGTCTACCTGAACAGGTTGTGGAGGTGGAAAAGAGAATTTGGATTTATCCACCCTACAACCAATATTGCCCAGATGAATCCCTGTAGCTGAGCTAGGGATTCGTCTATTTCTCTGTTAAGATACTGGAGGGAGCACTTCTTCAAGCTGGGTGTGAAAGGGAGAACAACAAGGAATGACATGAACTTGTGGCTGTTGTCCTACTATCTGTACTCCTAATTCAGTCAAGTATACCTGATATTCACAGCTGGTTAATGTACTAGTAGTAGTCAAGGTTTCAGCAAAGTTGACCATGAGACGCTTCTGTTAGGAGTACCCAATTCCGATAGCCTAGGAGTATCCTAGGCAGGGTAACTTTACCCGAGTTCTGGAATCTCAGTCTCCAACCCCACCCACTGGCTGCCTTACAGGGCCCTCATATTATCATATACATCAATCTTATTTGCGTCCTGTGAGTATATGGTTACAGAATTGAAGGTGTTAGAATAATACTGTATACGTCGCTGCAGTTCATCTGTCCGAAAGCTGTTCACAGAATATATAAGAGGGGACCCCTGGCATGATGTTAAGGGGCCCTGTTCCTATATCAGTATGCGTGACAGGCAACGATACTTCTCATATAGTAACTCCGATACTATATCTTAATACTTATAGTGTGTATTCATACTATTACTTTTCTTCGTCGTTTTCTTATAGTGTGCATTCACACTATTATATTTTTCTCTTGTTACACTTAGTAGTCGTAGAGGCGTTCCTCTTCTACTAAGTTCATGTAACTATCGTGAAGTTGATAGAATAAAGTAAATTCGTTCTTAAAATAATAAGTAGGAAAATAAGTTAGATGGTTGCGTAAAGAACTAACCAACTCACCCTATGCTTTTTTTTTTTTTTATTATGTATTCATAATTTGGATAAGGTACAAGAACGTGCATGCAGCGCTAGCTATGGCAGAAACAAGACCCAAAATCAAACAACTAACAAAAGAAAAATCAAAATCAGTTCCTCCGATAGCGTCCAATAACCGACGCATTGCCTACAAAGGACTTATAAAGGAAAACTACTAACTAACTAGCATCATAACGGAAACAAATCAAAAACTCATAACAAGTAATGAAATGAAACGGGAAGCCTTCCTCCACTTAGACCATTTGGCGACCCAGCCAGCGACGACCGAGACGAGGCAGAGGGGGAAGGGGAGAGGGATAAAGAGGACAGGCGAGAGGCATAGTGTGCATACATGTCTGGGGGAAAACCAGTTCTGGTTGCTGTGAGGTAGCAACTGAGGCCCACAAGGGACAGGATTGAGGTCCAAAGAGGAGAGTCAGGTCCAATATCTATTGTCCCCTGGAAGTGGCGACGCCGGACGGTGGACTTGGCTGGGCAGAGCAGGAGGGCATGTTCAAATGCCTCGTCTCCTTCCTCGTACCCGGGGCAGAGGGGGGAGGGGTTGTTGTCGTGCCACGAGGTATAGGCGGCTAAATAGCTTTTGCCGGCACGCATCTGGTGGATCCAGCCAGAAAGGAATTGTCCCAGACCCATAAAAGGGTACTGGCGCAAGGTAGGGCCGAAGCAGTAGTAGGGTGGAGGAGGTGACAGGAGGCGCCAAGAGGTGAAGAGCTCACTGCGGCACCTAGCTTTGAGAGAGGCGTAAAGGGCAGGGGCCTCAACCGGGGCTACCTGCAGGGGAGGGAGGAGGAGAGTTTGCTGGGGGGAGTGGTTGGTTACGATTGCCGATTATGAAATTATTAGGCATATAAGACCTAGCATAGTGGTATGGTCACGCATATGACTATAAAGGTCAAGTGACTCGATAAGATGGTTGCGGCAAAGCTATATAGAAATTAAAGTAATAATTTCTAATCTATATCTCCCTGACCGCGAACCATATGAGACCACTCACTATAAGTGAATAGCCGACTGAGGAGTTTTCCATCAATTAGATACAAGACCTCTGGCGCTATCAGATTGCACCGGAAGTTACCAATACCTATTCAAGATTAGGTGTATGTTGGATGGCTCCAATAGGGGTCCCTCTTAGAGGCAGGAAGTCCGAGGAGAACCACACTTGAATTGGAAGACTGGGGATGCATGAAGCCTTTCTATGATACTGGCGTGTCGAGACTCATGCATGCATATATTAATTATGCACCAGTTCCTGACAACGAACTTAGCTAGTTCTTGATCAAAAGGGACGATTGGAATGATAGCCATACGGACTACATTTACATACTTTGTCCATTCAAGCCTAGAGATCGGAAAGAAATCATTGGGAGATAGGACGCTATCCGCTCAAGATAAATATCTCGTTTTCAATTAAGGTTGAAGTGGTGTACGAACTTTCAGGGTCAAACGGTGTTCGCACTTAGTAGAAACTAAAGTTAAAAGCTTATCGGTACAAGTTAGTATAGGAATACTAAGTACCGGTAGATTAGTATAAATAGGTTTAAGGTCTCCGGGTTAGTTAGAGCAATCAAGCAACGGAGAAGAGACCTTAACAATATAATAAGTTTACAACTACAAATCTTTATTTTTTTATTCTTTACTACTTTATGAGTCTTCCTAGACAATCTCCGATCAAAGATTCAAGCCCTTGTCCGACCGATGAGTTTGATCTCGGCTACCGCCTAACAGAAATCGAGTAATAGGCGACTGCATAGACAGGAAGGTGGCGTTGGTTGGGTGGGGAGGGTGGCTAGGTGAACCACCTGAGGGGGGTGTAGTTGGGCCACACATAGGGGTGACGGTCCCAGACGGAACCGGGGAAGCGAAGGGAATCGGGAGCCCAGAAGGGAGACGTTGTTGGAACAGAATGGTCAAGGCGGGCAGTCGCCGGGTTGATTTCTGGTGGGAGGCAAACAAGGCGGACTGCTGCCAGACGCTGAAGGTGTTTGATCAGGAGGTCAATAGGAGGGAGGGAGGCCGCACAGGGAAGGATGGCCGTGTTGGTAGAAGAGAAACAGTTGGTAACCCATCGCTGCACCCGGTGCCAGACGGCACTCTTCTTGTTGAGCATTTTGGAGTTGGGGGAGAGCAGGTCGCAGCCATATAGCAGGATAGGGCGGACGAGGGAGGAAGCAAGCCGATGGCATAGGTGGGGGGCAAGCCCCTTGCCCGGCCAGGAGAGGCGGTCTATTGTAGCGAGAGCGACCTCGGCCAGTGTGAGGTGTCTTGTAAAGTGGGAAGAGGTGGCCTGATCCATTGCAGGAGTAGTGGGCTCTAGCCAGTAGCCCAGCTATCGAAATACCTAGGCGGGTTTGTAGGGGACAGAGTCCACTGAGACGGGGAGGGGGGAGGGGGGCTTTCTTTGCTGAGGGGTCCTCCAGTACATGAGTTCCGTTTTGGGGAGGCAGAAGGCGATACCTATGCGCCGTCCCTTTGATGTGAGTAAGGTCGCAACAGCTTGAAGCTTTTGAATGTTGCGCCAGTAGGAGGGTGAGGCCACTGTTACAGCAAAGTCGTCGACATATGAGAGGATTATGCCATTGGGGACTGGGAAGTGGAGAGAGAAAACATAAATCAGAAAAAGAAGGGGGGAGACAGGCGACCCCTGAAGGGTGCCAACCTGGACTGGGGAGAGTACTTTGGGGGAGCCTTGGTAGAGGAGGCGGCACTGCCGGCCGTGCAGGAAGGATTGGATCCACGAAACAAGGTAGGGCTGAACGCCTTTTTCGCGAAGCCTCCCACAGAGGGAAGCCAAGTCGACGTTATCAAGGTCCCCTTTGACGTCAAGAAACAGTCTGGAGGAGTAAAGGCCCATGCTATGTGCAAGCCGAGCCTCGTGTGAGAGGGTAGCTAGGACATCAAAAGTGCCTATACCGGAGAGTGAACTGTACTGGTTGGAGTGGACGAGGCCAAGAGCCTGAGCAACTGCGGCTAGCCTTACAGCCACCACACCCTCCAGGATTTTGGATAGGGTTTGGAGGAGGACTATGATATGGAAGGAGGCTGGCGTGTCATAGGTGGCCTTGCCAGGCTTGTCAAAAACAATGCCGTTAGCCTGTTTGAGGGATGAGGGGTGAAAGCCATATAAGAGGAGGGGTCCCAGGAGGGATGTAAGGATCTTCAGATTGGTGGCATGGACCTTCTTCCAAACTGAGTAGGGGATATGGTAGGGGCCTGGTGCAGACGAGCTTGAGCTGGAGGCCAGGGCCTTGAAGACCTCCTCCTTTGCGAGGATGTTAAGGTCTTTGAAGGGACATAGGATAGTAGGAGGGGAGGATGACTCCCTGGGAGGGAAGAAGTGGGCCAGGAGGGCTGTGTTGATAGCAGATGGAGTGTCAGTATCTGGGAAAAATGGAAAACAGTCAGGGGGGTGCCCCATAGCGAAACGTTTGGCTGTCCACACAGTTTTAGGGGTTGCGGAGGAGAGAAAGTCGTCCCAGTATTTGCGCTTAGCCAGTTTGATGCCCTTAAAGTAGGCGTTGTGGGCAGAGTGGGCCTCAGCCCGAGAGCTCACGCTAGGACCCTTGCAGGCCCAGTGTGTAGAGGCATGAAAGGAGATTCTGAGAGAGGAGAGGAGAGGCGACCACCAAGACTTGGACCGGGTCGACATACGATTGAGGGAGGTGTGAAGAAGGAGGGTTGTGCGAAGGCGATCGACGTTCCTGTCGAACCAGGCCATGGCAGAGGAAAGAGTTGGAAGGGCGGGGGAAAGAGAAACAACAAATACCTTAAGGGCATCACCAAGGTCAGGCCAGTTGGTCTTGGCCCAGGCAGGTGTGGGGGCAGGAGAGGGTAATAGAGGAGTGGAGAGTGAAAGGAAAATGGGAACGTGATCAGAGCCAGTTGATGGGAGGGGGGTAGCTCACTGTGAAAGGAGCTGGGCTGCCGCACCATTGGTAGAAGACAGATCAAGAACAGAGGGTCTGCCCACAGAGGAGAAAGGAAAGTAAGTAAACACACTTAGGATATTAAGAAGAGAAAAACCATGCAGCGAGGCCAGCTGGAAATAAGGAACTGATGTTCCGAGCTCGGTAGAAGAAAAAACCCTCAACAGATCAGCAAGGAGATGGTGGAGGTTGAAATCTCCTACCACGAAAACAGGAAAATCCAAATCAGGAAAACACAACTCAGGAGGAACAATATGGGTATGGGAAGAGGCACCTTGAGCGTTGTACACATTGTACATTCTAAGGCGGGTTTGTAAGGAGGAGTAAAAGCCCAAATCGGAGAACAAGTCAACTGCCATCACGTTGGCAGATTGGCCCACCCATACAGGCAAAAGGGAAACAACTTCAAGAAAAGACAAAAGAGCGTAGTAGGCCACATGTGGTTTACCAAAAGAGGAAGGCGGGGAAAAATATTTATAACTAGGAAAGGAGGGTAAGCGTGCACGCCACACAAGGAGATCCTGTATAGCCACAATCGCATGTAAGGACGACAAAGCAGAAAAACTCTGAAACAAAGAAAGAAAAACATTCCAGCTACCCAAGCTGAAATGTTGGATAAAGGAGAGGTTTAACAGGCCAGGTTTCCTGCAAGAGGGCCTGGAAGGAGGAGAAATAGGAGAGGACATTTATCCGGACAAGCCGGAGGGGTTATCAAAGGAGCGGGCTAGGCCAGAGTCCTCCTGGGCGGGGGGGAGCCTGGCCCTGGAGGAGGAATGAGTGGCTGTCTGAGGGGTCTCAGGCAGGACACGAGGACGGGGGTGACGGGGAGTTGCGAACGGAGGAGCAAGTGTTTGTCTCAGGGTAGAGGGGCCAGCCACACAGTCGGCACCATCAGGGCTGACATCCATGCCGTCCTTGTCGTCGTGGTCTAGTGGTTGTGAGGCAGGGGGCTCTTTGGAGGTAGGGGTGGGATGGTTCGGGCAGTCCCTGTTGGTGGCCGCGTGCAGGTCTCCACAGTTAGGACAGGAAGCAGTCGAAGAGGGGCAGCAGTTAAGGACCACTTTGGTGTTGCCTGCCTTAGGGCAGGTGGAGTTCTGACAGCGATGCGCCGAATGTGTTTGCGAGAGAGAGCAGATTGGACATATTGGGTGATCTAGCTTACATCTAGGGGCCTGATGGCCAAACTTCCAGCAGTTTCGGCACTGGGTGAATCGTTAGAGGAGAAGGCTCGCTTGATGCAGTGTCTTCAGGAGAAGAGGTGAATGGAGGTTCCCATGGCATTGACGTCCTCAGGAGCGATGGTGACAACAAAGGAGGTAGTGGACTTAGACAACCTGGAGTCCAGGTCACGGTTGAGGTAGTGGGTGGAGAAGATGGTGATGCCAGTGGCGTTACGAACTGACTCTTGGAGGAGGGAGAGGAGGTCTTCCTGGTCTTCTGGGAGGTAGGAGAGGGGGAGGGAGTGGATGGCGAGTTGGGTCTCACTGGGGGTGGGGTGGAATGGGTGATAGGCATTGTCGCTGACCGGGGAAACTTGGTTGAGACAGTTGGTCAGGGCCTGGTAGTAAGAGGTGTAAGAAGTGGCAGGAGTGTTGGAGTTGAGGATGGTGAGGGTGACTGAGCCTCGGTCATTGCCCCGGGCTAAGAAAGAGAGGAGGAGAGGGCAAATGGGTTCACGGAGGACAGAAGCAGTGAGGTCAGGGAAAGTCGTAGCTACTCTGGCGGCTTTGGGGTGTTGGGCGGGAGAAGAGCAAGGGGCAGAGAAACGACCTTGGGCTGCTGGCAGGATAGGAGCCTCTTTAACAGGAGGGGCCGTATTGCCTGATGCGACTTACGCAGCGGAAGGAGGTTTCAGTTTGGCCCCTTTGGACTTACCCTTTACGACAGCAACCATGGCCTGAGCAAACGAGCGAGGAGGACAGAGGTAGGATGAATCCATGTTGCCGGGGATCCACTCGGAGAGGGGGAGATATTTGCCGTCACGAAAGGTGTGAGCCTCCCAAGAGTTAGGATTTTTGACTGCATAAGCCTAGGGATTACCATAGAACTTTTGGGTCCTAGTGTCATTGTATGGGGTGTCCAGGTCGTAGCTGTTCACTATTGCACCTGCTGGGTAAAGGGGTGCCTTGGCTGTAGATTTCTGGTGGTGTGGGACGGCAGGAAGTTGTGCCGTGTTGGTAGGAGGAGGTGGGGCCGGGGGAAGGATCTCCTTACCCTTTCGAGTAGGGGGCGGAGCCTGAGGGGCTTGGGATTGCTGACGTGGGGGCGGTGGCTGGGAGAGCCTATACGACAAGTCACGTAGAGCTGACGCAATAGGAGCAAGTGAGGAAAGAGAGGGGGCCTGAGCAGCGGAAACGCCTTCGGACAGTTCAAGGACTTTGGAGGAAAGGAGATCAATTCGTTCGTTGGTAGAGGCCAGCCCGTTAAGGGTCGCGACCAGGAGGGGGATGATGACGGATTCACTGTCACTGAGGTCGCGAAGGTCAGAGAAGAGGAGAGGCAGTGTGGAGGAGAAAGTGTCTTCTAGGATAGGTTCGAGAAATTGAAGGAGGTCCGGGATGGTGTAAACCATGGGGGGAAGGAGAGCAGTAGAGCGCGCCCTGGAGGGGTGTGCGGAACCAACATTAGACATTGGCGCGCGAGGCGAAGACTTGAAGCCTAAGCAAGAGGGGGGCAGACATGTAAAAGTGGAGAGTCACACCAGACGCGATGGTGTTGAGAGTGCGTATGAAAGGTATGGTCAGGAAAATAGGAAGCGCAGAGTGTGACTAACTAACTCGCCCTTTTTTTTTTTTTTTTTTTATCATATATTCATTGTTAAGGTACAAGAACTCGCATGCAGCGCTAGCTATGGTGGAAACGAAACTGTAAACACACGTGTCCCTCCTCCGTCTGAGGCAAAAACAGAGAACTCCAAGCCCCTCTGGTATGGAGCCGACCACACATCTCGCCCTGAATCAAGCCTATTTTTACAACCCAAGCGAACTCAGTTCTAAGAGAAACCCAAAACAAGGAAAGCAGGAAGCCCAAGGAAAAATCCCCACAGAAATCTTGACCCGAAGGCACAAAAGAAAGACCAAACTCATACCCACCAGGAACGCCCATAGCAGACCTGGCCACCTGGAGGCTAACCCAAAAGAGCCCCAAACAAAGCAGGAGCTGGGCACACCGGGGCCAGGAACTCTGGCAACGGAGTGCCCCCGCAAAGCCGCGGTAGCCAAAGAGGTAGGGATGGTGCCGACCAGCCTGAGACAGTGCAATACCGACCGGAGGCGGGAGACCAGGGCTGGGGTCCCCATCAGGAAACGGGTGGCAGTAAGGTACCAGCTAGGGGAGCAGTAAGGTGCTAGCTCAAGATAGGAGTAGTAGGGTGCCAGCCAGGTATGGAGAGGAAGTAGTAGGGTACCAGCCGACTGAGCCGAGGAGAGGAGGAAGGAGGAGTAGACCCAAATGCCGAAACAACTATTGGATACGTGTTCGTGTCTTAACTAGGCAGTCCCCTATAACCCCCAACACCTAAGGGCGCCAGAGCACCCATAGAGGGTGGAGAGGAGGGGAGTGGCGAAATCGACCGTAGCCTGTTGAGAAAACCAACCACTAACCCCCAACCGTGGGACTGACCCGTACCTACCAGCGGGACAAAGCCCAGGCCAAGTAGAGGGACTAACCCGAACCGACAAGAGAAAAGCAGAAGGAATCCATCGTAATCGCGTACCACAAAGCATATTCTCAGCCGTCTGTTGTAGGGAAAAAGGTGTCGCCCGACCGTGCTGATGCTAAGCAAGGTCAGAGCAAAAGCATCGAAGGAGAGAGGCCCAGCATTCAGAGATGCCAGGAAGGAGTAGGGAGGATCTCGAGAGGGTGGACCTCAAGAGAGAAGGCAGGAGAGGAGTTCCACCGTGGTAGAAAGATAAAAAGTGATGGCCTAGTCCCCCCCCTAAGGGGAGGACCAGACGTGAAAGATTGTGAGAATTCCTGTGGTGTTGAGATTTCAATCACTGGAGGTATAGCGGAGATGGTCGGTGACTAACTAACTCGCCCTTTTTCTTTTTCTTTTTTTTTTTTATGTCATGTATTCCTTGTTTGGTTAAGGTACAAGAACGTGCGTAAAGCGCTAGCTATGGCAGAAACAAAACCCAAAATCAAACAACTAACAAAAGAAAATTCAAAACCAGTTCCTCCGATGGCCTCCAATAACCGACGCATTGCCTACACAGGACTTATAAAGGAAAACTACTAACTAACTAGTATCATAACGGAAACAAATCAAAACTCATAATAACAACAAGCGATGAAATCAAACAGGAGACCTTCTACCACTTAGACTATTTGGCGACCCAGCCAACGACAACCGAGGCGAGGCAGGAAGGGAAGGGGAGGGGGAAAGAAAGGGCTGGCGGAGAGCATACTATGGATACATGTCGGGGGGGAAACCAGTCCTGGTAGCGGTAAGGAACCGACCGAGGCCAACAAGCATCGGGATCAAGGTCCACAGAGGAGAGTCAGGTCCAATATCCGTTATCCCCTGGAGGTGGCGACGACGGGCAGCGGACTTGGCAGAGCAAGACAGGAGGGCATGTTCAAACGTCTCGTCTCTTTCCTCACACCAAGGGCAGAGGGGAGAGGGGTCGGTGTCGTGCCATGAGGGGTGGGCAGCTAAATAGCTCTTGCCGACGCGCATCTAGTGGAGCCGGCCGGAAAGGAAATGCCCCAAGCCCATAAAGGGGTGTGGGCGCAAGGTGGGGCCGAAGAGGTAGTAGGACGGGGGAGGTGAGAGAAGGCACCACGAGGTGAGGAGTTCCTCACGGCACCTGGCCTTGAGCGAAGCGTAGAGGGCAGGGGCCCCAAGCGGGGCTACCTGTAGGGGAGGCAAGAGGAGAGGGTTTGCTGGAGGGAGGGGGTCACTACGGTTGCCGATGATGAAGTGAACGCGGTGGGCGACTGCATCAACAGGAAGGTGACATCGGTTGGGTACGGAGGGTGGTTTGGTGAACCATCTGAGGGGGGTGTAGTTGGGGCCAGCCCAGGGGTGTCGGCCCCGGATGGAACGAGAGAGACAGAGGGAGTCGGGTGCCCGGAAGGGGGACGTAGTTGGGACAGAGTAATCAAGGCGGGCGGTTGCTGGGTTGATTTCTGGTAGGAGACATACAAGGCGGACTGCCGCAAGGCGCTGGAGGTGCTTAATGAGGAGGTCGATAGGAGGGAGGAAGGCTTCGCAGGGAAGAATGGCCGTGTTGGTGGAGGAGAAACAGTTAGTAACTCATCGCTGCACCCTGTGCCAGAATGTCCTGTTCTTGTCGAGCATCTTGGAGTTAGGGGAGAGCAGGTCACAGCTGTAAAGGAGGATGGGGCAGACAAGGGAGGAGGCAAGGCGGTGGCATAGGTGTGGGGCGAGACCCTTGCCCGGCCGAGACAGGCGGTCTATTGTAGCGAGAACAGCTGCAGCCAGGGCGAGCCGTCTGGTGAAATGGGAGGAGGTGGCACGGTACAACGCAGGAGTCGCGGGTTCTAGCCAGTAGCCCAACCATCGAAGTACTTGGGCCGGTTTGTAGGGGACGGAGTCCACTGAAATGGGGAGGGGGGAGCGGGGCCCTCTCTGTTGGGGCGTCCTCCAGTGCATCAGTTCTGTTTTGGGGAGCGAGAAGGTGACACCTATGCGCCTTACTTTCGACGTGAGTGAGGACGCGACAGCCTGTAGTTTCTGGATGTTGCGCCGGTAGGAGGGTGACACAACTGTAATAGCAAAGTCGTCAACGTAGGAGAGGATTATGCCGTTGGGGACTGGGAAATGGAGGGAGGAAACGTAGATCAGGAAAAGAAGAGGGGAAACAGGTAATCCCTGGGGGGTGCCGACCTGGACCGGCGAGAGGACCTTGGGAGAACCTTGGTACAGGAGGCGGCATTGTCGGCCATATATGAAGGATCGGACCCACGAAACAAGGTAGGGCTGAACGCCTTTCTCCAGAAGTTTGCCGCATAGGGCAGCCGAGTCGACGTTGTCAAAGCCCCCTGTGACGTCAAGGAAAAGTGTAGAGGAACAGAGACCCATGCTGTGTGAAAGTCGCACCTCATGGGACAGGGTAGCTAGGGCGTCGAAAGTGCCCATACCGGAAAGTGAACCGCATTGGTTAGGGTGGACGAGGCCAAGGGCCCGAGCAACTGTGGCTAGCCTTACAGCTACCACACGCTCCAGGATTTTGGATAGGGTTTGGAGGAGGACTATGATACGGAAGGAGGCTAGTGTGTCATAGGAGGCCTTACCAGTCTTGTCAAGTACGATGCCGTTGGCTTGCTTGAGGGATGAGGGGTGAAAACTGTATAGTAAGAGGGGATTCAGGAGGGAGGTGAGGATCTTCGGGTTGGTGCCATGGACTCTCTTCCAAACTCAGGATTGGACGTGGTCGGGGCCAGGGCAGATGAGTTTGAGCTGGAGGCCAGGGCCTTGGAGACCTCCTCTTTAGCGAGGATGTCCAGGTCCTTGAAAGGGCGTAGGACGGTAGGAGGGGAGGAGGACTCCCTAGGCGGGAAGAAGTGGATCAGGAGGGCAGTGTTGACAGCCAGTGGAGTGTCAGCATCTGTGAAAGATGGAAAACGATCAGGGGGGCGTCCAATTGCGAAACGCTTGGCTGTCCATACAGTCTTCAGGGTTGCAGAGGAGAGGAGGTCGTCCCAGTACTTTCGCTTAGCCTGCTTGATGGCTTTAAAATAGGTATTACGGGACAATCGGGCTTCAGCCCGGGAGTCCACGTTAGGGGTCTTGCGGGCGTAACGTGTAGCGGCATGAAAGGAGATTCTGAGAGAGGAGAGGAGCGGCAACCACCAAGGTTTAGAGCGGGTCGACATGCGATTGAGAGGGGTGTGCAGGAGGAGAGTTGTACGGAGGGGGTCGACATTACTGTCAAACCAGGTCGTAGCAGAGGACAGAGTCGGGAGGGTGGGAGGTGGAGAAATAACAAACAACTTAAGGGCATCACCAAGGGCAGTCCAATCGGTTTTGGCCCAAGCAGGTGTGGGGGCAGGGGGGCGCAGTAAAGGGGTAGAGAGTGAAATGCACACTAGAATGTGATCAGAGCCAGTGGACGGGAGTGGGGTAGCCTATTCTGCAAAGAGTTAGGCTGCCATAGTATTGGCAAAGGAAAGATCAAGAAAGGAGGGCCTGCCCACGGAGGCAAAGGGAAAATAAGTAAACACACCAGGGGTATTAAGGAGAGAAAAGCCATGTACAGAGGCCAACTGAAAATATGGAACTGACGTTCCAAGTTCGGTAGACGAGATGAGTCTTAAAGGGTCGGAAAGAGGGTGGTGGAGGTTAAAGTCCCCCACAACAAAAACGGGAAAACTTAAATCGGGAAAACACAACTCAGGAGAAACAATGCGTGTATGGGCCGAGACGCCTTGGGTGTTGTACACATTGTACACCCTAAGGCGAGTTTGTGAGGAGGAGCAGAAGCCTACATCGGAGAACAAGTCGACTGCCATTACGTTGGCAGACTGGCCCACCCATACAGGCAAGAGGGAAACAACTTCAAGGAAAGACAAAAGAGTGTAGCAAGCCACACGCGGTTTGCCAAAAGAGGAGGGTGGGGAAAAATATTTATAACCAGGAAAGGAAGGCAAGCGTGCCCACTATACAGGGGGATCCTGTATGGCCACAATGACAGGCAAAGAAGGCAAAGTAGAAAAACTCTGAAACAAGGAAAGAAAAACATCCCAGCTACCCAAGCTGTTATGTTGAACAAAGGAGAGGTTCAAGAGGCCAGGATCCCCACCAGGTGGCCTGGGAGAGGGAGAGTAGGGAAAACACATTTACCCGGACAAGCCAGAGGGGTTGTCAAAGGAACGAGCTGTGTCAGAGTCCCCATGGGTGGGGGGGATGCTGGCCCTGGAGGAGGAACGAGTGGCAGTTTGGGGTGTCTCAGGCGGGACGCGAGGCCGGGGGCGGCGGGGGGTCGCGAAAGGTGGAGCAAGGGTTTGTCTCAGTGTGGAGGGGCCGGTGCCAGAGTCGGCACCATCAGGTCCGACATCCATGCCATCCTCGTCGTCGCAGTCTAGAGGTTGTGAGGAGGGGGGATATTTGGGAGTTGTGGCGGGTCGTTCCGGGTAGTCCCTGTCAGTGGCTGAGTGCGGCTCCTTACAGTTGGGGCGGGAAGCAGTTGAGGAGGGGCAGCAGTTGAGGACCGCTTTGGTGTTACCCGCGTTAGGGCAGGTGGGGTTCTGGCAGCGATGCGCCGAATGTGTGTGCGAGAGGGAGCAGATTGGACATAACGGATGATCCAGCTTACATCGAGGGGCCTGATGACCGAACTTCCAGCCGTTGCAGCATTGGGTGAAGCGGTTGGATGAGAAGGCACGTTCCACTCGGCGCCTTCTAGAGAAGAGGTGGATTGAGGTTTCCATGGCATTGATGTCCTCAGGAGCGATGGTGACGAGGACAGAGGTAGTGGACATGGACATCCGGGACTCCAGGTCGCGGTTGAGGTAGCGGGCTGAGAAGATGGTAACGCCCGTGGCGTTGCGGACTGACTCCTGGAGGAGGGAGAGGAGGTCGTCTTGGTCTTCTGGGAGGTAGGCGAGGGGGAGAGAGTGGATGGCGAGTTGGGTCTCGTTGGGGGCGGGGCGGAAGGGCAGGTAGGCATTGTCGCCTACTGGGGAAAGTTGGTTTAAGCGGTTGGTGAGAGCTTGGTAGTATGGGGCGTAGGAGGTAGCTGGAGTATGGAGGTCGAGGATGGTGAGCGTGACAGAACCTCTATCGTTGACCCGGGCAGATAGGGAGAGGGGAAGGGGGCAGTTGGCTTCTCGGAGAACTGAAGCAGTGATGTCGGGAAGGGTCACGGACATTCTCTCAGCTTCGGGATGGAGGGCGGGGGATGAGCGAGGGGCAAAGAAACGACGTTGTGCTGCTGGCAGGATGGGAGCCTCTTTAACAGGAGGGTCCGTCATGCCTGATGCGACTTGCGCAGCAGAGGGTGGTTTCGGCTTGGGTCCCTTGGTCTTCTTCCGGCCTCCAGCGGTGGCAGCCAGGGCGAATGAGCATGGAGGGCACAGGTAGGTTGGATCCATGTTGCCAGGGGTCCACTCAGAGAGGGGGGGGTATTTGCCATCACAAAAGGTCCAGGCCTCCCACGAGTTGGGGTATTTGACCACGTAGGCTTCGGGGCTGCTGTAGTTTTTACCCGTAACGGTGTCATAGCGGGGGGTGTCAAGGTCATACCCGTCCACAATCGCTCCAACCAGATAGAGGGGCGCGCGGGAGGGGGCCTGTTGAGGGTGTGGGACGGCAGGGAGTTGTGCCGTGTTGGACTGGGGGGGTGGGGTGGAGGTGGGGACTTCTTTCCCCTTTCGGGTAGGGGGCGGAGCCAGTGGCGCCAGGGCTTGCTGACGTGGGGGCGGTGGTTGGGAAAGCCTTTGTGACAGGTCACGCAGGGCTGACTCAATAGGGGCTAGGGAAGAAAGTGAGGGGGCCTGAGCAGCAGAAACACCGTCAGACAACCCCTGGACTCTAGAGGTGAGGAGGTCGATTCGTTCATTGGTGGAGGCAACTCCATTCAGGGTAGCAACCAGGAGGGGGATGAGGACGGTCTCACCATCACTGAGTTCGCGAAGGTCTGACGTGATGAGAGGGGGGACAGAGGAGAAAGCATCTCTAAGGACAGGCTGTAAGGACTGTAGGAGGGTCAGGATCGCGAAGACTGCGGGGTGGAGGGGCTGAGCAGAGCTTGCCCTAGAGGGGTGGGCAGAACCAATGTCAGACATTGGAGCACGAAGTAGAGACTTGAAGCCTAAGCAAGAGGGAGGTAGACGTACAAAAGTAAGTGGTCACACTAGACGCGATGGTGTTGAGTGTGCGTAAGAAAGTTATGGTCAGGAAAATAGAGGGCGCGGAGCGTGACTAACTAACTCGCCCCAGAGGTCTCATTATATAGTCCTTCCCTCAACCTACTTACAAATCAATCCATAGGCAGTCTGCCTTGCCAGTCTGCCTTGTGCAGCCTCCTTGCGCAGCCCTATGATCTCTGAATAAATCATGTGCGTGAAAACATAACATAAACCTAACGAGTCTGCCTTGCATACAGTCTGGTTGCGTTGCCTCCTTATGCAGCCCCGTGACTTCTAAATACGTCCCGTGCGTGAAATATAACAATAAAAACCCAACCAGTCTGCCTTGCAGTCAACCTCATTGCATAGCCTCCTCTATAGTCACATGCCTCTGTATAGGTCATGTGCATGAAAGTAAATCATAACATAAAACAAACTATGTAAATCAAACTACGTAACAAAAGAAACTCATAAATCAATTTCATAACAAAAGAAACTTACTATGTCAGATTAGAATCGTGACACATGACCAGGGAAGTGAAATAAAGTCATTCAGTCAACTACCCAGAACGTTACTAGGCTTCAAAAATATGACATCTTTGGTATGAGCTGTAATTAACAGGACGTATTCGCACAAGGTTATGGTATTAAATGTTAGAAGGTTCAAGACAATGAAACAACACAATCATGTCCACTATCCAATATTTAGAAGAGTCTAAGAGTCATAGAAACCATTACTGAGGAGCAAATAGGCCCTATAAAGTGTTGCAACTATATTAGGGGTATTGTTGTGGTTGCGGGAATTATCACCAAACTACTCAACGACCAATTCCTATCATATCAGACAACTAGGAATTGCTGACTATAGGATTATGAATATGTTCAATAGAATGGCTTCCTCCCTATGAGGAGGAGATTATCTGAATACATTTCATTGGTTACTTGTTTAATAGTCACAACTAGAAGTCTTCGACTCCAGCATATATGTAAAGTCAACTCTGTATCAAGACTAATCCTCTTGACAATGGAAGGGACCATTGGAGCCAATGTAGTTCAACTTAAGAATTCAGCTACAGGTCTATAGACTCTGAAAATCGGATAATTACTACTAGTGATAAATACGTTATCCAGAAAGGAAATAGTAATTACCGAAAAGATGGTTCAGGTTTTCAGAGTCTCTCAGTGTTCACACCTTCATGGAGTATCTGATGTTCCAAGTTATATTTGAGGAGGTACATATTTTGTATGTTAGATAGATGTAGCCTGCAAACACTCAGATGTAGAATATAAATATCAAAGTACCTCCCGAGCTTTAGACATCACCAAGTAACGGAGAAGAGATCTTAGCAGTATAATATTGTTCTTACGATTCTATAATACTTTCTTGCGCTCTTAGTAGTCATAAACAAAACGAGTTACTTCTAAGCCTTCCTAGACAAATCTGCGTCTATACAAACGAATCTCGATTGGTGTAGAGAACCCTAAATCTATTCCAGTTGTCTCCGCCTAACAGCTTCTCCATTGAAGCTGCCACTATCATAATCATATCATTGTCTTGATCGAACAAATGTCCAGTACTGGCAGCCTCTTCCAACACCACTATCCTGTTAACTAGTACTTGTATGTCACTAATCTGCCGTATAAACAACTTCTGTTGTTTCCGCATCCACTCAGTAGCTGCTGTAACTATCTCTATCTTAAACTTGGTCTACAATTGCTCATTCTAGTATTGCAGCTGGCTATGAGCTTCTTTCATCTGCTTTGTAACTTTAAGAAGAATATATGATTCTATGACTATCCTAGTAAAATCTGCAAGACTAAAACCTTGCCCTTGCCTTTCTGGCACAGTGGAAAGCTCCAGCTTTTACTGGGTAAATGATTCGAATAAACTCACATGGTCCTGAATGACAATTTCCTGGATATCATTGGGAAGGTCTATATTAGTAGCTTAGAGGACAAGTTCAATGGATTGCCAACCAAGGCCATGGGCATCTGCAAAATACTTCTTTTCAAAGTCACTGTTAGTGGGCTGCTGGCATGGTAGGATCAAAGTGACCGGCTTGATTTGACATAGTTATTTCCACTCGATCCTTCTGGTATCAGAGCAGCGGCTCATACTCAAAATATGTCAACTTAAGGAGATCAATAACAATAAAATCTCAAGAGTAAGAAGAGTTAAGTGCAGTCTTCCCTTAACGATATACTATAACAGGAACTCCCTCTGGGAAGATGGATCCCGAGGATGCGACCGCACCGAAGTATTCTTTCAGAAAATAAAGATAAAGATAATCAACAGCAGAGTTGAGACATCGACCGTCTCCGCTACACCTCCGGTGATTGAAATTTATTTCCTAATCGGGAACAACTCAACACCACAACAACTATCACCACTTCTCGCGTCTGGTCCCTCCCCCCAGGGGGGGGACTAGGCCATCTCTTTTCATCCTTCCACCACGGTGGATCTTTTCTCCTGCTTTCTCTCTTGAGGTCTACCCTCTTGAGATCCTTCCTCCTTCCTCCCAACATCTCAGGGTGTTGGTTTTCTCCTCTTCCCCGCCTTTGCTACAGCCTCGCTTAGCACTGGCTCGGTCGGGTTTTCACTTTTTCCCTACAACAGACGGCTGGGAACACGGTTTGCGGTACGCGATTACGATGGGTTCCTTCTGTTTCTTCTGGTCGGTTCGGGTTAGTCCCTCTGCTGGGTCCGGGTCTTGTCCCGCTGGTGGGTATGGGTCAGTCCCACGGCTGGGGGTGGTGGTTGGTCTCCTCAACAGGCTACGGTCGATTTCGCCACTCCCCTCCTCACTGCTCTTGTGGCTGCTTTGTCCTTCATGGGCACTGGGGACTCAAGGGGACCGCCTAGCTCAGACACGAACACGATTCCGATAGTTGCTTCGGCATTAGGGTCTACCCCTCCTCTCTCCTCTCCTCGGCTCGATCGGCTGGTACCCTACTACCACCACCTTACTCCTCCTCTTCGGCTGGCACCCGCCCAACTGCCAAACGCTATCTTCTCCTCCCGGCTGGCACCCTACTGCTGGCTGGCATCCTACTGCTCTTCTCTCCTCTCCGTCGGGCCTTGGCCCTTCGTCCCAGCCCCCCTTGGAGGATGGCCTGGGTTTCTCTGCACTGCCATGTGCTCGCCGCTTCATCTTGGAGGGGTTTTCTCCTGGCTGTTTGGTTTCCTCTTGCCCCCGCTGCCGGCCTAGTGCCTAGGATTTATTTATCCACTTTGTGCTCGGGACCGCCCGTTATCAGTCTCTGGGGCTACGTGAATCCGGTTTCTGTGGGCGTTTGGTTTTGGACTTAGGTTCTTAGGTGTTGGGGTTTCCTTTGTCCGGGGGTTTTTCTTTCATGTATGTTGAGGAGTGTCATCTGTCGGGGCGGGGGATTTCCTTGGTTTTGGTTACTTGGGTGTGGTTTTCTGGAAGTGTGCACTGCGGGATGCTGCTCGGGGGAGTTTTTTAGACCAGTTTGCTTTGGCGGACATGGTTTTTCTTCTGGCTGCCGGGTCCTGGACAGGGGTGGAGGTTTAGGGTCTACATAGCACACGCTGACGCGACTCCTGTACCTTAAACAGAATAATAAAACTAGATATAAAAAAAAAAAAAAAAAAAAAAACAGTAGAGTTGAAAAAATAAAACGGTAAAACTTAATATCATTAAACCCAGATTTACTCAATTAAGACCTGATCTAGAGAGGTAGTTGATTGCCACAGTAGAGGAGAACTCACATATATTTAAGTAGGTTTGGTATGCTGCCAGTTACTCCCTATCACTACTCTGTATTCATGAGCACCAAACACCTGTGGGCTGTCTAGCAAACCTCTATGCATTGGACCAAAGATCTCCCATAGCACACTAGACCACACGGTGATATTCCAACAGCTGACAAATAGGAGTGTTTTAGCCACTATATCTCCAATGCAACTGCAGGAGTAAAAACTCTTCATATCACCGTCATGCCAGCATCAGCAAAAATTATCACCTGGGTCCTGTGCATCCTTTACGTCAGATGCACAGGACACTGGAATGCAAATTGCTATTCAGGATGCAGGTGGACATGGTAAGCGATACCAGGATGCAAGTAGACATGGCAACCTATATCAGCACACAATGGAACATGACAACCAATTTTAGGACACAACTGGATGTCACAGGATGCAACTGGACGTCACTTGATACAACTAAACTTCACAGGACGCAACAGGATGCAGGAATCGATGTCAGAATATGTCTCTTAAAATTCAGAATTCACTGGACACAGCCAATACAAAGCATAACTTATGCTTAAGTTACTCCAAAATAAGCTATATTTTTACAGTAAACAAGATTTATTTTTATAAATACACAGGCCCGCGCTAGGTTACAAAAAGCAAGCGAGAATACAAGAGCAATACAGAGTCTATGTAACCGGTACTGGTACTCGGTTAAGGATTTTGTTTTTTGTTTTGTTTTAAGTATTGCTTTGATACTTGGTTTGTTTGAAGTATTGTTTTAATACTTAGTTTGTTTTATGTTTTGTTTTAAGTATCGCTTTGATACTTGGTTTGTTTGAAGTATTGTTTTGATACTTAGTTTGTTTTATGTTTTGTTTTAAGTATCGCTTTGATACTTGGTTTGTTTGAAGTATTGTTTTGATACTTAGTTTGTTTTATGTTTTGTTTGAAGTATCATTTTGATACTTAGTTTGTTTTATGTTTTGTTTTAAGTATCGATTTGATACTTATATTGTTTTACCAAAGTGTATCGCTTGATATCTTTGTTTAGCTTCGTTCATGCTAGACATGAACAGAATTGTATATTTAAAGACTATCCTATTCCAGGATGGAAAGGACAGACTTCGACAGACAGTATTTCAATATACTTGATTTAACGGTTACTCTTTAGTTCCTCCAGTACACCTCCGAAGCCTACTTTAGTTCATACAGCTCTCGCCTCCTCTCTGGAAGAGCAGGCCACCTGTCAACTATCGTACACCTATCGAAACGTGATTAGCACCTAGCGAACACGTTACATATAGCATGATTATCACCATCAATACTAACAGCTAAAAGAGGAGTTTGAATGAATTGTATTTTTGTAAAGGTTCTGTTTATAGCAATAAATAGATAGCAATGGGGAAATAATTTGCTGCTTGTTGCTG
Organism: Tuber indicum; assembly: GCA_006112555.1. Lineage (NCBI taxonomy): Eukaryota > Fungi > Ascomycota > Pezizomycetes > Pezizales > Tuberaceae > Tuber > Tuber indicum. The sequence goes on from VBSK01000224.1 coordinate 697,056, forward strand.
GGCATATAATGATTCTTTGAAACTGTTGTATATTGTGATCAACTGCTAATTTGATATAGGTTCCTGGATTGGTTTGAACAAAAAGAGAAGCATAAACTGGCTAGCATCATATATTGTGATGCTTGATGCTGTATGCTGTAAACAAGAATTTGTTGCTTAGCTTTAGATGCTGTAGCAGAAGTGATCTGCTCTTGGTACCAGTGGAGTACAGATTGGATAATAGTCTTTGAAGTTGTGCTATTATCAAGTATAAGAGTAGATAGTAGGATATCTAGTAGCCACTTTTGTTGACTATTTTCTTTTCATGGAATATTGCCAGCACCATAGTACAAATGTGTGTGTTTGGTGAGACCTACTTCAATACACTTTTCTCTTTTGTTAATAAATGCTCAAGTACTAAAACCACACTCACTTATAGTACAAAGATATATCATACTCGTTGAATCACTTTCATAAACTCTTGCTATAGACTTTTCCTCTATTGACCATTGGCCACCAGCAACAGCTTCCTTAAAAGCCTTAAATGAAGAAAAGTGTTAACCTTTTTGTATAGGAGGCATTGTTGGTAGTTTTTTCGTTCCTTCAAATTGGTAGATATGCATGTGTGTTTGTTGATGGGGAGGGAGGGGTTTATATACATTGTTTGTTTTTATTTATTTTCTATTTTCTATTTTCTATTTTCTATTTTCTATTTTCTATTTTCTATTGTTTGTTTACTTTTCCTGATTGTTTTGACAATCAGGAATTAGTAGGATAGAAAAAGAAGAATAGAAAAATTTAAAGTTTCTTAGCTACAGGGGTAGTTTATGTATGTGGGGTATACTAGGCCCTGGTCATATTTTGAGGAGACATTGCAAGAGTTTTCCGTTTAATTAAAAAGTAAACTGTTTTCCTATGCATAATATACAGAACTACTTGCACCTTCAGCATCAACTAGTATTCATTACAGGGCAGGGTAGGGTGGGTTTTGCTCTTGGAGGCTCCACTGTTACCAGGCCTAAAGCCCATATTTTTTTCTCCTCCCTACCTAATATTTGTTACAGGTCGGGGCGGGGTGGGTTTTGGGTTCCGAGGCCCCGCCCCCTTCCGGGGCCTGATTGTGCCTCCCCTGTTGCACTAAAATTTGATGGGGCCCCGCCAGGGGTATAGGTAGGACAAATAGACTTGGCAGGAAATTGCTAAAAAGTAGGCCCACCCTCAGGCCATCTTGCAGGCCAGAGCGGGAAATTTTACTGTGTTTTTCAGTATCCTGCAGGCCCCGTAACGAAGCCTATCCTCATCCCACCCAGCCTCTAGGGCCCAACCATACCACTTTGCACTACTAAAAATCAGCGGGCACCCGCCCAGAGTATGAGCAGAGATGGAAATAGGGGTCAAGAAAGAGAAAATGCCCACCCCATCTGAGGCCAAGGAGCAAGCGGGAGGCTCAGATTTTTCGGGCCCCCAGAGGCCCCATAACGAACACTAGCATCAATAGTGTAATAAACAAAATAAAGTATGACAGGTGAGTAAAGATCACACATACCATGGAATTATGAAAGGTCACTCACTGAAAGTTTAGTACCGTGCAAGAACTGCTATACCACCATGCATTGTATAGGCAATGATGTGCAGTTCAAACTTTGCAGTTTTCAGCCAGTTGGCTCTACCAACAAATTGCAGAAGATGAGCAGCTCAGTATAAGCACAGTCTTCGCTATCTGTATAGGTCCAACAACACCCAAGAAGCTAAAGGGGTGCCCTTTTTCTCTTGACACCCCTACATGACATCATTTAGTTGCAGCAGCAACTATAAGTGCTATAATAGGAGAATGCCTCTCCCAAAAGTGGTGGCAGAGCTTTGCAGAGTGCAAGCTTGCGAGTAAACACTCCAAAAGGCTTTTCAAATAGAGGATTATTCCTGCAGAGTGGCAAGGAAGAAACTCTTGCTGGATGAGTGAAAGAGAGGCCTTAGACTCTCATTCGCTCTTACTCATAGGAATTGGAAAATTGAAGATTGACACTGCGTCATTTGAACCAACAAGTGCTATATTTAGCTCTCTGATTCAACAAACAGTACTTGGGTAAACCAGCGCCCTAGAGAGGAATATGAAGATGATGTCCTCATACCTAAGTGTCTGAAAACTGATACTACAATGGTATGGGAAGGCGTTCTGGGTGGGAAAAAATGTCCACTTGTGCATTAGGATCAGAAGCATTGGAGAACCATAACTGCAGCCAGTAGTGTCAACAATGTTCTTACTCTGGTACTGCAGCCTTTTTGACAGCAGGAGAGTGCACAGGCAGGACATTCTGCTAACAGAGGATGGCATATCGGCACATCGGGCCAAATTTACCCAGCGAATACATGAGCAGTACAGCATACCAAAATTCAATTGGCAGCCATCCTCTTCCAACCTCAACCCCATTAAGAATGTTTGGTTTATCTTAGAGCACATGATAAACAAACAAAATCCTTGACCCTCGGGTTTAAATGGAATGACTTAGACTATACTGGAGGAATAGCAGAAGATCTTGATAGTAGATCTTTTAACCTTTATTCACTCAATACCTAAACAAATTGAGGCTGTTATTGCTGCCTCTGCGAGTCATATGCAATGGTAAATACTACCGCTATATCATTTCCAGGAGCTTTTATGTATATATATATATTCTCCTTTGATCTTGATATATATATTTTTATATAAATTTGCTTTAATACGATACTTTTAAATATTTTTTACATGCAAAATATTTACTTTTTAGTTGAATGTCCTCCCCTTTCTTTATTCTTATACTAACTACTTTGGCTATCTACAAGGATAATTTTGTGTCCTTAGCAATACTCTCCTACTTCCTAGGATTACCCCTATATTCAGGCTCTTTTTTTCTTTTTTTTTTTTGTAAAACCTTTCACTTGTATTCTCTACATTACACAAATAACAAGACTAAGGGCTTTCTGTGCTATACTAAAGTATCTGCCCACGCAACAAACATCCCGCCAAAGAAATAAAACTCCATCAAAGAATGTCGTTAAGCCCAAGCTTTTCCCTTCCTCCTATTTCACTCCCAGGCCTCTCTCCGCAACCGCTTCTCCTCCCCGCCTGGCCCATTATAACCTCCCCTATCCAACTCCGAAGAAGTATCATCCACCTCCATCCCCTCATCCTCACTTGACAACTTACCCCCAGACCCAGAACCCCCTCCCAATGCCGAGAGCAAGTCCAATACACTCCTCTCAATCCTCCCCAAACAATCGGCCCAACGTGCATTCTGAGACACACTATCCTTACCAATCACCCTCATCTCTCTCCGATCCTTGGCCCACTCCCTCTCCTTCACCGCAGGTCGAAATCCCTTAAACCGCCAAACCGAGTATCATCTTCCTAGCACCCACATCCCTGTCCAGAACAACAGTCCAACCAGATCCTCCCCACGCACCAACACCACCACCGTGGAAGATGTCTTACCCAATCCTTTCCTCCTCTCCCACTCCCCCTCTCCCACCAACCAACGTGATCCCTCACAAATCACGTTCCCTATTCTCTCCAACTCCCCCAATACCGCCTTGATACCAAACTCCCTTGGCACCCCCCACCTTCACCTCCACGACAGGTCCTCCCACCCTCCTCCTCTTACCATCCTCTACAGTAATCTCCTCCATTAGCCTCCTCTTTCCAGCACCAGATACTGGAGTCCTGGGCCTCAACTCCACAGGCGTAATCCTCTTCTTCAGTGTGAACGGTTCTGCCTTTTTAACTCAACCACGAAGCTGGGTGTCCTTCTCCCTCAACCTCCTCTCCAACTCCTCAACTCTCCTCTCCAACTCGCTTATCCTACCCTTATAACTGAGGTTCTTGCGAACCAGGTTGTCGACATGTTGAGAGCTAGACATCGTGAAACAAAAATGAAGCAACAATAAATTCCCTCGCAGTGTTGTGATAGGTCGAAAACTCAAATCGTGGTTTGTACGACAAGTAATAAAATCAATCAGTGTGGTTATAATAGTAACAGTCCATGTGTTCAGGCTCTTCATGCTGGGGATCTGTACCACTCCCCACAAGGGTTTCTGATATACTAGCATAATAAAAACCAATCCCCAAACTGGCTTTTCCTTTACTACCTTCTTCATTGTACAGAAAGAAAAGAAAAGGACATATTTGGACATGACCCTTCCGTTCCATTACCTCATACAAAACAACCATTTCCCGCTGTTTCGAAATGGATGGAAGGACAATTTCTACGAGAAATGGCAGTGAAACGAAAACTCTCCCATCGCCACCAAAAGGGCCCCAACAACAAGAGTTTTTGGTAATAAAGGTTGCCTATAATCAGTAGGTATTGTTAATAGAACATTAATAATACTATTATCATGTTACTAGAAATATAATACAGACAAGTCAGATGAAAGTGGACTCATGATATACTGCTATTTGCTTAGACGCTTGTTGCTGCACGGAGAACGGCGTACCTCTCAAGTACAATCCATCTTGTATACATATATGTAGGGGAGTGTTGACTAGGTCTCCAAGCAGATATCCAGGTAACTACACTTACATCCTGCCTTTTGAATATTACTTTGCTATAGGTTTGGGGTACACCATGGGAGCTCCTGACATATAGTTTCCTGGCGCGTTCCCACCATTTTCCTTCCCCGTCAAACATACCCGCCCTAGCAGCGATCCCAGAGTCCAGTCCGGTGAGCGCAGAAACCCAACTCGACCGCCACGGACCGAGCAGACGATATGGCCCATCATCCTTTCACCTCCCGCATCGGTTCGGAAAACAGGCGCTCCAAGTAACCCTGCAAAGCTATCATGCTCTGCGTTCTCGACTGCCTTTCTTGCCCCCCCCAAAAAAAAACAATTCTATGCTTGAACGATCCTACCGAGAGCAACACCTGGCCTGCTCCGAATATATCGAAAGTTTTGGACAAGCCCGGGATCGCAAACGCGTGTGCTAAATTCACTGATATGTGCATCTCGCCGAGTACCGACATGTTCGAAAAGACTAGCAAGATATATAAGGACAAGTCAGTATTTCGTCAGGGGTACTGCAAAGGATGGGGAGGGTACATGAGCACTGGAATTTACCCCTTGGATAGATGAAAAATCTCTCTGGTAGACGGAATACTTACCATATTACGACACATAGTAGTCTCTTGGATGCAAAGCTATGGTACCGCATAGGCTGATCGACTATATCCAGCAAAAAAAAAAGAACTTGTTGCAATTTCGGGAATAGATTGTATTATATACCACAGACAACAAGGGAGAGCTTTATCGACGCCGGAGCGGGGGGAGAGCAGATCCGGTATTTATACAGCGAAATGATAGCATGCTGTCGCAGTGGGAAAAGAGCATAAGGCAAGAGAAGACTGAACGAGAGCATCAATTGCACATTCCACCAGTTGATCGAATGGTGAGAAGACCTCGGATACCCGTGGGCCTTGACGAAAGGTGTAGAGAGTATGATATGGTACAGTACATAGCAGAAAGTCCTATTTCAACACAAAAAAAATAAATACCAGATCAGACGCGAGTGATTATACATGACGCCAGAAAGCTTAGGCAGGATGGTGCAACGACCATGAAGCCCCGAGCTTTTCGAGCGTATTAACAACGCAAGTCGAATCGATAACCCAGGTCGTCTCGAACGAGCTCGTGATAAGCACCAGAGATCGAATAAAAAGAGCTCCCAAGGCCCTTCCTCTTCAATATGTACCATACGTAATCGTACAGAACGCTCGGTTGTGATCAATGGAACGTCAAGCCGTGAACATACAAAGCCGTACTTATCTCGTTAGAACAAAATCAATCCCAGAAATGGAGTTTCCATTCTCTCTTCACACGACAGTGCGTGCCTTAAACGCTCCCTCGTCGTGGGATCTAGCAAGAGAACTATTTTCCGTCCAATCCATCATTTCCCTCAGGTCTCTCTGCTCGGATGCAACTCCTTTATTCGGGGCAGCACGGCACAATCCTACAAGCAATAAATTAATCAAGCTTTATTGTTCGCCACTCCGTAAAAGGCATTACTCGTACAGGCTTGGCCAAATTTCCCAACACCCAAACTTTGTAAAACAGCATATGGATCACAACTCGAAACAGCACCATCATCTCAACACGCATACGACAGTGGATCCATTTCTAGTTAGACACATCTCCCCGTCCCATTCTAAAAGGCTTGGCGTTGGGAGCTCGCACCAGAGGGGGGTAAAGTCAACCTAACTCCGTATCCCCTCTCCGCCCGCAATCTCCTAAGGCCACAGCGGCCTCGGCCCATTGTGGCAATTGCGCTATGCGCTTTTCCACCGATTAGCGTCTGTTCCTAATGCCCGCACTCAGGAATACTCTCTCTTTCTAAAGATTCCAAACTTGCCGAACCCAACAGCAAAGGAGACCGGGTTTAGGGAACGGAAATCAGGTCGGATCGGAGTCCCAGAACATCACGTCCGTCTCCAAATCTGCTATGGGTATTATTAGCGGAGACTGACGTCCACCCCATACGCCAAACAATTCGTGACTCGGGAAGCCCGTTAAGCTTCAAGGGAAGGGCGAAGGTAGATTGAATTTGCGCTAATGGTGGGCCAAGTTAGGCTGTGCATTCCCCCCCCCTCCCCCGAATCGCACCACTAAGAGGGAGTATTCACTACTCGTAGATCTCCGAGATCCCCCTTTTCTCAATCCACCTGGTACGTAGAAGCTAACCTAAACTCGTCACTAAACACGCCCCGAGAGACGTCGTCAACCATCCCACATATCATATGACCCGGGTAAACGGCACAATTAGTATAAAATCTTGGGGAATATGTGGATCCTAGGGGCAAAGGTAAACTAGGGAAGGCCTGAAACCCCACCACAAAGACGGTGAACTCCTATTTCAGTAAAAGGGGTATTCGCTCTCCAACGATGATATACGATTTAAACCGGCAGGTGATCATTACCATAACTTCCGTTTCGCCCCGCCACTGCAATTTCCCCTACAGCTCAAGATCGTCCGCATGCTTGCGAGGCGCCTGTTCGATCCATCAACTCACTCTCTAAAAATTACACGACAACAAAAGAGCCCACTACTTCGTAAAAGCCATGGTACCACCCGTTATTGTTGAGTGTCCCTTTCGTCGCTAGTTGATAAGGACATCAGGTGATATCCCATGGAGCACATGTGGAGAATGATAACTCTGACAATGTGCGACTGCGCCCAGTCCTCTCCCCAACGGTATAGGATAATCACTAGACCAAAGCCTCATTGACCACAGCAGGAGAGGCGTTCGCGAAACGAGCTTCCCACAGAAATGACTTTTTCCCGTGTTCGAAATATTCCTTAGTTCCGGCACGCCCACGTGTACAACAAGTATAAACTAACTTATCACGCGCAGCGCCAGAAACTAAACAAGTACATCAGCCAAGAGACAATTTTACCCATTCAGTAGCCAGACCCGTACCACAGCATTGGACTCACCTTCTCTCACTCGCTCGCTACTGAATGCGAATTCTAATCCAATCCATCGCATCCCCAAAACCCGTCCTGTACCACAAGCCTAATAATTAGCATACAAGGACCAATCACTAATCGCCCCCCCAACCATCTCGCCAGTTTCTCGGTCCCAACCCTGCGAGCCCCCACCACGCTGTCCCCCACGCCCTAGTATCACCCCCCTTCCTCTTCCCCGATAGGAGCAATTCACAAACGATCCACCCATCATAGTCCCACCGCAGATGCAGAACACATCCCCACTAGACAGCCGCCAAGAGGACGATGATCTTGACTTGCGGCAGTCGGAGAAACCAGTACAGTGCCTGTACAACTCTTGCCTGCATCTCAGACAAGTGGGAAATTTTTCCTCTCCCCCCCGCCCCTACCCCCTCCCCCGCGCGAAGATGGCACATCATCGCCCCCCTGGATCGGCGAGAATAAATGCAATGGAGTGCCGAGACAGGCAAAGGGCCCAGGTGGAATGCAGTACCTCCAACTCGTGGTGGGAGTTGGCGCAACCACTGGCTACGTCGTACCTGTACAAGCATGCGGGTGTCTGTGTTGTCGGCTGGATTAATCCGAGGACTGAGACTTACACGGTACTGTACTCCACGAACGAGCGCCGTACCGCCGCCGCCCCTGCTCAACAATCTTAAACCCTTAATGCCAGCAAGGTATCAATAGTGCTGTACTGTACCTGTACCCCCCCCCCGTCTACCGGGCAACTCGAGTACCGGTATCTGCCACAGACTCTATCATGCGTTCGAGATGTTCGCCATCCAGACCCAGACAAAGATTGGTTGGGTTGACCCTCCGCGTATCCCGCCCTCGCTTCTCCAAGCGGAGATCCGCAATGTCTCTCAGGGGGGGGGGGAGGATGTCAAGAAAGCAAAAGATGGGCGGACGAGTATACCAGTAGTAGATCTCAGACATCAAGCATTCAATTGAACATACACGCTCCCGTCTCGAAGGTTCATCGCAGCAAGGCACACTTCTCGTTTAGACCGTCCCGTCCGACGTAATCCGACATAAAAAACGTACTGTACAGTAATACACGCATCGTACAAATAAATACCCACAGCGTCGCAAAACAGGATAGAACCTGCACGTATACCGCCGCTCATTTCCAGCCTCAGAATTCCTCCTCCTCCCTTCCACCACCCCCCCCCCGCTCCGTCCGAGACGCCCGCATACACGAACGAACACATATTCACCACCACCACTCTCGGTAGTTTCTTTCCGTAGCGGAAAAAAAAATATATAAAAAAAAGAAAAAAGAAAAAAGAAAAGAAAAAAAACACCAAGTTTAAAAAAAAAGGGGGGTAAAAAATAAAAAAAAAAAAAAAGATCTTTATTTTCTAAAATAAAAATAAAAATAAATATATCATCCCTTTTTTTATTTTTATTTTATTTCATGCGTGGTGTGTGTACCGTGTAGAGTATGATACATGTAGGGGTACAAAGTGCACCACGATATTATGGATGGATCAACCCGGACGCCGACCACCTCGAAAAATCTTATCATGTACCAGTACTTTACAAGTACTCGTACAGTTATATATATATATATAATCGACCTTGCGGAAAATTCATTAACCCCCGGCTCGCGCACTTTGGTATTACCGCAGGGAATGGGAGAGGGGGGTTTCTCCGAGCGGCACGTGTTACTTCTTATTAATTCCCAAATGATAGAGGCTCAATTGGCATAGAAGAAAGCCAGAAGGGGAGAAAAAAAAGAAACCGAGTGATCTACCGAGTGATGTCTTATGAGTGTATCCGCCACCCGGGACAGAACAAGAAGAAAAGAAAAAAAATACGGATTACTTATTGCGCATTTTTTTTAATTTCTATTTTATTTTATTCCCTCGTTCACCTTTACACCTTTTTCTTTTGTCAAACCTGTTTTTTTTTTCCAATGGATGATCGATGTGAAGGGGTATCATACCGCTAGGAAGGAGGAGGAGGGAGGGATATAAAGTTAAAAAGTGGCCGGGTAGGGTGGTGGTGGTGGTGGTGGTGGTGGGCAAGTGTAGATTACCCGGCCGAACCAGGTCAAGGTGGGGTTTGCCCGGCAAGTTCTAAAGCTTCAATTCCTGTTTACACACTTCGGACATTTCTGCAACCCATCAGCGGTATTCCAAACAGAGCTTGTCCATCCTAACATTCCCTACCCCACCACTACAAGGACAATTCGAAGACGAAAAGAAAAAACCATACAGCCCCCCCTCCATTCTTCCCTCTCTCTCTCTCTCTTTTTCCTCTCTCTTCGTACCAATATCCCGTACGACCCCCCCCCTCCCTCTTCTGTCTTTCTTTCTTTCTTTCCTTCTTCCTTCCTTTACCTCCTTCCCCCTCACAAAAGACAGACCAACCAATCCACCATCCCTACCCCATGAGAGAGAGAGAAAAGTGAAAGGAAAAGGGAGGAGAGTGGGGGATTTTTTTTTTTTATAAAAAAAAATTAATAATAATCGAAAAGAGGTAAAAAAAAATGGAAAAAAGTCCCAAAGAATAAAAATAAAATAAACATACCGTAACCTACCGTGCATACGCACAGTACTCGAGTACATAAAAGTACGGTACTGTGCATAACATAATCCATCTCGCAGCAACATCACTGAGCACCTATCAAAGCCACCACCACCACCACCACCACCTCCCTTCCCTCCCTCCCTCCCTCCCTTCCTTCCCCTCCCCTCCTCCCCGGCCAACCGCCAAACAACAAAACTGAGCCGACCGGTTGCTCTGGTTTTCCGCAACTCCCAAAAGCGGATATTTACTGACTCGAACGCGTCGACCAACCGCAAACGCAATATATATATATAAAAGAGAGAGAGGAGAGATTAAAAATAACAAGTTATGCCACCACCAGCAAGGAACGCCCGTCAATCACTCGCCCCCTCGACAGCAAAAGCACGACAACTCTCCCACCTAAACTCGCAATTGGCCCAGCTACAGGCTCACCTCGCGGACCTTCAGGATATAATGCGTGTTACCGCCGTGCAGGCAGAGAATATAAAAGCTCTCGGGGGACTTAATGGGGCTTTGTTAGTCTCTTTTTTTTTTTTTTCCTTTTTCCTTTTCTTTTTTTCCCCTCACCTCACCTCACCTTACCTCACCTCACCCTTACTTCGCTTCAGCTTTTTCCCTTTCTTTCTTTCCTTCCCCCCCCCCCCCTCCGGTGTATCATACTGGGTCCTATTTTATTCTATGGCTTCTTGGTCTCATGCCATGCCATGCTATATGCCATGCCATGCGTTGCGTTGCGTTGGACTGAACTGAACTGAACTGGACTGACTGTTGTGGTGGGGGTGGGTTAGATTGATGGCTGCAGGGAAGGTGCTCGGTGAACCTTTTGATCCTAATACCGGTACTGGCGGGGAATGATGGTGATTATGACTGAATGATGATGGCGATGGAAGGGGCTGTTCTTGTATAGGTACACCATTTTGGGTCTTCGCTTTGCTTTCATTCATTTATCCATTCTTTTTTGTCCGGGGAAACGGACCGAAGGCTTCGTGATGGATGAATGGAACGGATGGTTTCTTACTTTTTTTGTTTTTCTTTCTAATAACTGTTGCTACTGCCTACTACCAATATCACTTACACGTGGGGTCCTGGGTGGAAAGAAAAAGAAAAGAGGGAAGAAAAAAAAAAAAAAAAAAAGCAGAACATTGGAAACAGTCCACATCAGTGAAAAAAGTAATTCAATGAGCGAAACGTAGATCGTAGGCTACGCGTTGGAAACTGAAGGTAACAACGATAAAAGTAAAAGAATGAAACGGATAAACAAGAAATATATCACATTCGTAAAAATAATGCCATCCCCCCCATCAAATACTAGTAAATAGAAGTTAACCTATATGCGAGAAGAGGATGGGAAACAACATATCTTCTCTCCCAGAAAAATTCCCCCCAAAATACCACCGTTCTATTTAAGGGGAGGGAACAGATGAAACAAAAAGACGTCAAGAAATAGAGCCTCATGAAATATATAGAAACCGCCATTGTCAAGAGAGCAATCCAGATGAGCCAAAGAACGGGGGAACAGAGCGGAAGCAACCCAGTCAGGCCAGGTAACGGGTAAGAAAAATATACACTCAAAATCTCCACGAAAGACCACATATCCCCAGCCGGCCAACCACTCCAAACAAGCGCAATTAACTACAGTGATACAAAAGTAAATCGGAATCCAGCCCCGTTATTTGCCTACTCAGGGAGTGAAAACCCAACCGAAAGAAAATCTCCTGACCTATAAGCGTCCTCTACGCCGCACAAAAGGAATTGGAAAAACACCTGTGTACAAGATATAAGAAATAAACCAGTCATGAAAACCACCGGATTAAAGAGACATCGTGAGCCATTCCCATTCCTGAGTACCTGAACCGTTGGTGGTTGGGGTAATGACGGCAGGAGCTATTGGGGTATGATGAGTCGTGTTGTGGAGGATTGAGGGGGTGGGCTGCAAGCTTGGTGGTATCGACTTGTCTTTCTTCTTGCTGCCATTAAGTGATTCATCCATGGTATCACCATCTTCACTGCCTTGAAACTGGTTATGAACCTTAGAATCCCTTCGTTGTCGCTTAGGTGCCGCAGCAAGTGGCCGTGAAACTGGGTTCTGTAAACCGTTCTTAGGGGGCGCTGCTGCGATCGGTATAACGTTTGACTTACTGCCTTGCCCAGAGGTGCCCATCGTTTGAATATTTGTCGGAGTGCTAACGTTGGAGCCATTGGATAACCCAGATGGAGGCGATTCGGACCCGGCAAGGCTCTTGGATTGAGTTGAAATAGGTGTTGTCACCGGGGTCTGTACTAGAGAGTTTTTCCGTCCAGTCTTCTTCGAAGACCGAGTAGATGCACTTCCCCCTACAGGTAATGAGCCGCCACTGCCTCGATTGCGCTTTTTGATAACATCTGTCTTCAAAGATAGCGGGCGCACCACACCGTGTAACTTGAGGAATAGTCCACACGCGTTGCAAAGTGGGTGTCCCTCAGGATTTCTCCTCCATAAGGGTGTGGTTTGAGTGAAGCAATTTGTACAGGTAGTCGGCAAAGCGTTTGCACCACCTGCGGCTCCATTCTTTTGGCCGTCTGGTGTCGCAGGTCGGGACGGCTCCGCAGAGCTAAATCCAGATTCCGGTGGTGTATTCGGGCTAGACTGGGCTCTTTGGCTCATGGATGATAAAGCTAGCTGAGGGGCATTCGGTGCCGAACTCGTGCGAGCGATCTTCTGTCTTCGGGCTCCATTCGGATCCTGCACCCGGTTCCGCATGTCGCTCACCGAAGCGGTGATTGAATGCGACCGGTTATGGTTCCCACTACTAACGTTCCATTCCTGGGGGGAAGGGGCAGTCTCAGCTCCTCCAATCCTAACGGTCTTTTGTCCCCCAGGGAATCGCCCATTGGCATACTGAGGATTCTGCCCCGGTGCACCGCTTCGCCCCCATTCTCCTCCGAATGGTTGGATACCTGAATGCATATCCACGGAGTGATCGTCCATAGAACCTAAATCTGTCTGAATTTGCATACGGTCGAGTTCGTTACCCTCGTCCTCGTAGTCCGAATCAGCCCCAAAAGAAAAAATATTTTCATTTCTCGCCCCGGTAGATCCGGGAGACTTCGTGAGGCTGAAATCCGCCCTCAAGACCTGGGATGGGTTCACATGTTGAAACCCGCTATACCCTCTAGGCGACGGGAACCCTGAATGTGGAGCCGAAGGGTTGGCACTAAGAACAGGATCGTGATAGTAGTAGTCACTGGAAGCAAGGCTATTGGGTAGAGTGCTATTACGAGAGCTCTGCCCGAAACCAGGTATGTGGCGGCCTTGCACCCGGCTTTCCAGGTTAACTTGGTCAAAGAAATTGCTGCCATGGCTTTCGGTGAGGGGGTGTGGGGTAGATACAACTGATTGATTGGCTGAAGCCGGTGGTGAATAAAAATCATTCGAGGCTACAGAGGATGCAATCGCTGTATTGTTGTACATACTCGACGAGAAAGGGCCGGTTGTGAGAAGCGGCGAATGTACCGGAGAGAACGTAAAGTTGTTCTGGTACGGTCCAGCAGAGGTGAGGTACTCATTAGAATCGACAGAGGTGTCGAGCGAAAACGGATGGGACTGGGATTGGGAAAGGGAGAATGAATGGCTATCATGATCCAGCCGATAGTCCCCAAGCTCAGTATCCGGGTCAGGATCGTTAGGGATCATGATACCGGTGACTGGTGGAACATGTGGGGAGAAGTCAGCGGGCCGCTTTGGTGGCTACGGGAAGGAAGAAAAGTTCAGTCAGTCAGTGCCTTTATATACTCTTCAAGGGTAACACTCTTACCCGACGTTCATCCACACTGGTTTTCCGTATCCTACGCTGAACATAGTCAAACTCTCCACGATTAGTATCAAAGTGACGTTGGGGAGCCGAGGCGGGAGGCAAGTGGGCGTTAATCATCAGTTCCTTCTCACGGCTTCCTTTTATTGGGATCGCAGAAGCCGTAGCGTGAGAGGACGTGAGAAGGTTGTCACTGCTTGGAGAATGTGCGATCCCACAACTCGATACTCCTCCGGGGGAGCCAACCATAGATGAAGGTGAGGTAAAGGTCAGATCCTCCATAAACATGGAGTCGGACTCTGATAGGGTACTGTACTGTGCACTGGCGGATGAAGCAGGTTTGCTATTTGTTGACCGAGCTGCGGCAGATATTCCCCCAATTTTGCCGTATGATGCGTCTTTCGCCGCTCTGCTTTGACCACATCAGACTTGAGTTCAATGATGCAATGCAGTGAAACATAATCCGTGACGGCCAAAAACTTACCGGGCTTGCATCTGTTCCTTTCGTAATGTCATTGCCATCATTCTCCAGGTCAAATTTTCCATACGCTCCGCGTTTGGGAGCACGTTCTTTTGTTTGCTATACAATTTCCATACTTGAGTTGCCAGGGGGTCCTTTTTTTGCATGTCCTCCGGAGACTCTTCGGGTATCTTGTGGACACGGCCGAGGTGCTCGAAGGAGCCACTGAGAAGCTCCTTCCGAGCAAAATACTGCGCTGTAGAAAGGTCCAGATTGACTGTTGTACTGTCGCTAGACTTCTCCCGAGACGAACCCGTTTTTGATGTGGAATCTGGGATGTTTTGTGGAGAAGGTATTGACTGTTGTCGGCGAAAATGCGGAGAAGCTGTAGAACTGGCGGCCGAAGCAGCAAAACCAACCTGGTGCGAATTCGAATGCAACAAAGGCTCCCTAGTGGCACTCACACCCACTCCCCCACGTTCATTGAAAGCCATGTTCACCCACAGAATTCGCAAAGAGATGCGGCAGCCCCAGAATTCTGTTTTGTTTTTTTTCTTCTTTCTTTTCTTTTCTTTCCTTTTTTTCACTTTCCTTTTTCCCTTATGGTAGGAGGGGCAGGTGGAAATGGAGTGGAAATGGGAAGATGGAAAGGCAACAATATGTGACGCAGGCGGTGTCACGAAACAGAAAGCCCGACGCTGACCGCTAGGAGAAGTTTTGCGGGATGGCCGCAGTTGAAGTGTGGTGGGGGGAACTCTGTGTGTGGTGCAGGGGACGAATGAAGAAGAGTCCTGAGTACCTTGTCTGGGTCTATTCACCACTTCCCACCGTGCTACCGCGATCTGTTTGGAGAGTACCGGTAGACAGAGGTCAAGGTATGAATCTTGCGCACTTCTAAAAGATGCAAGTTTGGCCGTCGCAAGATGCACCGAGACGACTGTGCACAACCGTAGCAATCAATAGAGAACCTAGCAGCCGAGCAAAAAAGAGAGAGAGGGTGGTGTGCGTATGGATTTGGACCAAGGGTTGCAAAGCAGGGTGGAGAGTATGGAGGGTGAGGGTGGTGCCAATATCAGACCCCCGCGGCGGCGGTTCTGACCCAAAGCACACCGCCTTTCCGCGGCTTCGTTTTCTGAATTTCCTATTTATTTTACACTCCTGCCGAACCAAACGTCAATTACCGTATTAAAGGGCGGTGGGCCGAAGGGATAGAAGATTAATGGGTCGAGAACACACTGCCTATGGTACCCGTTTCTTTATTGCTTGTTCGTCGGTTGCAGCTCTGTTACCTTCGCGAGATAAGCGACCGTAAATAGATGACCAAGTCGCAGGGGAGCAGAGCGCGGGGGTCACCATACGCACACATGCAATTTTTTTGGGGGGGGAATAATTCTGGCCACAGAAAGTCTTAAAAGAGTAAGTACGGTTGAAATATAAGACTGGATTTGCAAGGCAACGATATTAAAAAAATAAAATTCAAAAACAACCAAACAAAAGGGAAAAAACAAAAGAGGACCCTTCTCCAACAATAACCAGGAAGGCAGGAACGCACCGACTGGGATGGTCAGAGAGGGAAAGAGGGAGGGGTGGGATTATTGAATTGTAAGGGCAAAGAAGGCGTGAAAGAAATATTCTAAAGTAGCAGAATACAGAATGGCTTCGAGGCGTGCAGGACATGGGAAGCCTACCCAGAAAGCCGGAAGGAGGAAACAATATCTCCAATGGAGGAGGGGGTGGCCGACAAACTGGACTGAGGCCGAAGCTGGGCTCGCCCTCGAGCAGTGACGAATCTCTATGGGTGTGGAATGGGGGAGGAGACTCTCTCACAGACAACCCCCGCTTGTCTTACCGTCGACGGTTTCGCCGCAAATTGAACCCCTGGGAACAGCGGACTAAACCTACCACTTCCCTCAAATGTTCCGGTCCAAAAAAGTCAAGACCTGGATTCCAAAACTCTCAAGCCGAGCTTGCACAGTAGGGCAGAATTCAACGCTTATTTTCGTCGGGTGTTAAGGGGGGGGTAAGAAGGGAATAATCGTGAACTCTGATGATGAACAGTGGAAATGGTCAAAAGGTCGAGGACGGGCAATTCGGTTGTTGTCTAGGTGTGGTGGGTACTGTTGGCGTGCGATCACAAGCCAAAAAAAGGAGGGGAGGGGAAAGATGGAACTTTAGAGCGAGAGTGGAGAGAGACACGCAAAAATTCCACAACAATGAATTGAGAAGAAGAAAATAAAGCTAATTATCGACACTCTAACTCTGGCTGTGGACGGACTGCTACATCTAGAAGCGATACCACTACCCGACAGACGGCTAGCCACACATATCTGCAAGCCCATGGTAAAAATCCGAAAGCCACTGCTCGAAGCTCTCGCTCTCCAGTGGTCCAGTCACTGCGGACACAACGGACACACTTACGGTATTTACCCCCTCCCCCCTCCAACATAATCCGGCAAGTGTTGTGCTGTGTCCTTTCTCAGTCGAATTGGAAAACGCCTGCTACACTCTGCATCATCTCTGCACAGTTCAACAACAATTATCATACACCTTCCCTTCCTCCACCACTCTACTCCACCACCATCCACCCCCTCCCGTTTTCCCATTTTTTCTCTCTCTCTCTACTTTTTACTCGAAGAGGAGTATTGAGCTCATATGTTATTCGCACTAAGCGGGAATACGGAGTATCGGGTTTCTGACCGTTGGAGCGGCCGCGCATGGGGAAAAGGGAATCGTTGTAACGAGCGAGCCGGCAAGTGTCCTCACTATGTTCCAGTACTTGTACTGTACTCGAGTAGGCTGTAGCTCGCCTGCAATAGGGGATGTGGCTCGCAATTACGACGCCACGCCCGATCCGAACGCCGACAATGAGCTTCCTTATAATAGTGACGGACAGAGAATCATTGACAGAGACAGGCACTAGTTCACAACCGTGAGGGAGCAGCTCCATCAACACCATCGCCCCCCATCGGATTCGCCCCAGACCCCTGCGCAGCAACATGCAGGCGCAAAAAATCCTAAGTTCTTCGAGAGACACACATTGTGGTCGAAAAGCAATGTTCGTACGGTCCGTTTAGATGGCTAATCGTCGGTCGGTGCCCTCCGTCTTTGATGCGTCCCATTCCCAGCATTATTCTGACCATTTCTCTCGCTTTTTTTTTTCTCTTTTACCTGACTCGCGCCTCCACGCTTCTACCCCCGTTGCAAGGAACGCTCCCCGCTCAGTTAAACCCCCCACGTTCATAACCCTTAAATGCAATTTCATGATTTGCCACACCACCATTCTTCCAATGTGGAGGGGGGGTACGGTATTTTAACCGCCCCTTGTTGAAAATCCACTGTGTCCCTGTCGTCAGAGTGCTTGTCTTGGTTAGCGTGGGGGAAACACCTTCAATCACGCGTTGGCTAAGCGCCAAGAAGAGAGCGGAGCTGTGAAAACACCAAAAATGAAATCACAAAAACCGACATTATGGGAATGATGCAACAAAGTTGTGTAGACCTGAGAATTTTGGCCGGTATCAGTAGGAAGGAGCAAAATATCATATCCAGAACAGGGCACTGTATGTTCGAAAGAAGTAGGTAAGATGGGTAAATTTCCGTTTCGCTAACAGCCCTGGAACATTATTAATTCTGCAAGTGATGTTTCGTGCAGAAAATATTCACCCAGCTACTGGGCTCTGCTTCCATTTGTTTTTTCTTTTCTTTTTTCAAACCTGGATTTTTCCGTGACAGCTCCTCACATGAAGACTGCAAACAAGCCCTCCAGGAAACACCACTCAGTCAGAGATTTAGGGGTGTCCATCTAGCGAACGAACTAGAATATGGTATTGTATTGATTCCCTAGGTTGCGACCAAGATGGTCTCTGTCGCGAGTATGCTAGTGTCATGCAACCTAGTAGGTGATGGAAAATTTCAGCCATGCCTGAGCCAAGTGGTTCAATTCTTAACCCGTTGCGATGTTGGTTCGCAATAGAGTCGGAAAAATACGGAGGGGTAATTAAGCGATAGTCCACCTCCTCCGGATGTGGATTCTGCGATTGGAGAGATCTGGGCGGTGAAAGAAAGGAGAAGTCAAGTGGTATGGCTAGGAGCAACAGTACATGGTGGCACTCCAGCTATTTCCTCCGAAAAGCAGGTCTTCTTAGAGGGGTGCTGACAGCGATGATCAATTGGCCCGAAGGCAATTTTCGACTCGTTCCAAAAGAACACCGTCCTCATCCTGAACAAGACGGGGAAACACGGATGAACTATTTTTCCGGACTTCAAGTCCAGAAGGCGGACTTGCGCAAAGCCACAAAGAAGGCACCACCACTATGGTGAATGAGAGTTCAAAGGTTGAAGACGATGCCGCGTCTGGGAAGTATGGGACATATAAAGGGTTGGCTTGTTATGGGCGAGCTTTAGACGAATGACGTGAGGTTTACTAGCGGCGAAAATCGTTGGTCATAAGATCTGGTGGTGATTCGTGAAGCACGGGAGTTAAGGGTTGCTGCAGGCACCAAAATAAGCATAAAGAAGCTGTGGGTTCGGCGGGATGCACACGACGAGGCACTATACCGCACATAAATGTGGAGCAGGATTGGTTCGAGCGGATATCTGGGCGACGGGTGGAGGAAGCAATGATCGAAGGAGGCAGGAGAAGCTTATAAAAGGCACGAAACAAGAGGGAAACCCTGAGAAGAGTTATCGGGGGGTGGTTGTATCATCGCTGAGAATCGTGTTCCCGTCGGCGTGAAGGATTCGCAAGTGCGAAGGGCAATTACGCGACGATAGGAAAAAACAGAGGTGCAAGAGATCGATATCGGGTCTAAAGATGTGAGAAGAAAAAAAAAAAAATGATAAAGGAAAATTACTGGCACAGAAACCAGTAAACGGATAGTACTCGGCACGCGGGAGTAGAAAAGAAAAGGAATAAGGGTTTCACATCGTCAGGACTCACGAAAAGGGATGGGAAAGGGAGGGAAAGAGAGAAGGAGAGAAAAACAGCTGCAAAAAGTAAGTTGTTTTTTTCTTTTTTTTTAAAAAAAAAAGGGGGGGGAGGAAACTATCAATCAATCAATCAATGTGGGAAAGGTGGAACACAAGTACAAAAGAATCGAGCACTTGTCTACCGTACTGTTTGTATCGCCGACGGACGAAACCGAGACAGCACCTCTCTCCTAAAGAGAAATTTAATCGTGAAAGGAGAATTTTTCCTATCATGCGCACAGATATGCGTTGTGTTGTATCGCGTCGCGGTGTCAGTATCTCTGAAGGGGCTGAAAAACCGTTGGCAGCGTTCTCCCTATCGCAGCTGACGTTTACGAATCATATCTTCGAGGGGGATCTTTCTATTTCTGAATCTGGAGGGCATGGAGAAAGATAAGGTGCAGCAGGGTACCTTTCTGGGGAATGACCCTTGCTCCCCCCCCCCGCAGAGGAAGAGAGAGGCATTGTACGAGTAGATGCCAGATTGAGAAACATTTCCTAGTTGCATCAATGACAATTGCTGGGGGAAAATTCTGTGGTCACAGGCCCACGACGACACAAGGCAGCAGAGATCGAGAGATTCTATCCCGCCTCCTACTTGGCTGGCCTCTCGTGTTGGTAATCATTTATAGCCCTTGCGCTCTTTTATCTGCTTGCTTGCTTCACGTCAAGGGTTGTCTGAACCGATTCGTTACCGTTTAACGGGGTGACAGCGGTGCACAGTGATTCGATGGAAATTGCTGCTGTATTTCTCTCTTATCTGATATGTTTCCCGTCTGGTTTCAGGCCCTGAAATACCATAGGCACAGTGCAACATATTCCTCAAATAGATCCAAATCCCAGCGCCTTCTCTTAAGTACAATATTTTGCGCAGTGAAGTTGAAAGTTTTCATCCTGTCCCCCCCTCTAATGAAAAGGGAGGATGAAGACTATCGGGCTCGTGACTCCGGGCCCAAGGATATCTGACCAGAGACGAATAAGGAAAATTGTGGGTGTTGGGAAAAAAGAAAAAAAAAAAGGAAAAAGGAAAAAGAAATGATAAATTTCACGAAAAGGAAACGAGAACGCCAATTCTAGCCTTATCATACAAAATGAATGTGAAGTAAAATCGAAGAAAAATGAAATCCATGAACTGTACTCCTCTGACATATGTATCGCAACACTCCATATTCTGCTCCGGTGATGCAAAGTTTCTTTTCTGTTTGAACAGGGCGAGAAAAAAAAAAAAGGATAAAAAAAAAGTGTTAATAATTGATCGCCATTCCTTAAACCGAGCCTCATACTAACAAATGAAACAAAAGTAATCAGAAAAAAAAAAAAAAAAAACCCCTTGAGTAAAATGTACTGAGGAGAACGTGTGGGTATATGGGGCATTAGATTTTTGCCTGCAACGACCACATAACATGATAGTGGTATACGTGGGAACAGTAAAGTAGATATATCCCAAGTTTGAAAAAGGCTTCAAAGAGAATCCAATACGTAGGGTACGGTATACCAAAGCTCGAAATGCGCAGGCAAAATAAAAAACAGGACCACGAATGAAGCAGCTCCCCTGCAGAGACGCCCCGCTAACCGGCGGGACCCATGTTTTTTTTAGGAAGAAAAAAGTGTTGCTGTAGATGACAAGCGAAAATAGCGACTGATCCCTCGGGGCTTCCATGCCCATTCGACAGGATACCGGATTTTTTTTATTTTGTTGTTTGTTTGTTTTACATTTCTGAAGAGGCGCGGATGGGAAGGATGAAAGTGCGTGATAACGATTTTGTAGTCTCCAGCAAAAACGAGATACCACGAATTACTTCTCCCCTAGTGGTGATCAAGACCCAATTCTTGATCAGGTTTGACGATGGGTCCCGCGTGCTGACCTGGGTGGGCAAGTTGGTGAAAATCGCCGTTCATCGAATACCCGTCCTCCACGGGAAACAAATATGGTACATCAGTAGCCACACCGTCCTCCTCCTTCGCCATGCTCTCTGTGTCAAAATGGATCCCATTCGACGTCTGGTCTACCCACTGAGCCATATTATAACGTTGTCCATAACCCGGTTCCCCTGGAGCGCCGAACTGTGATGCCTCAGAAATGGATGCTGTCAGGGGTGGCGTAGGAGCACTCGCCGAACGCGAATCCAGTACGACGCCGAATTCCGCCGCCTCCGGTGAATGGGTAGTCGGATAACTAAAGACGCTCCCCATACCCTGATCAATGGACCCCATTCGAGATGGCCCCTGGGAATATATCCTGCCATCGTAGCTATCCAAAGATTCGGGTGTAGTAAGGGAAGCCATACTGCTCATGTTGTGAAGAGGGTGCTGCGGGTAATGACCTCCACAGATTGGAGGCGAATTCAATCGGTAATATATCCCCGACAGGTCCTCGTAACTATGCTGATCGACGCAGCCCAGCATATCTGGTTGAAAAGACTCCACCCACTGAGGAACGCCCACAAATATCTCTTCTGTTCCCGAATTCAATTGAGCCATACTAGGGCGACGGGATACTGACGCGGATTGAGAAATTGGTATTCGAGGTGGGAGCCCTGTATCTCGATTTGGTCGATAATTATCCCCGAAGTTCGACATCGGTTGATCGGATGTGGGAGTTACGGGAACCGATTCAGGATACTCGTTGGGGTTCTGGTGTATCTGCCCCTCGCCAAATACCGGAGATGGAGAGGATCCCGCGGAACCACCATCATTATTATTTGGGGTGTCCAGCTTCGGCGGGGACTTATGCCGCCGATCTGTATTCTCCACGGGGTAGAAGTTGCAATCCTTTTTTAAACGAATGCAGTTGGAACAACGACCGCTAGGGTCGTCCTTCGCAGCTATACAACGTATCTTTCGACGTCTGCAATGCCCTATGCCAACGAAAACAGTTCATAATCAGCAATTGAGTTGAGCCGATGATCAGCACCATCATGTCTACACGTAGAACATACCACAAGCAACTGAAATTCGATGGTAGCCAAGTTTATTGCGTCGTTTATCAGTTGAATAGGATGCACCGGCGGCCTGTATAGAGGCATCCTCCCTCACATTGGGAGTGGAAAGCGAGCGTTTTACCGACTGGGGCATTTTTGTCATTTCTGTAAGAGAGCGTGATTTGGGCGAACGGCCCTGTAGAAAACCGGGGCCAAAGTTTGGGGAGCTGGGGAGTTGAAATACTACAGGCTGGGTTAGGGTTTGTAAGGGTTTTTTTCCTTTTCCCATCAAGTGGCCTGCTGTGTAAACCAGTCTGTATGGAGGGGAATAAAGAGAGAAAGTGAAGAGGTGAGCGAGTGTGTGGGTGAAGAAGTCCCTGGGGGGGGGGTAAGTCCCGATCTCCTTTTTTGTGGTGGTAACTAGAGATCTCACCTCACCTTGTCTCTGTTTGGCTGGGTGCGAGAGTTCGTGCTGCCCGCAGCGCCCCAGCTACTTTTAAGACTTTGAATGGTGGTGCGTGCAGCAATAGCACGAGATGCGGCTATCTGATAACAAATTCCCCGTGGGCCCCGGACGAGTATTCCTTGACTGAATACTCGGCTCTGGCTACCTAGAGATCGTTGAGTAGCACTACCTACTTCGGAGGAATGGTGTTAAAAGAGTGTGGTGGTGGATGCTGAGGAAAAAGTGTGGTTGGATTGAAGGAACAGTCGCGGTCTTCACAATGGAGTATTTCTCAGTAGCACGGTAGTGTGAAACTTCAACCCTTCGACTTTTTGCACCTACAAGTACACGAAGTAACTTTAAAAGGATTAAGCACAACGAGGATGGCTGGAGCGTTCGAGCTTTTTTTTTTCTTCTTCTTCTTCTTCTACTTCCTGACACGCACTCAGGCACACCTTCTCGACGAGGAGAGAAAAAGATGAGAGAAAGAGTTCCCCAATGAACTAGCCCACCGACTAGATCCCCCGGCAAATCCAAGAAGGGATGTGGCTACGGTAATAGTCAACAACCATGGGACAGGGTAGGGAAGGGGGAAGAGAAAGAGGGAAAAAAAAACCCCTACCGCTGAAGAAAAGACGTCAATTTCCTGTTCGGAAATCTAGAGTGGGGAAGCCCAGACGAAAAAGATTGCCCATGATAGTGAGAAAAAATAAATAAAGTGGACACAAGTCGTTGAAAAGTGTAGACTGCAGCTTGAGCTACACTAGCAAACTTCTATCCACCAATTGTGATCAATTGACGCTCGGTGCCTTTGCTCCTGTCTCTGTTACGTTTCTGTTTCGGTACCTGAGCTCTATTTCCAGCTTGGCCTATTATCTTTTTCCCTCTTTCTTCTCTCTTACTCTCTCTCTCTCTTACTGTCTTTCCTGACCTTAGATACTTGTAGATCTATGATCATCTGTCATGTGTATCTGACTGTTTGCCTGTTGTTGAGCCCTACCCAGTGGCATACCAGCACCCTACTGAATGCTTGCTATCTTAGCCGTTCATTGCCACTAGCTCATTAACTTTACAGCTCATTATCTAATAACAACATGCTAGTATGGTAACGCTACAAGTACATAATATTATTATTTAACTGCCCTCTCTACCGGTGGCTCACCTCAATTCAAGCACAGTACAGTAACACACCTTCACCTCATCTCTTTCTCCTTCCTCCTCACCCTTTTCTCCATCACTTCTTACCAAGTTAACACCAACATATTCGCCTACGCCCCTCCCATTTCCTGCAGACACAGGTACTCGCATGGCATCAATATCGGATACTGCCTCCTCCTCCTCCTCGAGACTGCGACCTCCGTGCGGACGGACAATTTACTTCGTCTCCTGATTCATGCTTGTTTCAATATAATAGCGCAAAGGGGAAAAAAGGAAAATACCATAAAATAAACAATAAATAATAAATAAATGAGGAATCAATTACAAGTGAAAGATTAAATTAATAGATTGAATCACAAAACCCCTTATACAATTCAAGAAAAATAAATAACAATCGAGTCAGGTTAATAATAAACAGCAATACACAACATCTCCCACGGCCAACAAAGACGCGTCGCGAAGACCAACGATGTTCTCGCTGCAGGCACTATTCCGTAAGTAGGACGGCTGTGCGAGGGCAACATAGCTCGGATGGCGAACACCTGCCCATTGCAGCCAATGGGAACCGGGGAATGGGTATGGTGCCCCGCGGCTGCAGCCTAGCAGTTTCACGGCAATTTTCCTCTGTGGACTGGGCAAATTGGGGGAGAGGGGACGAGGGGACGAGGGGGGTAAGGGGGGGGAGGTAAGTAAGAAGAATGGTCGTCCCCTTGCTCATCCCACTTCATCGTTCATATTCATGGTATCTACTCTACATACAGTATCATGAGGACTGCCTAATGACTCCGGCAGTCTGGTCCCTTCAAGCGGTGTGTGTGGGATATTTGGCTCTCGTTGTTCCCGTATGGTTGGTCCCTAACCCCCCCTGGTCTATCCATGGGTTGTGGTCGAGTACATTGTCATGAAATGTATGTATGTGTGTGTGTATGAACGCATGTACGAGTACATGTATGTGTATGTGTGTCTACCGTACGTTCTCGCTCAATTCATCATGAAGCATTGATGTTTGTATACACCTACATGCGACACCTATCAAGCTAGGCGTTCAACTCTGTTCCTGGCTTTTCGGGACTGCCTAGCCACCAACGACAGGTGGAGCCTCTGTGGAGGCTGTTAGGGCATCTAATTTTTTTGTGCTGCCTATCCTTCCAAGCCCACACCACAACCTACCATCTACACCCACCTTCAATTGTTTTTCCCCCTCAAACATGCCATAGCGAATACCGATGAATCGGTTGGCGGGGTTCCTCAGCCTGTCAATGGTGTGGCGGATGCAGTCTCACAATTTCCAAATTCATAAGAGGCCTGCTTTTCTTAGCGGGATGGGGTGAAGCGAGAAGAGAAAAAAGAAAATACAGCAGGGGAATAAGAGAAGAAAAAAAGCAACAAAAAAGACGATATAATAAGGAAAAAGAGAGGCAGAAGGGAAAAAAAAAATCAAAAAAAAAGAAGAAAAGAAAAAAAAAATCGACAAAAAGTAAATACTCGAGTAACAGAAGCAGATCGAGGCCTCAACCAATAATCGAATTTCAATAAACCCCCTTTCTAATACCTTGCGAACCAACGAACATCCGACGCTATCGCCTCACCGAAAAAGAACCATCAACTTCGCATATGACGCCTGCCCGCAGTCTCTCTCTCTCTCTCGAGGGGAGGGGACTTGAAGAAGAAAAGAAAATAAAAAGAGCTGAACGACCCAGCATTAGACAGTTCAATTCGGACGCTATGCTAAAACGAGGCTAATACAGTACGGTATTTAAAAAGCTCCAACAAAAATAAAGCCTCAAAATCTGGAACACCACTGCTGTAGATCACCATCTTAAACGCAGACGTTTCCAAACAGAAGTCAAGTTCAACTCCCCCAAAACACGCATCGTCCGCGTCGAGTCTCACCTTCTGAGCATGCGCAACTAGCTACTCGAGGACAATTGATCAAACACATACGGTACCGTACCGTGCTATCTTCTAAAAGATCTGTCCTCGTGGCCAGTGGGTGGCTCTCTCTGTGATCTTTTTCGGGAGATTTGCCCAGCTATCAGAATATATAAATACCTTTCGACAGATATCATTTTGGCCCGGAGATAACGTACGGCAGTGGGGAATATATATGCTGGAAGATTCTCAGATAGGGTGCGGTCGCCGTCCGGTACCGTAACTCAGGGAGAAAAGCCTCAGAGTCGAGCTTAAAATGATGCTTGTGCTTTCCTTTCATCCACGCCCGGCAGAGATATTGCCGAGAGAAACGATTGATATCTGTAAGACTTCGGCATTACGGTGATGGCGCCAGCTGATGAATGTTTCAACAGTGGGGGAATCGAGAGAAAAAAAACTATATAGACAAAATATTATTAGGCGGCCGGCCGGCCAGCCCAAAATTGTTTCAACGCAGCTGATGTGCACAAACATTTCACCGTCCGTCCAAAGATATCTCATTATTGAGTGCTCAAATAATATTGAATTTTGTTTTACGTTTTTCACTGCATTTCCCATTTTTTACACGACATCTTGTTTCCTTTTCATCATCCCCCCCCCCCCCCAACGGAAAGATCCGAATGGCTTCGGTCTCCTTATTTTTCTTCAAAGGTGATACAACAGATCAGAACATAAAGTGAGACAGACGAAAAATCCCACCAATTGAAAACCCCACGCCTCTCCTATTCTTTATTTGAAGGGCCTTTCCGAGCGTATCGATCAAATGAATAAGCTAGTTTCCTTTCCTCCATTGCACGGAGAAAATGGTTTTAATTTTCGCAGAACTGAAGGGGTGGAGCGATAAATGATGGGAGGACGATATGCATCTAGCCTAAGTTAAGGCTCGTTTTTTTTTATCTTCCTTTCCTCCTCCTCCTCCTACTCTCGTTCAACTTCCCCTTTGCCCTCTACGAGTACGAGTACATTTTATCCTTAATCCTGCTACGGCCTTTTCTGTGCAAGCAACCGTCGAGATAAAGGACGCCTCTCCGCTTAACAATTACTTTTTTCCAAGACCGGAGTAAGACTGTGGAATACAATTGCCGGCGTAAACCGTGTACCCTCAAAGCATTTACCGGCATCCTCGCAGCGCATCGGGAACCGAAGATCGCACCCCAAGAAAACCTTTTTTTTTTTCCTCCTTTCCCCGAAACCTGGGAAGATTTGCGAAATGTTAGAACTTCAATCACTCTCCCACCCCCCCCCCACTCTCTCAAACCCCCCTTTCCTCCCCCTCTCACGTTCGAGGTATTCCCGCACCTATCGGGGATTACTTTCCTTGATGGACAACGATGGACGAACGAAAAAACAGTGGTCTAAAACCCTCTGCCCTAATTGTTTGACAGATGTTCATGCACCTGAGGGCCAAGCGAAGCCAGTTGGACGTGCAGTTTGAAAAGAAAAGAAAAGAAAAGAGAAGAAAAAAGGAAAGGGTGGCCAGGATATCGTCCAAGCAATCCATGCTTTTCCCTATCCCACTCATAGTCGTGGCGGTCAAAGGTGGCTTACCAGCACTATCGACGAGGGCAAAATTCAAGCCTGCGCTTGGTTCGATTCTCCCCAAGAGTCTCCTACTTGGAGATTTCCAGACCATTCCGTTTCAGGGGCTGGAATACTCCTCAAGTAAAAGAAGACCAACCTCCCAGTAATTAGTTTTAGGAATTGCTAATCAAAACTTATACGAGAAAGGACTAGGGGGTCGAAAAGAAAAGAAAAGTACGAGTTAGAGAGCATTTGATTCCACAGAACATCGAGAAAGTGAGAAGGGGAAGGGAGGGGGGAAGAAGAAAAAAAACGACGATGAAGCGGTGTGGAAGGAGAAAAGAAAAAGTGAAATACCGGTATGGATAACTACGTATGCAAAATATCCCTATTTGATATTGCATGGTGGTTTACTCCTTTGCTTTTTGTTAGAAGCAGTTGGATTCCAACAAAAGTGTTGAGAGCGAGAGAGTTCGGCGTTTCCCGTACTACATACCATACCCCCTCTCCTCCCCCATGGGCTATATGATATGCATCTATCACTCGATATCACTCGTGCCCATTACTCGACCGGTGCTGCTCCTGGGAGACCCCCCACGTATCTCCAGCTAAAGGCCTAGGCTCAGAAAAAAGAGCTCTCCACAGACCTTTTTTTTCCTTCCCTTCCTCATGTAAGGGTTTAAAAATACTCGACCCTATAGTTTTGTTACCTGGACAAGTAATCCTGGAAATGCGCTTTAGTGCACATTAGCCTGGCTTGCAACACTTATTCGGCAGGTGTGTGCGCTTTTCCATCCGCTCGGGGGGGGCGCAGGGAAAGTTTGGGTCTACAAGTACTGCTCCCCCAGTTCGTCATACATGGTTATTATGATAGGTTTTTTTCGTAAATCGGGTCAACACCACGCCCTTGGCGACAAAAATCCTCCGGATACCGTCGGCCATCGGAAGTGAAAGCATTGCGGGGGAATCTCTTCACCTTTATCCCATCATAAAATGGTGGGAAGAAAGGCAAGTCTAATGAACTTGTCATATTTTTATCTTTTTTTCCACAAAAGTCATAAAGGACTTCTGTTGTTGGCTGGCTCTTATTGCTGCCCTTGCTATCATAAATTAAAAGTTGTGTGTGTGAGTTTTGGGTAGTAGTGCCAAGAAGAATTCTAAGGAAAATCGCTATATACGAGTAGTAGCTACTTGTACGACAAATCCTTTGGGCTACCGGTAACTCTACCGGTACTCAAGTAGGTCTCAGCTCGACTTTTGGTCGACCTTTCCTTTTTTTTTTCTCGCAAAAGTTCTTTTGGGTAAATTCATTTGTGCTGTTTGAGGAATACCGACTTGTCGACAAGTCTGTGAGTACAAGTACCGGTATTTTGTTGCTACGATAATATTAAGATAGGATATTTTCGGGGGAGAAAGGAAGTGATTAGTTATGACCACCGTACTAAAAAAGTACCGTACTAGTACAAAAGCTACAGTCGTAACCTTATGATACAATACCCACGACGAAACCACCTACCTTACTGGTAGACTATGTAAGTAAGCCAGTTAGCCAACAGGGATCAACAAACAAATTTTTCCTTCCGTTACCCTACCTTTACCACCCTTTCCCATCTTTGCCTACAAGTACTTGTATGATACTAGTACAGTACTGGTATGATACCAAACCAAACCAAGTCAAACCGAACCAAATACGGTACTCGAGTACCAGTTATTCAACCCTTGTCCGACAACAACAAAACCCAGTTTCGTTCGTTCTTTCGTTCGTTCGTTCGTTCCTTCGTTCGTGGTGGGTACGAGTACTCGTACTTACAGTATAAAATGTAGTTATGAATGTAATCTCAAACTCGTCCGATGGAAAAGTATAAAAAAAAAAAGTAAAAAAAAGGTCTCGAACCGAAGTCAAGAGGGGAGGAGGAGGGGGGGGGGAGTAAGAAGAGCACGGTCCTCAGTGGCTTTTTTTTCTCCCACCCCCTCCTCCCCCTCCTCCCCCCCCCCTTCCTCCCTCCCCCCACCACCCACCATAATTAACGCCAAAAAAACCTAAAATGGAATTCGGGAAACCCGGGAGACCGAACCTAACCGTACGGTACTTTAACTCGTACAGTAATAAGTTAACCTTCAATTCGTCTGTCCGTCCGTTCGTCCCTTTTTCTTTTTCTTTTTCTTTTTTTTACTTTTACTTTTCTTTCTAATCTGCGGTTTTTCCCTTTTTTTTTTTTTTTTTTTTTTACTGTATCGTACGTGGCGGGCTGGTCCCGACTCGAGCCTCTCCGCTTTCTTGTGGATACCGGTATACGAGTAGACTTATTTAATTTAGTTGAGCGTTTGTTATCATGCTTACTCGCTTGCTGAGAAACGAGTTTGTTCTCATTGGTTCGGTCGGTCGGTCGGTCGGTCGGGGCGAGGTGTGCTTTTACCGATTAACGGTGATGAATTGTTGTTGTTGTTGAACCGTTGGATTTTTTTATCAAGTTATCATAACTTTTGATAATATTAAAATTTAATTTTCTTTTCCTTCTAGGTTTGATTTATAACCGTTGGAATCAAATGTGATACTTGTATCATGTTCCCCGCAAAAATAAAACAGCCCCGGGGGGTAAGAAGTACGGTACTCGTAGGGTGACCGATACTCGAGTGCTGTATCGTGTGTACTTGTACTCGCGCCGTGCGCACGATACAGTATGGTACGACTCGTCGCTAACTTATCATCTCATACCATCTAACCGGCTGTGGTTGAGTAATCTGTCTCATATCGTGGCGGAAAATGGAAAGAAAGGCATTGGGAAAAAAGCCCCCCGAAGCCCTAAGTTCTTGTTACCAAGATTTGGACCGTTTCTTTTTCATCCTATCATAAGATCCCCCGCGAGGGGAATGGGGCGAGCAGGCACCACAATGGATTATCAAAAATTTTCTTATTATGATAGGGAAACAAGTGACGTCAGATCTTGATTTTTTTTTGAATGCGGCTCTCCCTCCCGCTGGATAAAGGTGGATGATCGTCCTGGGGTTACCGGTAAATCCAATGCTTAAAAGGCTAAATGGGAGTTGACGTCACACAGAAAAAACGTTGGAGCGAATTCGTCCAAGCAACTGGGAAAGAGCATCTGCATTTCTTCTCTCTCTCCCCCTTGGGCCTACCTACTTGGAGACTTTCAAGCATGTGCTTAGGCGTGGGCACCCCCCCGCGCGAGACGCCCTTGCTTGCTTCGTTCGGGCTATCGGTAGAGGTGGTGGTGGCTTCTACGCAAGAATGAGAGAGAGGCTGGGACCAACCAAGTAAATTACTGTACGGGTACTCCACTCGAGTATGTCACTTCTGCCAACTTCCGCCACCTTGCTTGTTTTCAACCAATGTCCTGTCCATCACTCTGGTATCGCGGCGAGGACAACCACCTCGTAGTGCTGTGACGACATCCTGACATCGATGGTGCTTTCTTTACGGTACTCTACAGTGTTCGAGCACCGATGGGCGAGAGCTCCCCGGAACGGAGGTTCTGTAGGAAGAAGATAAATCTATAAAAATGGGTCCTTGACCCCCCCAATCGACAGACATTTCCTCATCATCAATACACTCAGGCATTCGAGCAATCACAAATCCTTTAATCTTTTAACTTTTCAAGGCAAACAATCGTCAATCATCATGTCTGATTTCGGTCGGTGCCTTCCATAGTCCTCTGAGATTCTTTCGTTGGTTTCTAATATCAATTTAGGAAGAAAGTCTTTCACCGACCAGGCTACCGACAAGATAACCCCAGAGTCCCAAAAGCCAACCACTCAGAAGCTGGGAGACACTGCCTCAGGTGCCTACGATAGAACCACTGGCGCCGTTCAGCCCGAGTAAGTCCTGATCATGGAATCCACTATCTAGCACTCACTGACAACTTATTTCCGTATAGTTCGCAGAAGTCCGCTACCCAGAAGGCCACCGACAACTTGCGCTCGGGCTCTGATGATGCCTCAAGCCGGTCCAAGGGAGTAGCTCAGTCGGCCACTGACACTATCGACTCTGCTACCCGGGGCGCGAAGGACACCATCGGTTCTGTTACTGGCAACAAATAAATTGGAAAGGGGTTTTGTTTGGGAGAATTATCTTCCTCATGTTGGTGCTGGACTGATGGGCGGACTGTCTTATGCTATACATAGTCATTAACAGTGTTCCCGGTGAAAGTAATTGAATATTTGTTTCATTGTAAAGAAGTTTTAGTCTGAAAATTTGATTTGTTTGGAAGAAGACTCTCCAGCATCATGTGACGGCAATTTCCGTTTGTTTTTCCCCTTCCCCTTCCATTTAGCAGCAAGAACCTTTTCCCAATAAATTCTCTCTTCATTCCCCTCCACGTTTGTAGCCTTAACCCAATCATCTCTTCCACTATCGTTTGTAACTTTCTTTCCTTTTTTGTCGTTGCCATCTTGCATC
Source organism: Tuber indicum (assembly GCA_006112555.1). Lineage (NCBI taxonomy): Eukaryota > Fungi > Ascomycota > Pezizomycetes > Pezizales > Tuberaceae > Tuber > Tuber indicum. The sequence goes on from VBSK01000224.1 coordinate 728,655, forward strand.
CTACATTTCCGCTTTTTTAGTGCAGAGACCACCAACTCCGAGTCCTGCGCTTTACGCAGCCGCAGGTATGCTGTCGTCAACCCTTTCGAGTAATCGACATAATTGATGTTTACTGGGGGGCCATCTTTTTCCTTCAGAGTGGATGAGCTCTTTTTTCGATTATATCGATCCACCTGCCGGGTGATAAAAGAAGTAATGGTTTCTTTGGTTGTCAGCGGGTGTATGTTGGTTAGGTAGACAATTAGTCCAGATTCATAATCGGCATTCGTTTTTTGGTCGCCTTCCCGGACTGAGGCCGGATCTACAGGGACGGTTGGGAAAATCGGTCGATCAGACCACATTTGTTGAACCGACGAACCAGATGCCCCGTCGTGGCGTTCTGGCAGCCTTATGCGTGCGGGAGAGGTTGGTCGCCTCCTTCGCAGGTGTTGGTATTCCTCGTCTCTCCTTCTCCATTCATGCCTTGCCCGGGTTAGCTAATTTTGTATGAGGTATTTGATAACTATGAACTCACTTTGTCATAATTATCCAATCTTTTGGCCACAATCCCTGATTCTCTGCGTCTTCGTGCGACACTGCGGCGGATAGTATCACGAATGCCCATGCAGTATCACCAGCTTCGACAAACTGCACCGGCAGGTATTTTCTCGGCATCGCTGATTGCGATAGCATCCTAGCTACCCTCCCAGGGTTTAGAGTTATGCCTGTAACATGAGGCTCCTTGACGAGGAAGAGTTAAAATCAGCATATGCACCAGAATTCAAGTGGTCACGAGGGAAGGTCCACAATATAGATTGTGGAATCTTCTGAACACTTCGGGTGGCCCGCGGGGGATCTCGAAGAAGCCAGATATTCCTGCCGCCGCCGAATATAGTATTTGTCTTTGCTCAGCTGTAGCTAAGGTTAGCCGCATTGACAACATATATGGCTTCTGAATCAAACCTACTTGTAAAAAGCCCGAAGGACATTGAGTGAGAGCCTTTCGGAGGGTCATTTGCGATGGCTTTGGCTTCATCTCGGCCAACAGCGGACAGTCTAACAGCGCGGATAGATGGATAACTAACGCCCATATAATTAGCAGAAGGTAACCGGCAATTAAATTAGCTTTCTTACAGTCACTTTCCCCTTCCACAGATCGCATCCTTGCGGAAAACCATTCGGGGGGGCCACTTTCGATTCCATGATCCGAAAACAATATCTCGAGGGTCATCACCATTTCCTTCGCCAAGGTCGGGTCGATATAATCATTTTTGGTAGATTTCTCGGTAGGGGCGAGGGGCGCAGATTCCTTCTGTTGTTGGCATAAAGATTTTTTCTGGAGTTGCCTAGGAACAAACATTACACGTTACAGGGCACCTAGATGCTTTTTGTGTGTTGGATTTTGGTGCTGTGGAGTTGCGTTGGACAACTCGAGCTTGGATCGATGCGCATTATCACACCCAATCTACTTCACGTGGCGTGTTGCTCCAGCAACCGTCCTTGGCTGCTTTGCATCCGACACGCGATGGGCCATAGTCCACTGGGGCGCTATGCCAACGCTGGTAGTCTACAGCCTTGGCCCCGAGGCTGCATCAACCTGAGAGGCATCTTGGCGCCAAGCTATCCCCATCGCAACTGAACCAGCGAGCACTGAGGACACTTAATCTTCTTTTACTCCCCTCTAGCTCCGTTATTGTGCAGAGCTCAAGGCGCATTCGAGTAATACGGTGGAAGCGCCAGATACGGTCAATGGTATCATAGTATCTAAGCGAGTTTACAGGATTGTATAATGCTAATAGGTCAGCTATCTTAATGTGTGAATGCGGAGCAATAGGGCTTAGTGGTCTTGCTGCAATGTTGAAGAGTCTCTTCAGCTAGCGTGGAACCCCGCCCCTCACTTAATCCACGTCATGTCCAAGGAGGAATACTCTACAAGCATGGTACAGTACCGTACTGAGGGGTATTACAATGTAGGTGAAGGTCAAGTAGCCTCCCATGTGGGGGGGTATCAGAATCAGAATTGAGGTCGTGAAGGACTATGCCAAGTTGTAGGTATCACTGTTGTATCTAGTAGTGAAACATCAGTTCTCCCGGGTTGATGGGTTTGCACATGGCTGGATAGTGTCTTGGCTCAAGCCTTCCACCCTTGCTGAATGTGAGGTGTATTATTGGATAGGATCTTTGGGTACAGCATTGGTGATCTTTGTGATATAAGTTTTCACAATTCTCAAGGTGATTCGTCAGTCTTTATTTTATTTTATTTTTTTCCTCCTCAGCGGTTTGCTGTACGAGTACGGTACGGTACGGTACGGTACTCGGGTGTGGTCAAGGCGGGAGAAAGGATCAGCGTTCAATCAAATTTATCATCCTTGCATTGCAAGATCCTGTGGGGTAGTCAATATGAGTTAAAAGAATGAGGCCCGATAGACACGAACAACCCGGAGTTGATAATATGCACATATTAGCACAGCTGGCTGCTGGCTTCCGGTGCAGGGAAGGATTACCGTACTTGTTATGGTACACGAGATTGCGTTCAGCATAGACCTGTCCCACGGGGATCACTTGCGACCTTGGAAAGCCTTTCGGGTTCTCCGATTCGTCATCTCCGGAGGAAGTGCAAACACCGATGCAACTGGTCTGGGTTCCTAACTTCTGCAATCCTTTATTTCTTCTCTCGAAGTCTCTTGATCGATCAACGTAATAATCCCTACCTTGCCACCACAGGCTTTCCGCCCTTTCTCGCCAATGCTCCAGGATTGCAGTTTATGGATCAGTCTGCTTCTCCTTGGTAGTCCTGTTCGAAAGCTATTAGTTCATCCTGGTCACCACTTTGGAAAAGAAATTCCAAGGATGTGTCGATTGTTTATGAAGTGTGGGAAAGTGGCGGTAGGCGGTACAAGTTAGTGGTATGATACATGGAAATGTCTGATTCGAGTTGAACGTGGACGTTCTCAACATTACCTGAGATGCTGGTACGAGTACTGTACTGCACACCGCAGCACCAGCTCTGGCCTGAGGTATCATACGACGGGATACCGCTCTATCGTACCGCTACTAAGGATCTTCCTTTTGACCGACTGCTAAAATAGATTCGCGAGGTGAGATACCGGTAATAACCATTTCGGCCGTCCCCAGCCCTAAATTCTGCCAGCGGAATAATCTATTCGAGTACGGTAGACGATCGCTTCTCCTGGGCTCATCGAGCTCTTAGCGTTGTGTCTGTGCTCGCTGTAAATTTGGGTTTGTGACCTTTTAGGTGATGGAAGAGGAAGGAGAGTAATTGGTTGGTGGTCTTAGAGTGGTGGTCAAATTTTATTCATGTCATAATATCATAATTATTATTGTTATTGTTGCACCCGGGCTTGAAGTGGAAGGTGATTGAAAGTCGTGCGGATTTGTGTTGACAGCGGACAGGTCTATTCGAGTACTGGAGTGTCGTTACCTTATTGGACGTGCTGCTTAGACGCAGTCCAAGTTAAACCTGCGCACGAAATGGTCGGAGTCACCACCAATCATTAGCGTTCATGGACTCAGGCAATAAATTGTCCTAAAATAGAAGATCAGGTTTATAGCAGCAGGCAGTATCGCAGATATCCTCGGTTGTCTCGGAAGGAAATAAATTAATACGGCAAAATCCCACGATAGCTGCTTTTGGCCGTGGAGCTTTCTTTTTATATCAAAGCCTTGGGGGTATTCGAAACTATCTCACCAGCAGCAGACACCCCGCCGTAGCTATCAAAGCAAATTTAGGTCTTCTTGACATTGCCATTACGGTTTTCGGTGCCCCCAGGATGACTGGAGGCCCGCAGAGTCATTTGGAGATATTAATCTTTGGTTTGGTAGAGGCTGACGAGATTATCCAGCTTACCAAAAGGAAAAAGAACATCTCCAAACCGGCTACCCTGACAATCCAGAGCCTCGTGAAGGTGTTAGATGCATTGCACAAGCTACTGGAGCCACCGCAGCAGGCTGATGAGGATGGCTACAGAAAGCCGCGGATTGGAACCCAGAAGTTTATTAAGAAACAAAACTGAAGGAAGCAGTGGTAAAGCTGGGGGGTTCAAGACAACATCTATTGTCTCATTAGTGGCAACAGTTGCTGGGTCCAGTCTAGCCCGATTCACGATTCCGTCTTGATTGCTTTCCTCCGCCTTTGGCAGGACAAATGAACATGATCAATCCATGAGTTTCCATCTCCAGCAGGTCAAGGCACCGAACAATCATCGCTGCTGGGATCAACTTTAGTGCCGCTATTTCTGGACCTGGTATAGAGGATACCCCTGTGTGTTAATTTGCTAGCCCTAGTACCCTTCCGATGGGCTTCGAGTGTGGAGCGGCAAACGAAGGGAGCTTTTCCGATACATTGTTTGAAACCATCGAGCAAACTGTGACCACTGCTATGGGTGGATCTGCTAGTGCTCGAAGAGAGATCCGGTCATTGGGCCTACCAAGCCTAAGTTACGGGTGACTTAGGAAACGTGGACTTGGGGAGAATTCAATCAATACGGAACCCAGATACTTGTGCTGCGGTGAAGTTAGGAGGTATGAAATCCAGCGAAATCTCGAACCAAACACTTGCTGAACTTTCACAATTTTGTTTAGATGGTAGGGATAATATTGGTTTTAATAGTAGGTAACGAGAGGTGTTGTCCGGTGTCTATATGTGGGTGAATCTTTTAAACTGGACTCGACATGCGGACATCCTGATATCTATTGATCTGCGCCCCCCCGTCTGCCCCACGCATCCCTGGCCGTGCGGGAGCAGGAGGACCTATTCCGCCAGGAGACGACAGTGATCTAGATTCGAAAAGGCTAGTTCTGTGTCTCGTAGCGACTACTGGTGGCCTGAAGAACCTGCTATTTTCCTCTAGTTCCCAAGTTATACTCACTCGGCAGGATATCAGCGATGTAGCAAGGGAGCATCTAGAAGAGATACGAAGTAGGCTTGGACCCAACGGCATTGGGGAGCTTGAGCAAAGAAAAGAGCTTGTAGAGAGGGGGCGTGAAGACAGCAGAGCTCCATTAGGCCATATGCTGGCTACCCGCTCTCTGACAGGACCCTCCACCTGCTTTTAGGGCATCTCTGCAGAGAAGAAGCATCCTTTATTCTTAGGATACTTTCATGGGATGCGTGTGCGGAAAGGGAGTTGGCGTTGCGCGAGCTTAGCGTCGCAATCAAGCTGAAGCGAGGAGTCGGATCGCTCGAAAACAGGAAGTGATACGAAATATAAACTATGAGATAGCTGATGTGTGAGACGAACCACATTCGCCGGGGCGGTGGTGGCACAAAGCTGAGAATGTAATCATCTATCTTCAGTACCAAAATGGCTCCCCCGTGGCCTACCCCGGCTCCCCCTGCTACTTCGAGATATGGAATCCATCGGTCGAAGGCCATACCGGTATTCTCGTATGTCGAAAACGGGCCCTCGTTCGCGTTTATGACATGGATCAACAGCCTGAGGGTGTAGCTCAGTCGGATATTAACTAAAGCGGAAACTGTGGGCACCCTATGCACTGGGCTTGGAATGGAGCAAAAGTCTCTCCTGAATATACCGAGCATGGCCCTTGGACAAAGGAGTATTGCGGCGTTATACCTGACGTTTCTCATGTTCTCTAACTTTGGAAGGAGCGCAGTCACGGAGCCAGATGAAACATTCGGAGATAAGAGTGCACTGGTATTCCATGCAACGTTCGAAATGGCTGTCAGAGAGTATGGCTATCTCCGATAAGCTTCCCCCACTGGGACTACCGTTTCTGAGGGGTGGCCGAGGCTCAAGTCGACAAGGATTTGATCAATTTAGTCTGCAAATTTGCAAGTTCTCTTGAGTATGTGGACTTGGTGCAGGGCAGCAAACTTGGAAAAGCTCGACCCAACGCCAGAATACCCATGAAATAGCCTCCCAGTCCAAGCCACGGCTGGCGAAGGCACTATGCTTGCTCTCAGTCCTTATTTAAGGGAGCCATAGCATTGGCGGCCTCGACTCCTGGGGTCATTCTCCGTCCTGTGTCGCGGTGGCACGAGGACGCTCAGAGGCTGCAAAAACCACTCACGGAGCTGGTGCCAAAACGCTTCATTCACAGACTTTGTAGCCCCCGCAATGATGGGCTATAGTGGGACTTCGAAAGAGCTTCCCCAAGAGGGCGCCTAGCCGGACGCAGTCGACAGCGTGGGCTGGGTCACACCCGCACCGGTAGTGATATCGATGATGTGAATATACTACGAATGAAATACCGATACAACCTGCTTTCGCTCGATGTGGTATCGGGGTTGGATGTGCGCCTACTGATCGTGGAACTCCCGGAAGAGATTGGTGCTCAACTAGCATCCAAGTCCCCGAGTGCGACCTTCTAGCCTGTTGCAATTATATATAAGTGGTATATTGTGACGCATGTGGTATTTTTTCGGCAATACTACTTTTATGAATCTTATGACCTCTCCTTGTGGCGAGTGACTAATGGCAAGAAGATTATTGGACTGCACTCACAGTCGATCACTCGATCTAATAGTCTAGAATTTTGTTAGACATACTTGCACAGTGCGCACTGGAGCACGCCAGTGTTGGGGTTTTTTCCTTTATATTTGTTCCCTCCTTCCCTTCCCTTCCTTCCTGGCTCTTCCCTTCAACTCCTCATACCATTCTTATCATGTTCAACCCTACACTCTGTGTATGGTATGATACCTGCACTCGGCCACTCCTCACTCTTCGATTCGCATCACTCTGTGAAACCTTTGCTCTGATAACCGCCACTCCTTTAAAATTTCTCAATAAATCTCAATTATCGTGGCTGCGTTCTGAAATCTAATATCATACCTACTGCAACAAAGCTTACAAAAACTCACAACCCCCCGCCCCGCGGGGATTCCTATTCTATCCTTTATTCACATGCAGTGTACATAGGAACACACCAATTGGACATAAAGCACTAAGATGGGAAAGATCTGGCAGCGGTAATAGAGTCTAATCAGAACAGAGCAGAAGGCACCCCCGGGGCGGACAAGGGGCGTCTAAGCACTCGCTCCACTTTACTCGACCCAGCGAACTCTAACAGCCTCGGATATGCCCAATGGTGAAATGCCACGGCGCGCTCACAGAAGTACATTTCGGTGACCTACTTGATTGTTGGTCGTGTGTTTTTTTTACGCCAGCTTTACAACTTAAGTACAAGTTGCCCAACTGTACTGTGCCCCCCCATACCGAACGAGAGATCTAACTATTAAAGGACTCCCCTTGGGAACATATGATAGAAACAGTCAGGATCACAGACCGATCCTATGGAAAAAAAAAATGGAAAAAAAGAACTTTGGGGCGTTCGTCAGACGTGATTTGGATTTCAAACCACACCTTGCTTAAACATCCTGTGACTTTGTCGTGATTGGAACCGCAATTTGGGTCACTTAACATAGTATCATTATATAGCGATTTTTGTTTTTTTTTGGCTAAGGAATAAAACAAAAAAACAAAAAAACAAGTGTAGTGCTGATGCTTATTATCCAGATACGTATTATCATCCAAATCACACGATGAAACTCTAAACCAAACCGCATTGCCAAACACTCTGTGATCCCAAACCACCATTGCCAGACACCCCCCACCCCCCTTTCTAAACTTCTAGATTATGACCATTGCGGTAAGATGGAATCACGCGTATGGGGCCTAACAGATCCAAGTATGGTGGGAGATGATTTTTCATAAGATCGCATGCCCATGTGGGTTGCCAGTCCTCTATGTATCATACTTTGTGCGCTGGGGCCTAATGTGTCGAGAATTGTGGCCTTGGGGTTTGCTGAACCAGTTGTATATGTATACAAGTTTCCGGATCTCCGAGTCTCTCAAAATTGAACTGGGAGGGGAGGGGGCAAGATCAGATTTTGGAAAATTTGGGGCCCAGAAGTTAATTTTCTGGATTTTGGCGTGAAAATGTGCCAGGGCCACTTCTGGATCCCCTTCCAGGTTCCTGCAGGAAGTCTTCCATTGCAATAAACATCAAGATTTAGAAGTTTTGTGGTCTACGTGAACTCTGAGGTAAGCAATTTTCCAAGAAAAGCGTCTTTATATGAGTTGTCATACAAGTTCTAAGTGTCTAGGCTGAATCGTTGAGCTCTTCTACGTGATAGACCTTGTGAGACCTCACCCTCAGCGAGGCGCGGCGAGACTTGGTAGCAAAAGCTCCCTGATTTTAATAGCCATGCCATGCCGCGCCCCACTGAGGGCTCGCGCGGTCTGGGGCTTATATCGTAGCAAGCTACGCCCATGTCCGTCGTTATTGCGTGTGGGGGACGCGGACTTCTGGTTGCTTGGGGATATGGTTTTATATTGGTTCACAGGGATGTTGACACGGGAACATGAATTATTCATGTCACCCTTTCCCCCCATTTGGTGTTGTCTTGAGACGCTGCAACGAGGTGCAATGAGTGGCCAACGATAAATTGTGTCCAAGAGCTGTACCATTCAGCGGTCGTAGAATTTCCACTTGCAATTTTGCTTTCGTTACATAGCCCTGAATTTCAAAACACGTAAAGTAACACTGGCATTGATATGCCGTTGGTAGGAAAGGAAACAGGAAAAATAACTAAAGTTGAAACAGTCATAACATGCAAACTTGGCGTCAGCTCCAGGCAGCAACATAAGCCGATACTTATGCGACTCGTAAGCCGCACCCCTACTCATCATCGTCCTCATCATCGTCACTACCATCTTCATCCGCCTCCTGAAGCCAAGTGAGGAACGGCGCTGCTGCCTTGCGAACCTTCTTGCTCGTCTGAACATCGACGTACTTCTGGCTAGCCCTGCTACCCCATTTGGTGATAGTATCCTCCGAGGCAAGATCGTTTTCGTAGTATGCCATAAGAAGGGTAGGGATAGCTGAAATAAGCTCTGGATGGTCGTTGCCCACGAAACGCTCTGTTCCTCCCAAGAACGCTTTTTCATGGCGTTCGGAAGTTATCATCTAAATGGTCTGTAAGCTAAATGGTTTCCATGTATGAGCATGAGAGCACGAACCTTCTTGAGAAGACCAGCGTGGACCTTGACCTGGTTCTTCTTGATGATATTTTCGTCGAAGAGAGTTTGAGCAAGTACTTGAAGAGTACGATGGTTCAACTCAATGCCAAGTTCTTGGGCCTTCTTATAAATCTCCACATCGTCCACTTCGCCATTGTTCTCAGCTTTTTGTGCCACAATCCAAGATCCGAGTTGATCGAAGGGATTGTCACCACCGGCAGCTTCGTCGTCACCCTCGATGACCAAAGAGCGCTTCAAATCATCAGGAAGGCTCTGGGCACGGGCCTTGATGGCTTCTTCTGACATGTCAACTGCCCAATCGTCATCCTTAGCCTCGACGCCATCACCATTTGTAGGAAGCTCTTTGGCTTCAGCTTGAATACGGCGGGTGAGCTCATCATCAGAACCGCCGTCGGCCTCTCCATTCATATCTTCAGAGCCACTGTCCTTAGGGGAGTTGCCATTCTCGGCATCGCCGTTCTTCTTGCCACTCTTTTTAGAGACTCTGGCCTTCTTTTCCCTCTTTGGTGGGTTCTTGGTGATGAAAGAGGAAAGTTTGTGACGAGCATCAACATCGGTGCGTTGACCACAGGCTTTGCAATCGCGAAGAATAGTCCCATCCTTCTGAACAATCAGATCGGTCTCAGGATTCTTGCACTTCTTGCAAAGCACAAACTTAGAAATAAAGGTATCAAGATAACCCTGAAGTTTGCCTGCGTCATGGGCGCCATTGATGATGTATCGATCGTCAGTAGGGTTGGCAGTGACTTGGGCACCCAGCTCGAATCCGAAGAATTTGACAACATCTATATATTTACTATTAGTAAACCGCCGAGCTTCCGTATCCACAAATGAAGATTCGATGGTATATGAGAGTCTGAAAATAGAACTCACATGCAGGATCACGACTCAAGGAATGAGCAACACTGCTAAGGTTGACAATGACCGATTTGATACCATTGCCCTTCCCTTCAATCTTGGACTGAAGACGTTCCATCTTATAACGGTAGAAGGGATCAGTAACATCGCGACGGACATTGATGGTAGCCATGATTGCGGTTTATCAGAGCTTATTGACTGGACGAAGTTTGCGTGGTGGTTGGTGATTCTAGAGCAAGAGCGGCGAGAAAAAACAGCATGAACTGGACCGGATCTGATAGGCTAGTCGTGGAGAGGATTCCCTTTTGTTTGGTGACAAAAAAACAAATGGAAAAAAAAATTTCTCCTTGATTTTGAGGTTGCCTGGAGAACAGATTTTTAAGTGATGGAGCGTATGTTAGAAGCCCGCCTGGTCTTTTTCAAAGGCCGTATAAGCCGAGAGCGAATCGATGGTGAATTTTTTGTGGGGGAAAGATTCATGAACAACGGCGGCTTTGTTATTAATCTCCGGTTGTTCGTGAAAATAAAAATGCTCTCGAGAAGGCAAAGGAAGGGGGTAAGTGAACAGAGTTGATGAACACCTGTTTGAGGGTGTAGAGGGTGGAAACGCGGGGCAAACTTTTTTCTTCGGGTTTTTTAGGGCAAAAGCTGGGGGTGGAGCAAAGAGAAACGGTCAGTGTGCGGAGAAGAGAGGAGGAAGGAAAGAGGCGGTCGTTGGCGCAAAAAATTCCTTCCTTTAGAATGTTGTGGACCCGATTACTAAGCCTCGGTGGTATGATACTCCGCTTACGTGGCAAGCTGTCTTAAGTTATCCGTTCGTCAGTTCCCGTATCCCACGCGCTTGCACAGTACCGCAGCACCTTACAAAAGACGGTGATCCCAAGTACGAAAATTTAACGATAAATAGGAAAGGCTATAAGTCTTTATTCTGACTTCGCAAATGATTCTTCGAAGAGGATCTGTCATGATATTTTAGGATTTTTAGGTTGTTTTGCCAATTATTCTTCGTACTGCACGGGTTAGCAACACTGCTGGTTTAAACGCTTGGGAATGGTACAGTACACATGGATCACTACCGGTCACTCGTCTATTCGCCTTAGGCATTCTGTTGTAATATGACTTCCAAATATGCATCGGTTTTGTCATCAACTACGACAGAATGTTTTTGGTATGAGCTCATTACTGGTTGAGCTCATTACATGGTTGATTACAGTAGATGTTTCCTTGGAAACTCTATCTTAGTACTTGTTTAGTTTCCTCACCCACATTTCCATTCCCTTTACTACTACATTGTGTAGTATCATTGTCATTGATTTTTCTCTTTCTCTTGTGCAAAGCACATGTCGTGGGTGATTGTAGCACGCTCTCCTGTAGCATAAATAGGGCCCAATAGCTCCCCCGGTAAAGTGCCAATCAACCAAGAAGTACAACTTCAAACAAGAATTACAACACATTCCAGGAACCAATCATTAGAGAGCCAGTGCTGCCATTGCTGACAGAAGGCAGTAATTATAGTAAAAAAAAAAAAAAGACTTGACTTTTATGGCGAGGCCCTAAATTCTACCTCTATTGAGGGGTGCATAAGTTAGAACACATCAATCCCCCAAGTAAGTATCTTTAGTATTTTTATTTTGGGTTCCACCATTGCACTGCTAGCACCTGCACTGAGCCAAGCGTGGTGTTGCAGTCTATCATATCTGGTCTAGGCGGAACAACTCTACCTGGACCCAGCACAATCTACGCAAATTACCTAAATCGTCTGCAAAGGATGTCTCCGCTGTACACTATCTCAGTGGTCTCTGGTGGCCGTTGTAAATCGTTCTCTTCTGATGTGGAGTGGGTTGTCTACTGCTATGGCTTGTTTTTCACCCAGCAAGAGTATGTATATCTGTCTATATCTGTCTCTAGATACGCTGAGCAAATTTTTGCGCAGTTTACAACCTCACTCCTAAGAACTCAAGCCCGGATAAGACATTCAAAACTCTCCTGAGTGATATAGTGAAAACTTACCCTCTGGAATATTTTAGAACGCATCGCATCTGACCTCTTTATTACAAATCACCCAAGTCAACACCAACGAGTAGGGATAAATTATCCTAAGACAAATAACATATTAACATCCATAGAATTAGAAACCGTGCAATAAAAATCGAATGGCAGAGTCTAGCTCCCAAGATTTTCACCACGCTTAGGACACGGAAGCAGGAGAAACAACCGTATTATGCTGCTATAATGCACGTTCAGGCACCGACCAGGACGCCCCGCTCCCACCCGCTATTTCAACACTACCAAACAGCACCGATATTCGGTGCACCAGTAATCATGTAGCCTAGCGCAACCTGAAGACTCACGGAAAGGAAGGTAAAGTCTCAGGTCTCTACGGAATTTCTATGACCTAAATGCTTGAAGAGGCTTGGGCTAGCAGCAATGACCCATGGCTTAACAGAAGTTCCTAAATCTCAAGGATAGGTTATATTATTAGAATAAACTCTCACTATTTCCTAACCGACTTAGTCTAACCTACGAACTAATTCCACTTCCCACGGGATATATTTTGAGTATTTATACACCCGGCACATTACCGTGAACAACCTATTCCGTCCGGGGCCCACTAAGGACCTATCATACAACATTGCGAGGGATAGGATTTATGCATTCTTTTATGCAGTCCCTTGGCAGTTGGAAATTTGGTTCCTTGGCCTCCTCACGAGCGATACTGCTCCTATGATAGCCCAGCACCATCTTACTTTAGTCCCACCCCTTCCGGTTTTCATCAATTCGCCGAGTCCTGTTTGAGTAATGAGTTACCGTACCGTTGAATCAGACATATCATTGTCATTGCATCTTCGCGTAACCTCCCTCGCCTTCTGGGACGATAGGGACATCCAATTCCGTGTTTGGTGCTGTGCCGTCTGAGGCAGTGCTGGCTGGTTGATTTCCTCTGGTGAGTGACGGAAGGTGGAGTCTGGAAAGTCTACATTTCCGGGCTCCAGATACCAACACAGGATCAGACATCACCATGTTCAGAATACCTCTCTCGCTATCCATCAAAGTCCCACTAGCTCGCCGTCATAAAGCCATTCAATTTAGCCTTTCTTCCCTACCCCGAATAATGCCGCAAGACTAGCTACCCAAAAAAATAAAACAAAAATAAAGCGATATAGGCTCGATGGCAGGTTTGCAGGAACTATGCCGTTAGTGGGACTTCACCCAAGATCTCAGATATGTAGATGATATAGGGATTGCGCCTTCTAAAGTCTTCAATTAACCTTAATAATCCAGAAAAACTCCTCAATCTAAGTTACCCATAGAGGCAGAGGCGTCTCTCCCGCGTCTCTCCCGCATGGCCATTCGCTCCAAATCCTAGCCCATCCCCCGCGTAAGCATGTCTACATAGCTATGAGATCGAGCTGCGAAAAAGCTCCCCCAATTCACCTCGCCCCAGGATCAAGATAGACGAGCTTCTGGGCCAGAGGCGCCAGGTAGAGTTATCATGCGTATTAATGTAAAAATCTTGGAGTTCGCTACCAGATTATCAGCAGAAATCCCGCATCAGCACTCTATAGGTTTAGTCTGACAGGTCAACATAATAGCGAATATGATATCATACCATTCATTGAGGTCCAAAGGGCTCGGGCTATATGGTGTCAGGAAAGCACTAATCCTCCTTGGGAGCCTTTTCCTCTAAATATACTCGTAGAGACTAACTTAGTGGCTGGTCGGGGATATCGTATCGTTTTCGCAAGAGCTCCTGGTACTTCCTACTGTACGCTACCGGTCCTTTGTAACTTAAGATGTCACGGGAAAGCACAAAACACGGGTCACTCAAAAACCATCTCCTCTTCTTGAATTGATACCAATGCACTTCCTATAAGGCACACTCCTGCCCAATGCTTACTAGCACAACTCTCACCCATAACTCTATCGAAAACCTAAGTTTCTCGAGTTCGGAATTCTGCATAAATCTAACATACCGGCGCCCACACGTTCATACAGTACCTTCAGCTGCCTCGACTCTGGGATTCAATGGTACCCCACAGTTGCACGCAAGTGTGGTGTGCTGTCCTACTCGTCGTGTAAACTTTGGAAGAGGCCATTAAGAGACAGGATATAGTATAAAATTTAAATTTATACCATTTCTTCCTTTTTCCAACCAACTCTTCGGAAACCCCTCTAACTAGTAGGGGTTCGTTCCCTCTTATTTCGCTTCCTCATAATAACATCTCCATGTACGAGTATGCCACGCAAGTGTTGGTCAAGATGGTCCTTTTGTTTGAATACGAATTCGCCTACTCGCCCGCAGCCCTAGCGATGATTGAGTTTCTGTGCACCGAGTTCATGTGGCGCTGGTGCTCTGCTGGGCGGCAAAATTCTCATCCGCAATTATATCCGGCCCACCGGTGGGGTTTCTTAGGTCTACGGGGGAGGGGGTTTATAATTAGAATGGGTTCTTCAATAAAAATGGATTCATGGAACGGTCCTTTCTCTTTCTTGTATGGTTCAAGAACATCGTTGTTGTGGCTTGGTTGGGGACCTTCTTGGAGCAGGTATAGGAGCACGTGACTAGTGCAGACTCTGAAGAGGTTACCCTATCGCTAAGCTTTGTGTTCAAGGCGCCAAACACGAACAACACGTCTTCCTCAACTCCCCCGACCCCCCTCTATCAACAGTTACCATTTCCACATCGTACACAGTTCCCACACCTCACAGTATTTCTCACAGGATCTGACATAACCAGCATGGATTACTCTTCTACCTTTAACCCCCTCTTTAATTCAGCCACCACAACCGCCAATAACTCGACATTCGCAAACTCTGTGTTCGACGCCTCAGTCACGATCCCGGATTTCACCAAAGAGAAAAAGTTCACAGAGTGGCACAAAAAGCAAGGGATCCCGGCTCCTCAGGATTATTCTTCGTTTGCAAATCAGCCAGCGCCGTTTTCTGCCCTACGGCAAAACCCGAATGTACCGACCGCTGCCTCCTCATACATCCATAAGGTTTCCACCCTTCAACCCGCGACTGATGCAAGGGCCTCTTTGGTATGCCTTTTCCTTCTCTAACGCTATATATTTGCATCATACTAATAGTTTGTCTGCACAGCTTGAGGCAGATGCACATGGTGGTCTTAATGAACCTTTGGAAGGAAGGAGAAAGTCAACGTATATTACCAAAACCAACATTTCAAGCCTCAGCACTGACACAGGTTATAGACTCAAAAAGACACTATCGTCATCGCCTCCAGGCTCCCCCAGTGGCCACTGGCCCAGAAACACCTTTGGATCTCGTCCGTAAGTTGGCTTTGTTCTTGCCCCCCCTAACCTAAGCTTACTGTTTAGAATAAGTCGAACACGCAATCGTTCGTCGTCCATGACAGATGATCAGCCTCTGCATGCTGCCGATACAAATGCGCCTCCCTTGCTCTCGATATACGATTCCATGCCCTTTGATCCCACTCCGTTGGAGTCAAAACCTGCCGATGCGACATTTACTCCAACACAAGTTCGGGTCGCAAACTTTTCCGAAGACAGGTTTCCGGACCTTATTCGTTCGTTACGTCGATACTACGGTGTTATATTAGAACCTTATTCCGGACTCCCAGCAAACGAGAGCAAGTTTCATGATCCCGACATTGTTCCGCGTGAACAGTTGGACGCGAAGACATTACGGAAGATACAGCCTCTTGCGGGCGCGGATGGAGGTCCTGGGCATTGGGTCAGAATCACCTTTGGAGAACGCGAAGCTGCCGAACGCGCCGTTGCAGGGTCGGCAAAAGGTGAATTGGTGATTGGTGGAAGGACAATTATTATCACCCTCTGGACTGAGGACCCGATCATTGACAACCCCTTACCCTATACATCTTCTCAAATGGATATTGATCCTCCTCCCACACCACTCAGACGAAGCAGCTCTCAGTCCCTAGCTTCGCCGCGATCCTTGAGGAGGTTACCCACGGGTTTTGAGGAGTCTGCCCCAGGTGGCGGTGAAGGGGGTAATGTCTACTCAGAACACATGCCTGGGGCCAAAATCATTGTACCGAAACCTGTAGAATTCGCAAAGAATGAAGGTTGGTTCAGTGGACTGGCGGGGTCGCTTGTGAGCGGACCGAAGGCGGTAGTTGCTGGGGGGCAGAGAGGCCAAGGAGGTGGGTGGAGCCTCCCCAGTGTGTATGGATACGTCATGGATGATCTTGTCGGATTGAAGAGATTGTAAAAGAGGTTTCATTTCTTATGTTGAAGGTTTAAAGGTCTAGACATGTTTAACAGTGTACACAATAGCAATGTATACCCTATGTGGTATTCCAATGAAATACTCCTATTTTTATTTTTATTTTTATTTTTTTCCCTTTTTATCTTCCCCTTAATACATCACTCTTAAGTAGTGCGGTAGTACCGCAAATATTACGAGGGATCGTCATCATCCCAATCCATACGGACATCCGAACACACCCTTGCTCCATCCATCAGCGGGCCGACGTCCCCGGACCAATTCTGCACACAGCATGCGGGAGATGGGCGATTGGGGGCTCCAGGTAAACCCCGGAAGAATAAAAAGGGCAAAAAAAAAAAGAGAAAAAGCATCCCTCCCGCAGCTGAGATGGAGCTAGTCGTGAAATAGCCCACCGTCAACACGTATGCACACAGCACACCTGCCAAGTAGAGCAACCTCAACTAAGGAAACCGATAGAATCCCCCCCCGCGGAGGGGGAGGGGGGTCAATCGATCAATTATGCCCCTCCCTACTTTCTCACTCACTCCAAACCCCGAGCGAACAAGCGCCCGGTTGTGCGTTTTCGGCGGATGCATGATGATAGGATGGCAGAGTAGTCGCCCCCAGGCGGTTTATGATAAATGTCTGGTTCGTCACGGCTCGGCGATAGTTGGAAAGTGCAAGTGATAGTGCGTGATGGGATCTGGAATGGGTCTTTTTTTTCATGTATGTATGCCGGGTTACTCTTGGAGACTCTAGGAGGAAACTGCGATATTATACTTATTAGTAACGGGCTTATGTCCATCATGCAAAACGGATAGTTCTTTTCGGGTTACATGTCCACGAGGGGGTATTCTTTTTTCTTTCTTTTTTCCCCCACCCCTTTCCAACGTTCCAACGTGGGTTTTGTGCGCTTGTATGATACCGATGGATCGATGGATGGATAGTTGGCGGTAGTGAGTGCCATCTGGAATATACGGCGGGTGGGAAGATGCCCGCTGCCGGCGTTGGTTATAGCAAGCCACTGAAAAGCCCCCCCGTAGGGAAATGGCAAGTGCTTATAAGGACCCACATCCGCGCCTGTTCGTGCCTCCGGGCAATTACCAGGTTTACTGGAATGTTGGTGCAGGCAGGACCTGACGCCCTGCGCAATATATGTATAAATCTGCATCCCGCTCCTTAGAACTTTTTTTCTACCGGCGGTACTCGTACAATGCTGGGAAAGAGTGGAAATATTAAAGCACACTTGGGGGGCGCTCCGGATTTGTTATGGTCCCATGCTGGACAATCCTGTGCTTGCGATTGGTAGAATGGGGGGTTAAGTGGTGCGATCGGCTGAACTGCGACGGCCTAGCACATTGCGGCAGATCTTGAGGCTCGTATGAGGATTGATCAGAAGACCGTTGTTCTATGCGCCGCGGGTGCGGTGAGGAAAGGTACCTGCACGAGTGTCGTAACAAGCGGTGGGCGATCGGGTATGAATGCCTTGCCGAGGAGCTGTTGCCATTATCATACAGACAATCTAGTTTCACGGAAAAGGAAGTGAATCAAATTTTTCTCATCATATGGATAAGTGTGCGAGACCGTGAGTGTGTGGATATTGGCGTATGGGTGGGAGATACGAAATCTATATTATGGCTATCGCGTGTTTCTTATTAATACATGGTATCGAGATCGGTGGTGATGCTGTCTTGCCTTGTTTTCTATTTTTCCCCTTACTTCGCGAACGGAGGCTCACGCTGTTATAAGCAGGTGACTGTTTGCGCCTGTAACATGTGAGCAGGTACCGGAATCCCGTATTCCGAGCGTGTCCATGCTTTTTGGGAAAGATGAGCGGAGACTAAGGTTCTGTACTTATGTACTATTATGCGCCTTCTGCGCCGCATCGGGGACTACTCGAGTAACCTCCCGTCAGCCCAAAT
This sequence comes from Tuber indicum, assembly GCA_006112555.1. NCBI lineage: Eukaryota > Fungi > Ascomycota > Pezizomycetes > Pezizales > Tuberaceae > Tuber > Tuber indicum. The sequence continues at coordinate 746,647 of VBSK01000224.1, forward strand.
AAGTCACAATAGTATATCCTGTAACCTTTCATTTCTTCCTTTCGCATGTGAAACGCCTACAAGCATGTGGAACCTCATAGACTATCACTCGAGTGAGTGGTAGCGAAAAGGTGGGGGTGGGTGTATGCTCGGCAGGTGCGAAGGGCCAAGCATAAAACCCTTAACTTTTTCGGACATAAGTGATGCACTAATCCGTCTCAACCGGGGTGAGGTTGGAATACTCGAGTAACGGGGAACTTAGTTCATTGGTAAACAGATCTCCGCCATTGGTATTCCAATTGGCAGCGAACCCTCCTTGAGTGAGAAACAGCTGTTGGCCCAGGGCGACTACCAGTGAATGTCGGCGCCCGCACCTGCGCGGTGCTGTGCAGTATGTGCAGTGCACTCGAGCACTTGAGGGGACTGAGCCTTCGTGCATGCCGTGATAGTACATCATGAGTGATCACTCGCGAGCTGTATTCAGGTAATTCGTATGCACTCGAGCACCGGCGCAGTAGCCAATCTCAAGTGGACAGGCTGCCTCCTGGCGCCGGTAGAACTTGAGGGTCACCCTTCCCTCCTTGTCCACCCGCGGAGCTTCCTTCCAGAAAGACATCCAAGACGCCAACAATGATTCTCTCCCGAGAGTTTACCCGAGCATTCCTGGTCGCTACATTGTGCCAATGCAGGGGTGCGTGAAGCCCTCCCACCCAATTAACACACCGATCGGGCCAGGATGTGTAGGCAGAGACCTTTCGCCAGGAAGGTACTTGTAGGTAGGCTATGATACCAGCTACTTTACCCACCATTACCAATTAGCTTAGAACCGCTGCTGTGCCTTACCAGCCTCAGGCATTGTGATTTCAGACGTGGAAGGGGGGGGGCAAGGGGAGGAGGGCTTACGATTGAGACTACCGTCGGCTAAGAGGGTTAAACCCCTCCCTAAATGCAATGCTGGTACCGTACGGCGGATATGATAATTATTATTATTCGGTTTTCAATCTATTTCGCGATAAAGTGGAAGCAATTGACACCCGGGATGACGATACCAATGAACCGCGGCAGTTAAGTTAGTCCAAACGCACCCCCTAGCAAGTGGAGATCATGTGGTAATATTCAGAAGGGAAGGGAAAAAAAAAAAAAAAGCCGTGGGGGTTCGCAATCCTGTCACATATCGTGAAGTCGAGACATGCAGCCAGGATACCATACCCGTACTGCAAACCCCGAAATCATTAGGAGGGAGAATGAGTGAGTTGTTCCTCGAGTGTCCTCCCATCCACTGAAACCTGCGAAGGAAACAATTCTCACGGTCGGATGAGTTCCCCTCACACGAATTCCCCACTCCACTCCCTCCCGATCCGACAAACAGGTAGGCGCACAGACCACGCCAGTCTCTCTTGGACCAACTTTATGGCGTTCCAACTCCCCGGTTCTCAGGTTAATAAGCAAAAAAAAAAAAAACAGCCAACGTCAGAAGCATTCGAGAAATTGGGAAGATCTCCATTGGGGCAACGAAAGAAAGAAAGAAAGAGAGAGAGAGAAAATGAAAAAAGAAAAGGATGTCGATGAAGAATTATCGTCAAATATGATAAGTTATGGATAGCAAGCGCGTATCTTGGGCCCCACCACTTGCCAGCAACTCCGACATCTGTGATACTTACCCCCAGCACGTGGCGCTTCCAAAGTCTTGATTTCTGAAGGAACAAGTCCCCCGCTCGGTGTGCGGAGGTCGCACAATCCCGAATTATTGGGAGCGGTACTCATTCGTCATGATGCTGTACTGTACTCGAGTACGAGTAGAGAAGGCGAGAACAGCAGCAGTATATCATACCTGTACATATTTTCCTTTTTCTTCTCTCTCTTATTTTTCCTTTTATGATACCCCTCTCAACTCGACGGCGTTTGCGGGTGTAGGAGGGAAAACCCTTTTTTTCTTCTTTTTTTTAACTCCTCCGATTGACCTCGTGAGCTAAAAACTTTTTTTTTTCCTTCACTTTTTTTCTTCTGCAGCCGACCGCTAGTAACTTGAGGCCACACACTAAAAAAAAAAAAAAAGGTGAGTATGATACCGATACTGTATCCCCGGACATCCGTCCACCTACCGGTATTCTTTAGTCAAAGGGCTGAACTAATTATCACGATTGCCCTTTTCCTTCCCTCTCCCCCTCCCCCTCCCCCTCCCTCTCCCTCTCCAAGAATACTCGTGGAGGCCAGCCGATAACAAATCCCCCCTTCCAAAGCGGGAATAGAAATGAAAACTGAAATAAAACAAGTCAACACACCACATCAGGGGTGGGAAATCTCTCTCGCAAGATCCATTTACCGGTATGCGGTTTGAATCTTAACGGCTTATCGTACATTGTTTCGGCTATGTTGGGGGGCACGGTAGCCTTTTCCCAGGATATCCCACAAGATATCATACTGGGGAAATGAGGGAGGGGGGAAGGGAAGAAGAAAATAAAAATCAAAACCAAGGAAATATCATCATACCGCAGGATGTGCACTGCGATGCAATAGTATACGCGTTCAGTTGATATATATGATACGCTGGCCAAGTTAATGCGACGGCGCCGACGAGGCCGACGAGGAGCTCACCGCAATGCTATAGGCTGGGCGGTCAAGACAGTGGGAAAATTCGTCTCATGCATTAGCGTCAAATTAGCGTGGATTCTGATTAGTAATATGCCAATGGATATCAAAAGTGTACGAGTTGTATTCTGCGCCTCATACTAGTGCTCACTATTTAAGGTATGCCATCTAATAAAACAAGAACTCTCATCAGGCCCACAGAGTGCAATTGCAGGAGAACAAATTCCACACTCAAAAGAGGTAAGCTTTAGTCGCTGTCGACCTCCAGTTTTCCCAACCCTGAAGTCTAATCGGCAAATACAACAAGTGCGACGAGAATTGATCTTTCGTAGCTTGTGGGGTAGGTCTGCCGCTCTCTGCATAGTTGGCTGCTGAGTTGTAAGATTATACTTAGAAAAGTATAGTTGGTTGGATTTCTTGCTGTATGTCCGACGTATCCAAACTCGTTTAGGTTTCGTGATTGGTGAAGCTGATGCTAACTGCTTGACCAGCTGACGCCGAAAGAGCTCTGCGGGGAAAGGCCGGGCAAGCTCATGGAGTAAAATATCCTTCCGTTCTATCTCCCCCTTGTCCAGTTTCCTGTTAAATGCTTCTGCTCGTGCATGTATATACAAGATATGAGAATTAACAAGTGATATATCAAGTAAAAAGTAAAATAAACAAAGCCAATTTCTGCATGTTCGGATATGAGTAGTATAGGCAGCACGACGCTGATCAGCTAAATCAACACTATTCATATGGTGGTTGTAGTCGTTTACTACTTTCGGGATTGCAAGGGTTTTCCGCTCTTGGTTGCTAAATACCTGCCGTGCTTGAGCAGCATTTGTGCTTGTCGTTCGTGGTTTTCGTCGTTCACATAGTGAATATTCACCCCAATAGTGAACTGTGGTCAAGAGCCGTACAATATTGTTATCCTCCCACCGGAGGCATAGAACATCTCCTTCAGAGATTCGTTCTCTACCCATCTCCTTTGGAGCTGTCGCAATACAGCCAGTCAAGGAATTCCATGCAGTCATGGTCTTGTCTTTTAACAGATCAGGAAGCTCGGTACTATTGATACGAGTGGTACCAACTGCCCCAATGGATATCTTTCGCAGTTCCCGGAAAAGTGGAACGGTGGAGAAAGCATTATCCATGTATACAACATGGCGCCATTCCGTATCCAGGGTACGACAAAGCTGTAAGACCGCCGAGCCCGTAGGTGAGAGACTCGGGTGTCTTTCAAGGCAGGCAATTCAGTCAACACGAGAGGTGTATAGCCAATTCAGAGTATAGCCAGCGTCGCAAATGGCAAGTACCTTGTAGCCAACTGGAATTGGTTTCCCAGGTATCCGAATAGTGTGTGTACTTCATCCAGTAAAATTGACCATCATCTCATCAACCGCAACACTTGTGCTAGGCCTATAAAGTTCCTTGCATCGATGTTGAAAATAGGAGGAAAGAGGTTCTAATTTCTTCCACCAGTCTTTACGTGATAACTTGGCTGATTGGGTACCTGGCAGGGGAATTGAGATATGCAAATACCGCTTAATTTGCATGTATCGTACTAGGCTGATCGCTCCCTCCGGCAGCATCCTCCGGCCATACTTCCAGTGACTCGACAAGCTTGGCAGCCTATTAATCCCTCTGTGGATAGAAAGACTCAGAAACCTTTGCAGCTCAGAAACAGTAAGTGGTTTCCATGGCCGCATGCCTTCCTACCTTGCTGCTGCTGACCGCCGTTGCTCAGCATAAATATTGGTCGCTCGGACAATCGGTTCTAAGATCTCGGGGGTCCAGAAGAGAGAGAAAAACACAACCGGTGTTAATTCAATATCGGGTGGTAGGAGAGCTTGAGCTTCATGCTCCGATGCTGCATGCTCTAGTGGCACAAATCCTTCTGGTCCAACTCTTAGATTGGAATCTGTCCCCACAGTTGTCTTGAGTTTCTTCGCAGGTATGTTGGTAGACCTTTCGGATAATGGCTTGCGAGAACGTTTGGACGACATTGCACGGTGCAAATATTTAATTCTAATTACTCAAGGCCAGACTGATGATAGCTTTACGTTGACCCGAGAGCTTATGCCAAGTCAAGCTTACCCTTATATGGCTATTTTACTGAAACTAATGCATGAGACGAATTTTCCCACTGTCTTGACCGCCCAGGAGATAGGCTTGGACAAGTTAGGTTGCGTACTGTGCAGCGGGAAAAATGCCAGAATTGGGTTTGTCGGGCTACAGCAACTTTACCAATATTCCGACAGGGAGTTTCAAAAAGATTGTAAAAAGATTACTGCACACCTACCCTATCCTTTTCCTAAAAGTCGGATTGGAGCCAAGGGCAACCGAGCCAGTCAGAGTGTGAGGGCACAGAGACCCTTAAACCGCCGCGCCTGCCCGAGTAAGCAGACAGCCAAGGGCAATTAAGCAGCTTTCCCTAGTGACTAGTGGTAGATTGCACTAATAACAAATTTCCTCAACTCTCATCTTGAAGATAAGAAATAGAGGCATCCAACTTTAGTGGTCCGTTGCGACGCATCTTTCTCGTACGAGAAGCCCTGCCTTGGCAGGTACATCCAGGTCTAACAGGTCCCCATCTCGCTCCTCCGCAAGCATAAAGGTAAAAAAATAAAAAGGATCCTGTGATAGTCTTTTTATTATTATCCCAAATGCCTATACGCAAAGGAAGGATCCTACTAATCTTTCCCCCGCAGCGATTTCATTGCAGACAGTCGAACAATGATGAGCTGAAGATCAATCCCGGTGCGTTTTGCCCACTGCAACCAGTCATTTCCAAGCGCTTGACCGGCAGAATCGAGTGATCTGCCGTGACCATTTGTGCTCTACCGAACCCTGCAGGACTCTGATGCATTGCCGCATGAGATGATAAGCCCTTAGAAACGCACAAAACGGAGACACCCGCAGCAAATCACCCAACCCCCAGCAGCAGATCTGACGTAGTTTCCTTGTTCTTTTTTTTCTTTTTTTCTTTTTTTTTCTTTTTCCCTTCTCCACTAACTGACACGTCCCAGCCCAAGCCCGTTACTGTAACCGCACGAGTAACTGTGTTGTATTCTGGTCACATGGACACTTGTGGGAAGATCAATGCAAGAGAGAGAAGGAGAGACAGAGAGAGAGAGAGAGAAGGAGAGGAAAAAGGCAAAGGCAGCGATAAGCAACCACATGGAAAAAGGAAGGAAAATAAGATCTTCCCTTGCCTTACCTCACCCTACCTTACACCGCATCCCCCCCCCTCCCCTCCTTTCCAACCCCACCGTTCGTGCCACAGCGGATCCAACCAAGCAAACTGGCTGATTCCAAAAATTGCGCATGCAACGTCCATCTGAGGATTGGTACATGTATGATACCGGTAGATCCACAGGAAGCTTTTCAGGCCGGGGTGAGTGAAGCCTAGGAAGGTGCAAACGACAGTGGAAGGGGGGGGAAAAGTGATTACCATTGAAAACCCGGATCTCGGAAAAAAGTGGTTTTGGTTTCGAAGACCCAATCCACTTTGTTGAAGTGGAGTGGAAAAAAAAAAAGGAAAAAAATTCTCGTGCCACAACGCCGATCAAGAGGGATCGGAGGTGATCGCCGTCCTCTTGCATAAAGTGTCGTCGAGGAAGTTTTTTCTATCTATATGTTTTTATTTAGTTTTTTCTCTTTTCTTTTCTGGAAAACACATTCGCAAAAGATCCGTTTTGCTCATTTTAGTTATGTAAGATGCGGATATCGTATGGAATTGTCCGGGGTGGATTCCATGGGATGTAGACTATTGGTTGGAATTGACAAACGAAGGGGAGAGATGAAGGTGAAGATGGAGATGATGACGATATCGCTTGATGGTATTATACACTTTACGAGTACTGGGGGGTAGGTTATCCCCTTGCTTCGCCGTAAGGATTACAAGGAAGGAAAGAAGAAGAAAAAAGATTCCCACTGAGCCCTTTTTTCTCGAAATTTGATCTCCACGGGTATTCCCCGCAGGCTCCGGGAATATACGGTACGGCGCAAGAAAGAACATTCTCACCTCATTTCACTTCACAGTTGAGTTACAGTACTAACTTACCGTAAATTTATCCCTGGGTGTTGTATATAGTGAGTGTACGTATGATACAGTACATGTCCGCAGAATTTGGGGACGAGGCAGTTCCAGTGCGAAATGGAATCCTCCCTCCCCCCCCCCGGTCAGCCAGGCTACCCTTAGGATACGGGGGTTTGGGGCCCTCCTTATTTTACCTTCGTGCCGCGGTCCCCGAGATGACGGTGGCGAGGGTTCTATCGTATAAAATAGGCCGGAATCGGGCGGGTCGTGATAACTGTGGAGATATATATCCTGCAAGATTGACCAACCATGTTTGTCATGCCTGCTATGATTGTTGTTATATTATTACCAGATCTATGGCTTACGGTGAGAGGGGACAACCCACCGCATTTATTGAGAAAGTGGTCGTAAGGTGATGATGGTGAGTGAGTGAGTGGGGAATTAAACACTCCGCAGCTCCACCTTCCCGCTCGTCACCAAAAACACAGTAAGAGGGCTCAGGCAGAAGGGGGTGAGCACAGCATGATACCATGGGATTCCCATACTGTGCTTCCGAAGGTGGGGAGCCCTATTTCCTTCTTTCCTTCCCAGAGCAAGTACCGCTACCGCTGCCCTCCCCAAGCGAGCTAGGGTTACCAGGACCCTGCACTAGCACAAGTAGCAGTCGGTAAATATCATGAAGGGATCACTTTCCGGAACTAGGGTGCGACGGAGGATCGTGGGAGGGAGGGGGGGGGGTCTACTTCAGGACATTGGTACCGTAGTACCAGTGATTCAAACAGGTCCCTTGTTGCGACAGCACCGAGTGAGTGAGCGAACGAGTGAGCGCCTGATCGCCGTGTCGCCCGGGGATGTTCACGATGCTCCAAGAAGCCGCGATCGAGTGTTTCGGAGGAGAGGAGAAAACACTTCTGTTAGGGTTTCTAACCACAACGATCCCCACGTGCCACAGTGCCATACCCCGTTTCTCTTTTTCTTTTTCTTCCACTCCCGTTTCTCTTTTTCTCCTTTTATCGCATACCGGTTATCCTTTTTCTTTTACTCCTGTTTTTCGGGCTCGCTTAGAACTGTCTCGCGTGGGCATCAATTGTTGAAGAGCGACAAGTTGCCTCGTTTCCGACGGAGTGGTTGAGTTGCCACACGGATTTCGAGGAACCCCCCCCCTCCCCTACTACTCGTATGTGCTGTAGTTTATGATACATCTCTTCATCTCTTGCAGGCCACTCCTGGCTACCGTCAGAAATCGAATAATTGGTATTCGCGCTAAGACGTCCAAAATTCCCTCTCTTGGATAAGGGGTCTAAAGCACTGCGAAGACTGACCCACACAGCCCCCCCCAAAAAAACAAAAAAGTGTTGGACCTTACCAGTAAAGGAAACTCTAACGTCCTAGCGCGAGCACCAATTATTCGAGTTCTGACGGTGCTATGGTGTTGCTCCAGTACTGTACTCGAGCACACCGTGCCTTCCTCCTTTTGTATTTCCATGTTCCCGGGAGACCGTCATCCGAGGCTTGTTCTACGCTGTCCTACATAGTCTATGTCCCGTCTGCCTGCCCAGGACTGTAGAGGGAATATCGCTTCGGAAATTGTAATAATAATAATGTCGGCGATGTATACCTTTCTTTCTCTAGGAATATGTTTGGGTACCGTGTCATACGAGTAGGATGGCTTCGGTTTGGCTGATGTATTGTGCTGTGCTTGAGTGTTTGGAGTTGGTTGCGCAAGGCAATACTCGAGTCTGTTAGTTGGTTGTTACACGGTATGTAGGCTATTGTACAGTACAGGTATAACTTTATGGGTATGGCAAGTGACGAAACGGTACTCTGACCCAATCATCATGCGATTCTCATGAGAGTGATCAAAAAAAAAAAAAAAAAAGTTCCTTGATACCCTTGATTATATTTTGACACTAGAAATATAAACTAGGTGTTCCACCGATGCTCGGCCGGTTAAGCTAAGAGCATATTCATATGATACAATAAACTTTGGTACCCAAAACAGACCCAACATAATCAGTACTCGCCATAAACACATGGCATAATTCAAGATCAGACCCAGATTGCGCCGTAGAGTTTGCAATGCTAGTAAGAAAATGACCGCAAACAAAAGTGAAGACCCAGAGAGAAACAGTAGAGGATACAGGATACAAAAGGGAATAATCTACAAAACGCTAAGCATGATTGGGTATCGCCGCGCTGGTCGACCCGCGAATAAGATTCTGGTGTACGGTGAACACTCAGACCGGGGAAAATAATAATTGTAAGGACAACAAGAAATAGCATCCAATGTTTAAAAATTACCCGAAACTTCTTGTTCGCCGGTTCATGCACCACCTTTTTTTTTTTTTTTTGTATATTAACAAACTTTTTGTAGTCGTCGTCATTCTTTCTCGATTTTTGTTATTATTGATGGCAACCTCTCTCGTGGCGCTTCATGTTGCTCCGTACGCTGAAAGCCTTGCCGCATCCGTGGTGAGGGCATTTGAAGGGTTTCTCGCCAGTATGACTGTGACTGTGTATTCTCAGACTACTGGGTCTCGAAAATGCTTTGTTGCATGTCGGACAGATGTAACGATCTTGCGATTGCGGAAACGCAGCGTGTGAAGCGGGCGATGAATGGTGATGGTGATGCCAAGGATTTGATGCTGAAGGGGGGGGAACAGAAACAGGAATTAATAGTTGGTGGGGAGGTTGCGATGGTGCATGCTTACTGTATGCCATGGCAGGCTGGCTCTGAGGAGTGGATGGTGAATAAGAGTATTGAGGATGATAGGACGTCTCAGGAGGCGACGGGTACTTTGACTGCGCAGGAGGGTAAGAATTTCGGTTCCCTCCTTGCGATGAAGTGGGGGAGTAGAAGTAAGAAGATGAAGGTGATGTCGATGACAGTGTGGGCGAATTATTACCCTCAAAAACTGAGTCAGGTCTCATAGGAGGGGTGGGAGGAAGAGTAGGCCCAGAACTATGAAGTGGCTGGCTCTGGTATTGAGGAGACCGTTGTTGCCTCTCCATTCTGTCCATTCCTATGATTCATGATGGCAGATTAGTATCACGGCTGGCTTCCAATCCCAATAACTTAATGCTTACCATTTCCCCCTGGTTGGCCTCCATCGGCGAATACGAGCAGTGTTGAAATCGATGGTAGAGAACATTTATTGCTATCCTCTACTGGTGGTGATGGAGGAGGCGCGGGTGGGTGAGCGTATTCATGTGGACGATGTAGGTATGGAGCAGGAGACTGGTGATCTGAGAAATCAAGTCCATTCTGAGCGGACTGCGGGTAGTGGTTGTGGTGCCGCGACTGGTGGACAAGGCTGGGAAGATTCATTACGTGGATGAGTGGTAATGGATGTGAATTTGGGTGGTGGTGGATGGTAGGTGGTGGTGTTGAAGAGTGGTGGTGGTGGTGGTGGTGGTGGTGGTGGTGGTAGCAGTTTTAAAGGCGAGAGAGGAAGGGGGAGTGTGACTGCGGGAGTGTTGAGACGAAAGATCCTCTAAGCGGGTTTGAGGTGATGAGGGATGGATATATGACGGTCTGCACGTGGAGAATGGTTGCCTCTTGAACCTTTGACAAGACAATGTCCCAACCTCTCGGAAATGCGGGAAAATGTGGACTCAACGGTGACCTCTCAGAAAGGACGCCGTGGGGGTATTTATGGGACCGCCAATTCCTGGGTGAGGAAATCCAGGCGACGGGTGTGATTGTAAGTTCGGGATGGTGATGCGAGACCGAGGGGGCCAATCGTTAACGTCGGGTATTTGCCAGGGAAGGATCGAAGCGACACCCCTGGCTCCTTTCGAGCACAAATGTAAGGTAGCGGTAAAGGATGGGCAGGAAGACGGGGTTGATTGACATTATTATTATTATTTTGCAGGGAAACCGAAGGGGGCCAGGCAAGGGGTATGTATATAGAGGGCCAATGGACGTAATGGGGGGACGGCCGTAAAATTCAGAATAATATATAACCCCCAAAAGGTTAATTGGGGTGGGGTGAACAAGAAAGCCCTTTTATTACTACCGGCTACTGTGAACGGTAGAGGAGCTACTGGTACCCTACTACAATAGCACTGAGAGTACTAGATGCTATGACCTTGCACCTGTACGAGTTTGGCAAGGTGAAGGGGATTGCGATATGCGTGGTACGGTACGGTACAAATATTTGTCTACGAGGGGAGAAACGGTAGTGGGGCGGGTGATAAAGATTAGAGGTGTATATTGTGATCCCGGACTGTTGGGAACGGGAAGAAAAAGGGTAGAAAGGCTAGCTGTCCAGGTACTCATATGATATGAATTATAGGGAAAGGGTTTTATGTGAGCGGCGACGGCGCTACGGTCTGGGGTAGCTGAAGGGGTACCAGGCTATGAAGTAGAAGGAGTGAGGGAGAGAGGGTGGTGATACCGGGGGACAGGCGTGGAGAAGATGTGAGAGGATGCCAGGAGATAGGCGGAGGGAAAGAAGAAGGAACATCATCAGACCGGTACTATGATACCGTACCATAGTGCCACAGCCAAGTAATGTGGCCTGAATACTTTTGGAGGCGAGGCAACAAGGGGGGAGACGAAAGGGACGACGGAGTAAAAGTGGAGTGGATTTCCAACCGGGGAGTTCGTCGGTGATGGGCCGGAACCGCCACTGGTTGAGATTCACCGGGAGCATGGGGGTCGCAGGGCAGGCATAGGGTGCAGGAAATATGGGATGGGATGAGTACGAGTACAGTACAGAACGGTGAAGAACGGTGAGAGAGGACCTGAGTACTACGCAATAATATTACCCACTATTCCATGTCCCTTCACCGCCAGCTTATAGCTCGTGCAACCTAAATCCCTGATTCGCCCAAGGCTTAACCATCACGAAGAGAAGTTTGGAAACAGAGATGCCTGACCGCTGTTGGGTGAGCTTTAGGACTGAATTGGGCACCCTGTGAGCTACCGTCGCAGCATATGTGGGCACTAATTTAGATGCCTAGGCTCCAGCTCTATGGTATGCATAGGAACATGGCATACTGGTAGAACAAAAAGTGTAGTGTGTGACAGAGATGATGGTTATGTCGACTAAGAAGAAGAAGGGCGAAACAAAAGATCCACCGATTCTCGAAATCGCCTCCAAATTGCAATTCCTTTACAACAGTAGCACAGCAAACCGAAGTAAGAAGCAGTGTGAGCAAATAATTTTCGGCAATACGAACCTATGTTGGGGACTGGGACCATCCATTTTTACCCCATTTTTTTCTCTTTCCTCTCTCGTCTGTTTTCCTTTCTTTTTGCTCTGCAAATCTCCTGCGGAGTCGAAAGCGAGAGCGAGGGTTAGAGCGCTTTGCCATGTGGAAAAAGAAAAATACAAAGGTCTCGAGGGTGTGTGGAAAATTCGGGATTGGTTTTCGATTTGGCAGGGAACAAGGGACCTGTACTCAAGATGCTCAATGCGCGCGGCAGCCATATCATACCAACATTGGGTTGCTGGAACATCGAGCACCGCTCCAGCCCAGTCCGTCAAGCATTCCACCTGCCCACGGCTCTATACCGCACGCAGTAGGTATGGGATTTGGCTCTACAAAACAGAAGCGGTTCCCCGAGCCGCTCAACTTGGCCTGACCGTTTTATTCCTTTCAGGTTTCATCTAGTTGGCTTAGTTGAGCAAGGGATCTTCAGCGATGAATGATGGTTGAAGTAATCCCACGACACCCGTGCAGTACAGTACAGTACTCGTACAGCGTCTTCGAAACTACCAGACCAGACTACCGTCTCGTACAGGGTTAATTTGCAACATGTGTGACACAGTGCGGTCACGGAATGGCCGAACTCTGCCCTCAAACAGACCCAACGTTGGCCATCTTCTCCATGACCCCGTATCAATAACGCCTCCGACCGAGGTGCGGGATGCGCGTGGGAGGAATACCGGCAGGACGGGATACCGGTGGCTCACACACTCTCTCTCCTCAAGCCTTTTTCTCACCCCTTTCCCAATCCAATCTTGGGATGATTGGAATACATTTTAGTCACGATATTGTAAACCACGGAAAGTGCTGAATCCGGCCTCGTGTCGTCGTGTTGTGGTTCACATTAGTCTACCGTATTTCTCGACCCACTCATGCTTGGCTCTCATGAATTGCGATCGAGCCAGCCGCACCGGTCGCAAGATGGGGGGGGGGAAGGAGGAGGGCGAAAAAAAAGAAAAATCATCATACAAATGCAGCAACAAAATAAGGATCGAGGGAGAAAGAGTCCACGAGAGAAAAAGTAAACAAGATTATTAAAGAACAAAAGTAGAGCTATCATAAAAAAAGAATTTGCTACCGTGATAACAATGGGGTCGTGTGGACTCGTGGCTCCCGTAGCCACGGTATTCTATTGGACCCTCGTTGAGCGACGCTGCGAGAACGATCATTGCTGACGATGATGAGCAGCAGGGGATAGCGGTCAGGGGTCTCGCTGTGGATCCTTGGAGAAGAGGCGTTAACCTTACTCCTCCTGAACAGTCAGAGTTTCAGGAAATGGAAGAAAGGACCAATTGGCAGGGCCCGTACGGTATTTTACCGTGATTGCCCATCTAAACAGAGGGTCGGGACTGTTCTTGGGGATATTTGTGCAAGGATTCCCCGATAATCCTCCACGCACGGTTCCAAGGGTGAGATGGGGGCGAAACACTGCGCAGATCGCCTTCCAAGAGCGGCTTTCCTGGCCGGGACGAGGATGTATGAAAGTATAAGAAAATGTGACGATGGTGTCCCACAGGTAGGGAACGCAATTAATGGGATGGGCGGAGGCTTACACTGCCTTTTCCTGTTGGTGGCTAACCCGATTATGATGTACCCGGCGCCCTGCGCATTGCGCTGTCGTCCAACCGCCATTCTTGGGAGCCTCTTCACACCGCGAGTTCGCACTCTCTACGTGATGATTTTCCCTCTGGCTTCTGGAAGGTCGGTCAAGTGACCTTGACGACACCAGTTAAGCCCCCTCCCTCTGGAGAGCCTGAAGGACGCGGTGAGATGGTAAAAAAAAAGAAAAAAAAAAAAAAGTATGTATGTCGCTCCCTCCAGTGCAGGAGAGAGGTGAAGAAACCAAGCAGCATGATGAAGAGGAGCAGCAAAGCAGGCAGCAAGTTTTGTTTTTTACTCCGCTTTCCACCTGATTTCCCACCATACGCATCGTTCACAGGATGTATCGCAGTCATTTCTCCTCTTGTCCCCCGTTCCATTATTTCATAACCGTATTTCTTTTTTCTTCGTTCCCCTCTCTCTCTATTCCCCTACAATTACGCACCTCGCGCATAAATAGAGTAAATCTCGTACTCGAGTAGAGACGATTCTCGCGCACTTTGTGATTGATCACTTTTTTCCCCTTGTCTCTCCTATTTCCCAACCCACGACAACAAAGACATTGCCTCCTCACCAGCACCGCACCACGATAATGATCTGTATCATGCTCCCTCTTCCCCCTCCGTCGATCTACAACCACACGGCCCGTCACAGCTTGTGCAGCAACGTGGTCGGAAGCGAAGTAGACCGAATCTAACCTTCAATGCTCGAGTACTCTTACCGGTACCAAACCTTTCATCTGAGCGTGCACCACCGTGCTCAAGTCTCAGGAGGGTCAGGTCACAATCAATTTAGCTTGTTACAGGTTAAGCGAGATGGCGCTGGCTCGGCAGTTGGGTTATGATGCTGTGGGCTTGCCCATGGACAATATTCCTTTTTTTCCTCAAAGTGGGAAAAAAGAAAGTAAAGGAAAAAGAAAAACAGAGAAAAGAACTCACCCTTCAGCAGAGAAAAAAAAAAATACCGGTATGATAGAATGATTGGAATATTTTCTTTGCAAATACCGTAAGTGAGTTTTATTTATCTGTTTGTTTTTTGCCGGTTACCGAAGCACGCACATCAGATGATTCCAGGTTTTTTCCCTGGTTCTGTTTTGACAGAAAAGTTCAATGGGTGTCCAGTTTCGGATACCGAGACGAAAGCGTCGGACTTTTATGGGGAAATTTTTGTCGTCCGGAGACTGCGGAGTGCAGAATTCGTATGGGGACATTCCTTTTGGGCGAAACGCAAAGCACCGCAGGAAGTGGAAAAGAGACGAGAATAGAGCGCACAAGGAAAAAGCAAAGCGCACCCACAAAAGGTGAATTGAGGGTGTGGTCTGTTACTTGTAGACAAGGACAGATTTATGCGGCGATTTGCAGGGGGCGAACGGGTAGTTGAGTGGATCCTCTCGGGTGAGAGTTGCCTATCACAGGTGGTGGATCCCGAGGTCAGGGAACCCCCATTTGATTGGTGGTGGTGACCCACACAGCAGGGGGAGGAGGCTCGGAAGTGCCACAATAATTCGGATTCCAGTGACGCAGTTGCCCGTTCCGTTCGCATTGAACCCCAGATGTGGTCGGCAACGTGCGTCGTCCTGGGCCCAATTCACGGAAAAGGTTTCTTGAGTGATCGCGGGTGATCACAGGTGAATGGTCGGTCTCGCGTGTGCATGGACTCTTTATCGGCTGGGGATCTAGTGCGCCATGACCGATCCTCTGCTTCTGGCAAGAAAGTAGCAAGAGCTACAGTACTATCACCAAAACTGGAGAATCCCAAAGCCCTTTTTGAGCCGGAGATGGTAGGTAAAATGGCCCAATTTTTACTATGATAGTCCGGTCGAATTTTTTCCCCATCGAGCATACCCTGATTCCCCTTGGGAAGAAGCTGGGTAGAAGACCAATAGAACAAGCCAACAATCAGGATGGGAGGCCCACACCCTTTTCCGGAACCCTGTTGGTGTGGGTCTGCAAATCTTACAGTCCCACGAGTTGGAAGTTCCCTCGCAAAGCTCTGCCGAAGCGTCATCTACATCATGCAGCCTACGGTAGCGTGTGGAATCAACCGACGAAACTCAGTAATTGGGATCGATGGCTCAACTCCACAAGGCGTTTCCCCCGAAATGGAACTAACGCAAACGGGCACCTGTCAACCTGTCAATATATCGAATATTCTCCGACAACGCGGCTCACCAGAAAAGAAATGCGAAACTCAGCAAAAAGCATGGAAAGCGCTCGGGCACTCACGATACCCGTATTGGAGGATCCCCTCTCCTTTCATGGAGCGCCCCTCATGGTTTCTGTGTTTTTTGTTTTCCAATCCGGCCGCTTGTGGGCGCCCGCTACGCTCTATGCCAGGCCCAACGGTTTTATTGACAAAGTTGATCCAAAGTTGTCCCTCTGGTTTTTCGGTGTTGGTACGAGTACTCGAGCACCGGTGTTACACTTGTCCCAGGCGAGGGGTACCCGGAGGCAGGAAGGGGTATATTTTGTATTGGCGCTCAGATACGCACAGATTCTCCACCATAAATATTTTTTTAATCCCTGTTTTCGGGCACGGTACTTACCTGGGACAAGTACCGGTACTAGTTGCACTCGTACACGTACACAGTGCCCGCATTATCTGGTTAAACTCGAAATGGCGTTAGAGTACTGGTAGTCAGATAGAGTGTGGCTCAATAGGCGAGATTTGCCCCATAGAGTTAGATTTTGACGATAATTTGCCACAGGATGCTGCTTCTGCTTGTACCAGAGTCTATAAACTTTCGAGGGAAAGACTTTCCTAAAGAGGTATGCTCTCACTTCCCCGCAGTGTATTGGGCTGTGATTTACTTGACTGCTTTAACACCATTTCGAGTTTAGCCACAAGTACTGTACGAGTACTTGTATGATATGATACGGGCACGGTATGATAATCCTCAACCCTACCATACCCTACCGGTACCATATCAGCACCCCTTCCTGCTCCCAGCTCTCTGAAAGTGGATACTAGCAATACCGGTAGGGAAGTTTTCCCCAAGCCAGCCCGCCATTGAACTGTGCTTAATTTTAAGCAAAGTGGGGCCATGATACTCAGGAGTTTTCTTGTGATTTCGCCAGGAACAATACAACTGAATTGTGCAAGCGATCCAATGCCAGGCCCGAAATGACTGCCGTGCTCTGTGGACAAAGGAGGCATCCAATTACACTACTACAGATCCTTTTGCTTAACACCGTGTCACACAGCCTGTGAGAATTGATGAATGAACGGATGGATGAATCAATCAATGTATAGAGATGTACTCGTACATGCTGATATATGGATGTGTGGGCAGGAAATACATGAGCAAAAAAACGGCCTTTTTTGATAATGTTGTGAACAATGATGCAAACGAAGCCAGTTTGAGCTATTCAAACTATGAACTGTTCATAACACTGCGAGGTTGAGTCATTTCATGCTTCACGGCAGGGGAAAGGGCAGCACTATTACTATGATGATAATTTTGTTTGCAAGCATAGATACGCGCGGATTATAGGCCATATATATCTTTCTAATCCCTAAGTCCGGGTTTCTTCTCGTCCGGGACGAGTATGATATAACAGCATAACCGCGAGGCCCCCACCCGGGGTTCACTACGGTACCGGAGCCTGATCGACGCCGCACTCGGCAGGCAGTCAGTCTTCACGCTCGAAGCAAACAAAACAGACCATTAAAACGGAGATACCATGCCCTTCCCCTAAAAAGGGGGAGGGGGGGAGGGTCGAGGTGTCCTTTTTTTCTTTTTCTCCCCCTTCACGATGACAATCATCATCCCTTTCCGGTGTTATCATTTCCGATTTAACCGACTCACTCACGGAGCCAATCGGCATTCGACCGTAAAGGGAAAAAGTGGTGGTGCGGCGCATCCTGTTCCAGGAACTGCAACGTGGGACAAAGCATCATGAGTCTGGAGAGCGAGACCCCCGATGGGTAACAGGTTACTGAAAGGGAGTATGCCAGCTATGATACCGGTACTCGCGTGGGTGCACAAAGTGTGCTGTACCCTGTAGAGTGCGGGACAGCAATCTTTGCAAGGTATCATATATCTCACTTGGTTCACTCATCATTTCCCTTCGCACAGGAAGCCTGCCCCCCCTCGACCCAAGTCGTGGTAGGGGACACCATATTATCATAACATCGCATCGTGATGGCGGATCGCTCACAATACTTGCACGACAAACTCGTGGTGTCAAAGGCGCTTTTTTAAAAAAAAAATAAAAAAAAACAAAAAAAAACAATCCGCTATCGCGGTCCTTCTTCAAAAACGCCCCGAAGTACTAGTGCTGGTGCACTGTTCAATAGAAGCGAGATTTGACCAACGGACAAAGATGAGAAACCAAATCCTTACAGTATCGCAGGCACCGGTAACATGAGCCTCAGAAGAGTTTCCGCCCCCTACCTACCCACCTACCAACTCGAGCACCGGTACTCGAGTACCGTACCCCACGCACGAGTAGAGTACATATGGGTGGGGAGATCTATGAGCTCGCATGGCCATCCATACCCCTGTCCCTGTGTCATCTCACTGGGCTGGAAATTTCAAATTCCAATTAGACTGCGCCGCTCTCTCTGGTCGGGGTTCGAAAAGGTTATTGATAGGATAGTTACTGTATTGCGGGTATTATCGCCATCCTTTCCCATATCAGCTTGGGTGGGGTCTTCCCCTCCTCCCCAATTTACTTGAAATCGGGGCGAATTTACTAAACGAGAAAAGGGTGAAAACGATGAACGTTTGTTATTATTGCTTGTTGACGCTGTTGTGAGACGGGGCTAGGATCTCTGGAGGAGGGTTTCTATTACCGGTATATCATATCATACTGTGCTGTACGAGTGTCTATGATACCGGCGCGGGTAACGATTAATAAGGGTACGGTGTTCTGGGTGTGGTATGATAGGGTAGAGTACCGGTACCGGTGAAGCCGTGCCAACCTTGGGGGGGGAGGGAAGGGGAAAAGGGGGCTGGACTGGACTGGGCTGCTCCTGGGATGATACAAGGTACGAGTTATGATACCACAGCTGTTTTTATTTTATTTTTATTGGGAAATTGTGCATCATGGTGAGAAGATGAGGATGCCCACTGTATCGGCAACCTCTAGGCACGGCGCCGTGCCGGTAGGGGTATGGGGTGGTGCCGGCACAATAACTGGAACGCGCGCAGAGGAAGGCCCGCGCTTCACATTCACACTACCACACCGAGCCATCATAAGTTACCTGGCGTCTCCACCGTATCTTTTTCCAAATACCAACTGCTACAGCTGTCAAATCACATACGGTAGTCTAGCACAGACCTCTGACGAAATTTGTTCAACGTTCGCTTATTCTTGCTTGCTGCGGCCACCGCGAACCCCCAAAAACTCGTCCCCCCCACATTCGCTAGGTGATTTTCGCAAGCCTTCTCAAGCACCGCTTTTATCGGTGATCTCTGCATACCGCATGATGGAGCGTTGAGACGGGTTTATTGATTTGTGTACGAGTAAAGGTTGACCCGACCTTCCTCCATTTTTTTTCTTCTTCTCTCTGTCTACTCGAGGTGTGCGGTTGGGGGCGGTAGACGAGTACTTGTAAATACACTTGTACGAGTGCAGGTATGAATCGGTGAATAAAATAAATGAATAAATGCGAGGAAAAGGGACATGTACGAGTACCGGCAGAGGGGAAAAAAAAAGGAATATGAGACTCGCATAAAGACCCACCAGCACTCTTTTCTATGATCACAAAGAAAAGGAAAGGAGAGGGGAAAAAAAGAAAAAGAAAAAAAGGGCTACATAATATTATAATATTTTAGTTGATAATTCATACTTCTCTCGTACCGGTAGTATGTGTGCTGGAAGCGTCCTTCGGCTGCGCCGCACTGTCTCTGGAGATATGCAGGTCTATATCGGAATTTGGACGAGGAGAGGGAGAGGTCGAGATGGCTCCGCTGGCATTCGCAAACCCCAGGCTATCCGATGGCCACACGGGTCTCTGCAGCCTAGCGAGGGAGTAATTCGGACTACCAACCCTGGAGACGGGCTCGTCTTCTCCACGTTCCCAGGCCGCCGACCCCATATACGAGTTTCGTGAGAAGACCGATCTCGCCGGACCTTCGTAGTCGTCGTCAATTTTGGGGCACCTGCGGATGTGGTTGACGCTGAAGGACGAAGGGGTTGGGCCCGTAGCGGACAACTGCTGTGAGCGACGCACCGTTGGGAGATCTAGTGCCCGTTTCTTGATATGGCCCAGGTACTTCTCTCTTGTCGGGTTCATGCTTTGTGGCCTGATTTGGGCCCCTCGCGGAGCAATTTTGAGATACGTGGCATAGAGGTTTACCAGAGCGAAGGTGATGGCTACGACCACTGTGGACCCTTGGATCACAATGACGACAATTCCAAGGATTGTAGCTATGATTCTCTATATGATCGCGTTCCCTCGCCGGTCAGACACTTGCCGGAAAACGTGTCACTGCGGACAAGGGTATAAATGGGTGCTTACGTTCAGCTTAGGAGTTGCTAAGACCACGCATAGGATCGCAAGGGTGGAGATCCTCATGATTGGGAGCATGTAAGCAGTGAACACATTCAATCTGCAAAGGACATACAGGTAGATGTATGAGTAAATTTCAAACGAGCAAAAAAGGAATGCGTGAGGAGGGGTGCCACCACGAACCTAGTGCTTTCGAAGGGCATCATGTAAGCTAGAACAATGAAATATATTGTTTCGACGGTCAGTAACCCATGAACCTGGGCTTTCGGATTTCCAATCCCCCCCCCATGGAAGACCCCCCTCAAGATCTCGAAAAATAACAAGGGCCCAAAGGCCCACCATACCCGCCTCCGAAACCGAGAGGATAGCCATCCGAATCGACGAATGAACCCGAGGTTCTCATGAACCGAACCCCGTTCGCCATCCGTCTCGACAGACAACTTCCACCAGGGCATTATCATTTTCCTTCTGGTGCCATCAATGCTGCTACGGCGCGATACGACCATCCACGGAATGAAGCCAGCCTTAAATTGTGGATATATCACGAGGTTCATCCGATTAATCCTTACCCTCCCCCCATGCCAGCGAGTCCTATATGCGGCAAAAGCAGCCGTAGACAGCCCTACAATTAACAGGGTGAATACAAGCGCGGCGACGGCAGATGGCCCCGCCTCATGCAAAGTGAACTGGAAGGTTGCCAGCGAAACTAGCGGGAAAGCAGCTATTAAGAACTATGGGCAGGTCAATATACCATACAGCCTTTTCCAGACATAATCTATCATTTGAACTAGACTAGAGGTAGGTGGGGGAGGACAAACCGCTTTGCAAAGCGTAGATTCTAGGTAATCCCACCAGTTCTCTCTGAATATCAGCAAGCGATTCTCCTTCATTATTCCTCCTTTGATCGAGGCGCCGATTGCTATTTTAAGTCCGATTATTGAGATAGCCACGGCTGCTAGCAATATCAGTGACCACAGGAACGACGTGATAAATGCATTTCTGACGATTACTCCGCTCATGGCCAAAGTAGCGGGGAATCCAGTAAGGTTACCAGGCTTCGGGAGCCCAGCTTTTTGGTGTTCTCCAAACCTAACATATCTTTTCGCCAGTGGATAGAGGTCGCGTGCCATTTCGAAGGAACTCTTGTCCGGTGCGAGGCTTCCATCAGCAAGCTTTGGCCCTCCTGTAAAGCGATTCAGTGATCTCTGCATAGCGTCCAGACTAATAATTCCCGCGGACCATGCAAAATTCGACCAGAAGGCCAGAAGCACGCTCGGGAAATTTACGCTAAGGGTGCCCGTGAGGTATACAGAGTGGAAGCAAGAGAACAGAGAGTGCGCCGACAGAGAGTGCGCATACAGCCTTCTTGATGAAACGATCGAATCACCGCCGCTCATGGCAGTGATGAACGATGCGATGCCCACGCTCGCAGCCAAACCCCCCAGTGCCGGGGAAATGATTTTCGGGTGGGAGAAGCTATGCCCATTAGTGATCAGGGCGGTCACGCACGCAGTTTGGCTTTTTGTGCTGTTTGAGAAGATGCGTAGGTCTGCACGCCCCTCAAAGTCCGGGATTGTGAACGCGATTGCTATAGTAGGCTTCGTTATCAGATTTTGTCAAATGGATGCGCTATCTTGCCATTGCTTTATGCTTTCTTCTTCTTCGTCATAAAGATTTCTTACCTGGAATTCCTGAGACTTCGTTCATTGACACTGGGACAGCGTACGAAGCTGTAATGTTTACGCTGGCGGTCACAGGGCATAAGGAAGGGATATTGGTCCGACAAGGGTTGAATACCAAGTCAAACCGGCTCTCCCCATCTAACTGTTCGTCAGTTGGTAGTTCTATTTGCGGTATTTGAATAAGGGTTTATCTTTGGATTTAGAAAAATATATATGTATATCAAACGTACAAGCTAGAACGCTGAGATGAACTAGTGAGAGTCAGTATTTCTATGGGATGTATTACCATGCCCCAGCACAGCGCACTGGAATCAAATCCTAGAAAAGAGGGCAAAAGGGAGACTAACTCATCAGGCTCTCATTCACAAGAGTTGTGTACCCATTGATATTGAAACTAATCGTCATATTGTCCGAATAGTACGCTGCATCGAACCTAGTGATCTTGATCGCTGAATCCTCCATGCAGTCCCCATAATCTGCGGTGTATAGGGCGGGCTTTCGATCATCTCGAAGATCCCCCGGAGCGGCCATGATTTCCCCGTCGCCAGCGTTAAAGTTTATTCTCCTCTGGGCGCGGGCTCCAGAGATGAGTATGGAACAGACCCCGAATGCCCACCACCGCCACCACCGCCGAGATAGGGCCATCGGGGAACGAGCGGAGACAGGGGATTGATTCTGTACAACTGCCAGTAGATGTGTGGTGGAGGGGGGTTGTGCGGGCTTCCTCCGGGGGACGATATGACCTGGTCCGATCTAGACGAGAGCAATTGGTAGTTGATATTCATCTGCCCTGGCTTTTTTTTTCTTTTTTTCCTCCTACCCCGCTGATTGTTGCGGTAGGATAGGAATGCCGTGTCAGTGAATGATAGCCCTGGGGGCTTCGAAAAGAGCCCTTGGGTTATGATATGTAGTGTGGGTTTACATATCATACGTTGTCTAATAACGGGTAGTCCGTCGAGCGTCTTGGCGGCCAGCTGTTTATTTTCGGACTTGGTGGTGGAGAATAGAACTGCACTCGAGTACCGGTGGGGCGGAAGGGGGACTTTGTCGGTCGTTGATAGGGTGGGCCCAAAGCCACAGAGAGGGGATTGGTTCAATGCAAGCATGTCCATACCGGTACCATCTGAACCCGTGACCTACCGGAACTCGAGCACCGACAAAGTATCATAAAAACTCTTGGAATCCACCATCTTTACTGGTTATTGTTCCGGGGGAAATCAGCCCTTCAGCCCACAATAGGTTTAGTTTTGCGGGTCAACAAAATTGCGAATACCGATTAACGGAGTTCCAACACATCCAGTGGACGGACCTTATCGTGACAAAGGAGTTTAAACGTTAATTATCCTCTGGAGATTTTGTCTTTGAATCTGAAGGATACAGGGTTTTTTTACCACACGTTTTGCCAACCCCCATCTCCGGGAGCTCACACTACCCGGGACAAAGCAGCACAGGACCCACACAGCGCTGCAGGATAACACAATCCCGTAGGATAATGATAGAATAGAGGCATTCAGCCCCAGAGCCGAGAAAGCGCTTCTCGAGCGCCAAGTTCCGAGCGACTGCTGGACGACGTTACACAAACCAAGTTCACCAACTCGGGGGGCTTGCATAAATGCCTTTAAATCCGGGTGCGAATGCTTCCAATGAGCTGTTTAGATCGAGAAAAGTAGTGGTGATTGGTCGAATAGGGTTTGAGGTGGAAATCGAGGCATCATATTATTGTTGATCAGATAAATTTATCCTATGCCAATCTGGATTTTCACTTGCGGAAACAGAAAAAAAAAAAAAAAAAAATAAAACAAGAAACCAAAACAAAACTTAACCGAATCACGGGCGCTCACTCGAGCCAGCGGCCAAGTAGAACGCTGAATCCTGGATTAACGCGTCTTCATGGTAGGACGGCACATTCATCATAGGAGGGGGGCGAGGGGGGGAATCCTGGGAAGAGTTACTCATTGGAGATTGAGGGGATTATCACCTCCCTGGAGATTTGTGGGGTTTGGTGTGGTTAGCAACTTTTCAAAGGAAAGAAAGGGCTCTCCGATCGCCAATTACGGTATCCGGCGCTATCGGTATTCGATAAGGGTAGGTGAGAAACCATGTTTGCCGCAGATACTCGACCTGTAGGAGTGAAACAATGTCCTAGCAATCGACCAACCATCGTCAAGCCCAGCTGCAGTTGGAAGTTGGAACCTAGGGATTGGAAGTTCTTTCGTCCTCGAAGCTGGCCGGGTTGGGTGGTGAGGGCCTGCATCTGCAAGGACCCAGAACAATCATAGCCGAGCACCGGTACCGCACGTTGACTGAAGTGCCTCGCTTGATCGACCGGTCCGGGGGGGGAAAACTCAACACCCTGATTGATATTCACGCGCTGTACGAGTACTGTAATACCTATTCCGTCCTTTGTTGGCTGCGGGCACTTTTGTTCGAATGCTGAGTGAATTGTCTGATATCCCTTTTTGTGCTTTTGCTGTCTGTTGCTGCCTGGAGCTTGAGCACCATGTCAACACTGTCATACTTGAACTACAGAGGGTAGCTGCCGTAGCTGTCCTCGAGTGCTCGCCGTACCATGACTAACCAGTACGATCTCACAGTAACAATTAATCAACCCCACCAACCACCCCTTGAAGCAGGATCCATTTAGCCATCGTGCGGATCAGCGCGGGAAGGAGCAAATCATGGTGGGGGTGACCACCATACGGCGCCACCGCACTGCGGTGTGTGAACTTCAAGCGAGTGTGAATCAGGGCACGAGTACTAGTACAGGCGCTTCCGTACAATATCGTACATCTCAGGACTTGACCACCGGCATCGGTTTCGAGGAGTTACCGGTACTGAAGCGGATCGAATACTTGAGCACAAACCCCCACGGTACGGAACTAGTACCTACTCTTTTTTTTTTTTTTTTTTTTTTGTTCCATTTCTCCGCCTTGGGCAGTCAGTCTATGGCACAGTAAAATACTTGCACTTGTACGAGTACCGTACGGTTACATTACCATCTTCCATTTCTATTTAGTAATCTCCAATTTTTCAACTTCGGTCCAATGTCCGCCTACGATAAGCTAGTAACATGTCCAGAGGAAAACAAAACAAAAAAAAAAAAAAATCATATAAAACCGTCACCGCTCTTTCCCACGATAGGGTACCGTAGCTATCATAGTATTGGGGGAATTGAGACAATCTGTGGAACAAACTTTTACATCAAGACTGCCTCGCTGACACCCGTACAGTACCGGTACGTTTTTTTTTCTTCTTCTGGTGAGCTACGATATTACGGGAAATGCTTCCGTCTTGTGCGCGTACCACCGATACTGGTATTTGGTTTAGTTCACAGGTTTTTTTTTTTTTTTTTTCCATGTGCTTACGGTACGGTATTGTAAATTTCCTCAAGGAAAGGAACCCAAAGATCCTGGGGTTCTCTCATTTTTTATTTTATTTTTCCTTTTCTTTCCGGATCCTGATTGTGCAATAATAACGTTCACCGGGGGCTATCTCATACGGGATGATACTAGAGGTTTTCATTCATTCTATAAAAGAAACTGCTATGATACCAGTCTGTGAATTCTCGGGTTCGGTGGTTTTGCCAAGTGCTAACCAAACAGAGCTCTAGAAGAGAGAAAAAAGAGATTCGCGCCCCTTGGCCCAGCGAGTTGTTTTTTGCAACCTTCGGGAAATCTACAATAGAAACCCCCTCGGATTTAGGAGTACCGGGAAGGCCTAATAGTGGAATTATATACGGTATACGGATATCCGGAAGGTGATCCGGTTTGGCGCTCCCTACTAGGAGAGGAACATCGGGGGGGGGGGTACTCGAGTACCGTACCGGTATACGGTAAGGATATGGAAGAGAATGTATTCTAAAAAACAGGGTATAAATGACAAAACCAATCACGCAGCTCTAGATTCCTGCTACCACCCGTCTCATCGTCATCTCCTAGATCCCCCAGAATCGCGACTTCTTAGGCTTGTCGCCCTTGACTTCGCTGCCTTCTGCTGCTGCTGTCATGGTGCTATCCGGAGATGGTTGCCTGAGGAACGTTGGTCTATCCGGTGCATCGTGGGCTAGGCCACAAACCGTCCTGAAATCACCGGCGATTTCCCCCCTTCTCTTCACATGCTCTAAAAAGCCATTCAATGGACAACTCTCTCCCGGCCCACCCGCACAGCCTTCCAATGGCACAATGCCATCATTGACATTGAATCTGACGAATATCTCTTTTTCTGCGGACTTATTCTTCGCAGCGCACGACAGACGCTCGAAAATGATGCGACCACCCATAGGGGTTATCTGCGATGTTTTCCATTTCCTATCCTCCATCATTTCATCAACAGGGAGATCCTGAGTGTCTTCGAAAATTCCAAATGCTGCCAACATAGGCACAATGTCTCCATCGTGGACGCTAACTCACTGTTAGTTTGGGTACAAAGGCGGAAATTATGGGCAAGTACGAAACGGATTCAAACGCACAAACTAAAGTAAAGCGGACCGGCCGATTCAGGCCCTTCTGCGATCAAATTCGCCGTTGTGTTTAACCAAAGCCAACCCATTGCCTTTGCATACTTATTACCGGGTCTGAGACTGTTAGCTACTGAGTTCTTAATTTAGGGTTGATCACAGGGGGACAAACCCAGCCCTATAGTAATGGATTACGTCTCTCGCATATTCAAATTGGGACCATTCTTGCCTTGTAAAGACGTTGCACCATTTACTATTCCCTCGCACAGTGATCTCGAAACCACACATCTCCTGCATGCTGTAGATCTCCGAATCTATGACAGTACGCTAGTAAGTAGGGTGTGCATAGGATAAGGTTCATAGCATATCGTGGGAAAATAATATACCAGAAAACTGCAACCCGGGGTTTTCTTTCTCAAGTCGCTGAGCGATAGCTGGAAGGTAAGTTGCACGGTATTTGTAGAGCATCTCGTAGCCGTAATCGTGGCCCAATTCCGGGTCCTCAACATAAGTCTTGCAGGTATCGCTGTATCTGCGTTAGAATTGATTCGATCACTCCACGCGATCCCTCACTCGAGCAGTGGTCGTAACAGTTCATAAGATGGGAAAAACTCACCCCGGGGTCAATGTATCTCCGGCTTTACTTTCATCCTCACTAATTATCTGAAGCTCCGCATGCCTGTTCTCGAGACCGAAAAATCCTGCGCCAAAGTACCTTGCCGTGTCGATTACCCTATCACACTCGCTGGCCCAAAACAAGGTATGGTTGTGAAGAACCTTTTCCCATAAATGCCGGTACCGAGTGCGAAGCTTGACTCCAGTAGTGAATGCTTCCAAAGTTCCCGAGTAAGGACCGGTAGTAGTGAGTTGCTCGAAATGTTTCTCGGGCGCTGTACGAGCATTAGAACGGTCCAGCGTGTCTGTCTAACGTAATGTACCTATAAGGTGAACTCACAGTCCGTGAAATATTGCCAATCATTCAAGAAGGCAAGAGATCCCTTCAACTCAAGGCCCGAAGATCTTATTTTCTTTAGGAGTACGATCATTCCTAAACAAACAATCCGTAAGCCTTCAGTCCTTCATTGCAACCGCGTGTTGTGTTTTTACTTACGGGCACCGGCATTTTTTGTGGGAAATCGCTCGCCATGACGTGACATCTAGTGAGTGATAAGGATCCGGAATTAGAACGTAGAATCTTCCGAAGGGGTGTCATGTTGGGAGCCCCATTCGAAGCGGAGGAGAGCTCTACCATATGTGCCATATCGATTTCACAATCATCTGGAACCCGAATCCCCCCCTTTACCACGCCGTCAACTTTTTCCACCCATGGCCCATTTCCTCCAAGATGGTAAAGTATATTCCATTCTCGGTTCTGGTCCGGGCAATTGGATGCACCCTGACAGGCAGTCTCCAACCCCAACCCCCAACCGTGGTGATTTGTTTGGAGGTACGCTGGTAAAATTTGTTGTAAGGAGTTTGGCAACGAGTAGCCCGGCTGAGGGTTGAGTAGAAAGACAACAGATGCAAGCAGGCAAATCATAGCTGATATGGTGAATAGTAGCAACGACATCTGAATGGGTAAGTGTCTAAATCGCTTGGGAAATCTCGCGACTAGTTTGAAGTTGACATTCATTTTCTTTCCCATTCCAGGTCAGTTGGCGCTCCCCTAACCTCAGCCTTAGGACCACGGGGGGATTGGGTCCCCAATCCGGACTAGCTCTGGGATGACTAATCATATCCTGGTAGTGAGCCTCATTAGGGTCCTCACACGTGTCTCGAGCAGCTCGTTTTGTGCAATTAATTTACCGTAGTAGAGGCACCGCGATCCGAGAAGCACCGCATAGTAACTAATTGCGGTCTACCGCCGCATGACATAACATAGGAGGAAGGATCAACGAGCGGGCCAAACATAATCACCGTTTGCCAAGGCACTTTCAGTGTGCTGTTCGTGAGCCCCTACGACTCTACTAGTACCGGGGACAGTGACAGCGGAGACGGCCTGCAATGCTGCGACAGAATCCTCGAAACACCGCCCTGTTTACTCTCGCTGCACAGTGGGCACTCCGGGCCGGGATTTCCTCAGATATGGCACCATCACCCTGGAAGTTCTCGACTGCCGGTATAGTGTACGAGTGGAAGCAAGGCGCAGGAGATCAAGAACCCAATTTCTAGGAGAGGAAAGGAAATATATTTAATTAAAGTTACCAACTCCCCCCTCCCCAAATGCTACTAGCCCTCGGAAGCGGTTCGCTAACCCTCTCTTTCTATTGCTCAGAAGAAACAGGTTGGGATAAATGTTTACAATTTCCCTGGAAACATATCCGATAATAGCCATCTAAATGGATCTCGTTCTGTTGTTTTCGATAGGTACCGTATTGTTCTTGGGGTATACATGGAACGGTATGAGAACTTTACGGACGCGGCTGTGCCGTACTGATAATGCTTTCAATTTTACTGTAAGAGCTGACAAAGGAAAGCTAACATAGCAGAGTAGAGCGCTGATGCTATCATAGCTTATGAAATGTTTATTTGTTCGAGTGTTGGTGTCGTGGCCTTACCGGGGCGTCGGTGGTGTGAAAGAAGCACCGTATTGCTTCTGTGGTTCGGCCTTCTTTTTAAGGGCGTTCTGGTTTTAGCATGCTATCATAGAATTATTATAGCTGGTATGATACTAAATTTGGGCCGTAGGGTTGTGGCACCGGTATTGTAGAGAAGTCCATAATATTATGCGATATGGTGGAGGGAAATCCCAACGATATATAACCTTGGACTGGGGATGTAATACGGCAGTCTGCATGTGCCAATATTTGAAATATACATTGTCATTCTGTGCGAGTAGTTTGGTCTCTACGAGTACCCTATTGAATTCCGGCAATGCTGAACTAGATTGCTTGGCACCGACAGGGGAGCTTTGAGGCTAGCACCTGAGATGGGTGAAGGAGAACTTACCCGGACGAAGTTCGATAGTATCAGTGAACCTCATTTAAACAACAACCTCTAGAGCTCGGCCAGCGCTCTTGACCAATATGCTCGTCAACTACTCTGATAGCGAATCCGACTCAGGAGATCAAAAACCCGAACCACCCCCCCAAAGGCCCCCAATTCCTAGAAAAGCAGGACTGTCCGCCCTTCTTCCAAAGCCAAAAGAGTCACAGAAAACTGGTCAGGATGGCGACATTGTGGCTACTGGCCCAAGAAAGTTTATTGTTAACCTCCCGAAGCTCGATACGCAGGGCGATGATGCAGATGGCCCACCAGTGAAAAAGATACGGACTGGCGGAGGCGGTTCTGGATTAAGCGCAATGTTGCCCGCCCCAAAAAGATCAGGGGCTACAGTGAGGGTTGATCCCAAACCATCACCTTCTCCGATTGACCATGGGGCGGATAGGGTGTCAGAAGAAGCTGTGAAAGAGCAGGATCCAGCTAGCCGGACTATAAGCGGCACAACTATGTTCGTGCCACAGTCAGTAGCTAGAAAACCTATTCAACCAGCAAGCGCATTCAAGAAGTCGTCGGGGACTGGAGCAGTGAAGCCCAGAAGCCAAGTGCCCACCAAAGTTTCCCTATTTGGAGCAGGTGAGTCTGGTATTATACTATATCGTCTGTTAGTGGAGGCTTACTGTTTCCGAAACTAGGAACAAACTCTTCTACGTCAAATAAGTCAAACAAAAAGACTTTGCCTACCGGAGAATATAAACCTATAATGGTTTCTGCGGCAAAACCAGTCAGGCCGTGGGATGCAGATGGCAATGGAGGAGACCCTTATAGCGTTGGAGATGATGTCTCGGTAATAGCTACCGATGGGGAGGCTTCCTACCAAGCTTTGACTGGTCATGGCGATGCACCTGAGGACCTTGATGCAATCGCTCGGCAGGCAGGATTGGATGATTCTGCTGTAAGTGCATTACTCTCGCTTGCACTCTGCCAGATTCTGACAAAAACCAGATGCGCCAGCTCTATGGTCGTCGTGGTCGACAGGATACGCCAATCAACATATCTACATTTAGTGTTGATGAGGAGTATAATAATAATGAATTGAAGCGGTCGCTGGGGCTAATGGAAGAGGCGAAGCCAGTCAGGAGTATTGCGCCAGGGAAACATCAATTGTCTTCTCTGCTCAATGGTAAGTTTGCACAGCGCGCCCTCGAGAGACTCAAAGGATACGCATTTCTAACCTCGTGTATCGTAGCCGCGCAAGCGCAGAGGGGCGCATTGGAGGAAAGCTTTGCTCAGGGAAAAAGAAACAAAAGGGAGGCTGGCTCAAAATATGGATGGTAGCCAGCGGTGTAATATACGGGTCGGTTGCAGAAAAATATTGTTTTTAAAGCTGTTGCTGTGAGAAGGGTGTGTAATGGAGACCCTTGTGTTGCGCTGATGTTTTTTACGCTTCACTTGTGCATCCTATGTGTACAGCTCCTTGGATATCAGGTAGCTAGTGAATGAGCCGCGTACTATACCCTCTTACCTCCACACGCTACCCCTCGTTCATCGGATCTTTGACACCGTTGTTATTCATCTGTTCCATCCCATCCCATCCCCTTCCCTCTTACTATTTTCCCCGCAAACCTTTGCCGCCCCCTCACCCTTCCTCACCCTATCCATTGCTGGATACTTCTGTGTCTAGCTCTTTATCCTCCTCTCCGGTTTGCTTCATTCCTTTCTTCACCGGAAAAATATATTTGCTTTAACGATTCCAAGTAATTTCTTCACTCCTGGTTTTATTCCAGCAGTTTGCACTAAAACAAAACAAAAATGGCACCCATTGATGGTTCCTTTTTCCACCCTTTTAATCGTTGGCCCTTTCCCCCATGTCCAACTGGTAATGCGACTGCCTCCTCCCCTTCACCTCCTGTTTGCTCTTGCAAGAATTTTCTGGGGGATTCGTTTGGGGAATCTAGCTCTTCCATTGGACACCAGTGCTTAGCTGGATTTACCCCGCCTACTCCGCAGTCTAGTCAGGAAGCACTGGTTCCTAGTAGGACTGAACCTAATATGAACAAAAGTATCTTCGGGAGCTCTGTGGCTGCCGATACTCACCGCCTTGCATCTGTCACCGAAAGTCATGAAACGCATCAGAATAATCCTTCTGGGAAGGAAGCTGCTAGAGGTTCTGATTTTGTTACGACTGCATTTTTTAAGGATGGGGGTGATATGGCGACCAGAGTCATCATTCCCGATCACCCTGAAACGAAGATCAGGGGCAGCCTGAAATCAAATGATCTTAGAGCTAGACCTCTACCGATGCTTGATCCCGTTGGGCCCAAAACACCGCCGAAAAATATCTGGAGGCGTACCTCGTCAGCTGAACTTGCCAGTGGGCTATCTACAAATACTGGCTGGAACAATAATAAGAGCACCCGTCCAATCGATAAGCCCTGGAGGAGGCCTTCCGATTCTGAAGCACACTCTTCTCAAAAGCTTGCAACTGCTGGTGGTGCGGCCGGGGGCGTACCAACCATGGATGGGGGTATGCCCTCCTCGTCTCTGAACGTCGGGTCTGGAAGCGGCCTCAAAGAGAATATTTCCATCAGGAAGACTATTATCGGTTGCTCGCAATGTGTATTCGAGCCAAAAATCAAGGTTGTTCCTTGCGGTTGCCTTATTTGTCTAGCCTGTGGAGGTAGATTCTGGGGAGCTGGTCGTTGTGCGGAAGGCATTTACTGTGGATGTGGTGAGGTAAGAATATCGTTTCTATATTGTCTAACTAGACACGGATCTTAGTAACGCCTGTTAGCTTATCTCATGCATGACCAACCTGGACTCCGCAAATCGCCAGCAACCGCAGAACTACCAGAGTTTCCCTCAGCCTACATTCAAACCCCTTCCCAAGTTTCCTACCGAGCTCGTTGCAGCTGGTACGCCGCTCTCGACTCCCATGCCTGCATTTGTGTCTAGCTGGCAAAACGGCCAGGCTACAGCGTTTTCATATGATACACCTGCGCCTTCTATCGCTATCGATAGCCCTCTCTCTTTGCCTGTTGCTAGTGTTGATAGTCTTCGCAATTTCTTGCTTATGGATGCTGAAACTGCTATCCAAAATGCTCCGTTGGTGGAGCTGGGCAGGTATGGCGTGCCTCAAAATTGGGCATGTGTTAGAGTAGGCAACGTAGGTGCCGTTTGTTCCTTTAATAACGTTAAGCTAATGGACTGGGATAGATACCTTACAATGTGACAACATCAGAGCTCACTGAGTTCCTGGGTAAGAACTCCAATATCATTCCGGACAGTACAGAGAATGTTGGAGTTCATGTCATCATGGACAGATCTACAGTAAGTGGATACCTGGTTTTGACTACCAAAATTGTTTGCTGATATATATATGTATATATACAGGGAAAAACTATGGACGCCTTTGTTGAATTCATGACTGCAAAGGATGCCTGGAAATGTGTTGCGCGACGCAAGAGCCGTGTTCTCGGGAATAGGCACCTCACGTTGGATGTTGTCGACCCGTCCGAGCTTATGAAAGAAATATTTCCGAGGGCAAAAGGCGTTCATTGGGATGGTGTTATTCCCCTTGTTTCTCATGATCCGGAATATGCCGGGAGAAGCCCGGAGATATTGGGCAGAGAGGAGCTGGTATTAATTGTTAATCACGCAAGAACTCCTCACAGGGTTTGTATCTGTGTTCTCTCCCCACGAAAGAGCCATTGTACTAATAGTGCGCCCACCAAGAGTCCGTTTAGTCGCAAATGCCTACAAAGGCCCTTCCAGTCTCTATTGTCGATTGTCTCAAAGTTCCCATGGTTTGCTGTGGATTTCTACACTATCGAACAGCGGGATTACATCTATCAAGCTCTTCTTTCTGCTGTCGAGATCTTGAAACGCCACATTAAGAGAGGGAAAGCTATGCCAAACCTGGATCAGGAGTTACTCAGGAGCCTTGTGAGGGTAGGAGCTATGTGTTCCGGATTCACTGATGTTCAGAGACATGATTTGGTCAAAATAGCGGAATTCGGAGCTGAAGGTATCTACTTGGAGGAAGTTATGTCTGGCTTTCGCATATTTCGCGCTTTGGGGAGGAGGCCAGGTGCCGATCGTAAGATGCTGGAGGTTTGTGCCCTCCATAAGAATCTCTAACTTCCCGATCTAAATTTGAGCCTAGTTTTATGCCTTAATCTTGCAGTTCGCTACCTACCCCTTCGCAGAGCTAGCAGCCAATCCTGAGGAGAGTGCAGAAGGGGCTGGGAACCCCGTTAGGGCTCAGATGACTATGGCTGAGGCTTCCGAATATG
This sequence comes from Tuber indicum, assembly GCA_006112555.1. Lineage (NCBI taxonomy): Eukaryota > Fungi > Ascomycota > Pezizomycetes > Pezizales > Tuberaceae > Tuber > Tuber indicum. The sequence goes on from VBSK01000224.1 coordinate 779,887, forward strand.
AATGGCAGGCTGTTGTCGGTGGTGTTAGGAGCGTCTTGCCTCCAAAGTTCTATCCGAGAGTTCGGAGCAACATTGGTTGGCGCGAAGGGTATCTTGCATAAAATCTGCTATGGAGACCCATATGGCCAAAAGTTGGGTTTCTTTTTTCGGCATTTTCACTTGCTTTTTTCCTTCTTTTTCAATCAATCATCTATTCTTACAGTGGTTGTCATTGCGGAATATTAGTTGCACTTGTGATTTCTAATGTCGGCGCTTGATCGGTTCAAGGGGAAATACTGATGGGGGGAGGAGTTATGACAAAGTGCTTTAGAAGGTTTACACATGATCTGTGGAGATTGCATCATGTTTTCGATGGTTCTCAAGTAAACAGGAAAAGAGATACTCGTTGGTGATATTTTATTTATCACGACTCAATTGTAGCCGATTACTCCGCCATGATTCCGCGGAAATAGATAAAAAATTTATTCATTGGTTTTCCTGTGATACGTTTTATATTTACGTGACTGCTCTCGCTCACCACGTTCTCGTACTGTACATCTCTTATCAATTCCTTAGGCCCGTTTTCCCTTTACCATGAATACTTCTCTTTCCATCTGGATATCCTTCCCTGACCCACCACCGTGCCCGAGGAAGGTAATAGCCTTCCCACGCTCCCCGTTCGGCCCAACATCAACAAAGTCAACATCGGCCAATCCTGTGCCCTCGAATACTTTCCTCATATCCTCTTGAGAGAAGCCACCATGTGCCACTGTGTCTTGCGCCTTTATCTCAGTAGCACGCTTCCCTTGGCCCCCGTGACCCGGGTGCTGGTGCCCCCCATGATGAGCATGTCCTCCGTGGTTTGTAATGTGATCAGAGGGCGGTGGGTGTGATTTGAAGTCTATAACCAACAGAACACCAGTATTGGGCTTCAAACGCTCAACTAGCCGCTTCGTAGCCAGTTGGACATCGCTGAAGTGATGAAAAGCAAACCCACACACAATAACATCGAAATTATGGTATTCAGGATTCGACAGAGAGGGGTCAAGCTCGTCCGCGCAAAGATCGGCTACGACGGCGCGCATTTCCTCCTCGGGTATGCCTTGGTTATTAACCTAGACTCAAAACTTAGGACACAACAGTCGCCCAACGATAGATATTTGTGATGTCAAACCCTTTCGTTAAACTTCTCAACCATTTTTTCAGATATGTCCATCCCGATGATCTGTTTCGTATACGGTGCAATGATCTGGCTCCTCACATCAGTCTCAAGTCGTTCGGGCAATTTGACGGCGCCGACCCACCCGAGAGATCAATCCAGTCCCACACGCATAATCCAGCACACGAGTGGTGGCTTCGTCCCACTCCGCACCAGACCATTCCCGGCGAAGGAGTATGTTTTCCCCAATTATATTGGCAACATTTGAAGCTTCAGCTCGAGCGTCGTAATCGTCCGCATTATCGCTACTCGGGTTAGCCCGCGAGAGGGAGAATGAGAAGGCGGGGTTATGGATACTTGAAATACTGCTTGTTAACTTCTGCGCTGCCTTGTGCCATCGTTGGTTGAGTGGACGCTATTTTTTGTAGACTATATATTGCAGTTTTGTCTCTGGCAAATAATACCCGTAGTGATTTTATGGCAAGGCCTTGAGAGGGCGAGAGGAGCTTATATATAATATGCGCCATGCGCAAGCCTTGCCGGGAGGGCTCTCGGCCGACAACGGGAAGCTGATTGCCGGGGGGCTTTCCCTGGCATTCCGGAGCACCCTCACTGAAACTCCGTGGGCTGGCGGGCTCATAATACTCGTACGCTGGAAGGATCTACCGGTATTGATGTTGTGCTGTGCCCAAAGAAGTTATGATGCGGTGCCGAGCCAGAGCCCGATCGCCCACGGTACACCCCCCCCCTTGTCAGAAAAAGGGTCCTCTCTATCATAATAATATTATCAATATCATTTTCTGAAGAATGGGTCGTTTAAACACAGAACCGCTTCGCGCCGTGTGGTTCTTCATGATTACCAAAGTATTTTACTTCCAGATCTCGCATAGGAGTAAGCGCTGACATAGACTAGCACACAGATCAATCGTGGGTTCACTGTAGGCCTTTTACTGGTTGCCACGGGCGGCTTGGGTACGGTATTCAGCAAAGCGATCAACTTGGGTTGCGGGGCTCACAATACCGTAGGTGCGTCATTGCCGACCCGGTGCGGAATACCGGTACGAGTACAGTGCTCGAGCAGGCGGCCCAGTGCGGGAGATATTACTCGTACTCATAGGACAGGGATCATTGATACGGGTACGATATTTGAGTCATAGGGCCGATTCGCTTCTCTTTTTGTGGCTTTTAGGGACCCTGGTGGGTGTCTGTCTTCACACGTCTTTGCCAAGAATACCTCCGTGAGTCGAGTATTTGGTGACTTGATGAGGATTCCAGCAGCTGGTTGAGGCATTCTCACCAAAGACAAGCGAGCACTGTACTAGGAACTCGAGATTTGATTGCCATTCCCTCATTCATTGGAGTGCTTTGCTATTAATATCCTTTCGATGGCGAGCATATTAGTATGATATTACCGAGTGATACAAGGTGATGGCGATGTTGCGCCAAGACTAACCAGGGCAAATACCCTACCACAGTCCCCGCCCCGCACCAACCGGAAATGCTCACACACAGGCAATCTTGAATTCCTTGGTGTTTAACGGAGAGCTATCCACAACCAACGCCCAGCGAACCGCACTTGCGCCCTTTGATACCAGTCCACAAACGCGCACTCCACAAAAACAACAGACATGGCTGATACTGAATATGTAAGCTCTCCTTCCTCACAACCTGGTGGAATTATGGATAACTAATGGGAACTCTAGGATGCCGTCGAGGCCGCTGGTATGAACTCACGGGAAGGCATAGATTGACAAAGATACACGGTGACTGATATGTGCGGTATATAGAGAAGAAGAAGGCCAGAACCTTCCGCAAATTTTCCTACCGCGGAGTCGACCTCGACCAGTTCTGTTCCCCAGGCCTTCGAAACAACATTCAGCATCGACTAATGAGATTATTTATAGGCTCCTCGATCTTTCTTCCGAAGAGCTCCGGGACCTCGTTCACGCCCGTGCTCGTAGAAGGTTCAACCGTGGTCTTAAACGCAAGCCAATGGGCTTGATCAAGAAGCTCCGCAAGGCCAAGAAGGAGGCCAAACCGAACGAGAAGCCCGACCTTGTCAAGACTCATCTTCGTGATATGATCATCGTCCCCGAAATGATCGGATCGGTCATTGGTATCTACTCTGGAAAGGATTTCAACCAGGTTGAAATTAAGCCGGAAATGGTTGGACACTACTTGGGGGAATTCTCTATCACCTAGTACGTTTACCCACGCATATTATGGCCCTTTGTGTCAAATCATGAGAGTCCGCCATGTTATCATTGCAGTGCTCATGATTGAAATTGGTTGAATGCTAACTTCGTACAGCAAGCCTGTCAAGCACGGTCGCCCGGGTATCGGTGCCACACACTCCTCAAGGTTTATCCCGCTTAAGTAAACGATTTCTTTCTTTCTTTGCGTTGGGAAATGGTGGGGACCGGATGGCGTCATGACAGGGAAATTTTCTGTGTTGTGTGTATATGAAATAAAAATTTTTATTGGGCTACCAAAAGGTTTAATAGACATGGGAGGTCCTCACACAACAAGGTCTGTTGCGGAAATGCGATGTTTTTCGTTCATCCTGCTTAACAGCTTTTTTCCCTTGAAATCCAAATTTCCGGTTCCGGTTCCGGGCTTTTGTATCGGTTCTGTGGCATCCGGCCGAGGGAATCAACAGGGACAGGTGGTGTGAAATAATTATTTATACCCCATAATATTATTTCATTACTAGGACACACTGGTATTTAAGTGTCACGGTTGCTGGCGCAGATTTCATTTTTTTCTCACCATGGAGCTGAGAGGAAGGTATGCGGCACAGCACTGTACAGCACTGCACCATGTTATCACTCACGAGCTTTGCCATGATGGCAACTTGACATTGGGTTGCGGGTATGTGGACAGTTGGCAACCGGAGGACGATGACTGTGCATCTACTTGTGGACAAGTTACTCGAGTACAGTACTCGTACAGTACCTGCGAATTTCAAAGACACCTAGACACATTAGCGCTAAGGATCTATACGTGGTGGACTTGGCGTTAAAGTGCTAGGATACTTTTGAGATTTGGGAGTACGATAGTAATAATCAACTAGCAGAGATGGAGATGCCTTTTCTGTTAAAATGTCAAGTATTTCCTCCTTTGCATCATGAAGAGGAAGACAGCGAAAAAAATGTCTGTTAAGCTGAGACAAATAGAAAGTAGGATCCAAGTACGCTGGCCTTGCTTGGAAAGGCAATTCCAGCATCATACGAGTAGAGTGAGGTCCAATTATTCCAGTTTTTATCAATCGGGTATTACCGCTGCGCCACCTGCATTCAAATGAGGTCAGTGCCGATGCGGCAGGTACCAGTACGAGTAGACAACAGGAACAATTCTGGCCAGTTTTCAAGGCACGGGATTGCGCGCCTTTGCTGGGCGTGCCCAAGAACACTCGCGGCTCAATCCTATTTATTTGCAGCAAAAGGAGAAAGCCACCTAGCCATACTCGAGTACAAGTACCATCAAAATCTATCGTGGTGCTGTCCGTTCTCCGATTCCCATCCAGCGTAGCTAAGGCTTGTGTACCAGAATTCTCTCGCTCTGGTCAACGACGCGTCTCCCTTTCCGAGTTCATATCTTTTCTCCCCTTTTTTATCGAAGACTTGTACCTCCATCTCCTTCGAAAATACGGAAATTGTGCTCGTCTGGTTTGTACTTGTGTTCCCATGTTAATTCTGTAATACTTTGGGGCTTACAAAATCATATGCACAGTGAAACGTCACGGCTCTCGTCAACAACGATAATCTGTACAAAATGGCTGGTGTTAAGATTAGCGAGGTACAAAATAATGGCGTTGTGGAAGAGAAGCTGGCAACTCTTGACTCGACCACTCCTACTACTGATTCTACTTCTAAATACGACCATTATACGTTCCCAACCACGAATTCCGAGTCAGGGGAGGGGCACCCAGGTCATACAACCCCCGAACAAGACGCGAAGGTCTTGGAGCTGCGGAATGGTTTGGAAAAAGAAGGATATACCGAGAGGCTGGATACCCTCAGCATGGTTAGTCGGCTTTATTCCATCATGCACAAAGAGGGAATGACTAACCCCGTACCTAGCTTCGATTCTTGAGGGCTCGGAAGTTTGACGTCAACTTAGCCAAGGCTATGTTTGTCGAGTGCGAGAACTGGCGGAAGGAGTTCAAGGTTGACGAGATTGTCAAGGACTTTGTCTACACCGAGAAGCCCGAAGTCTTCAAATACTACCCCCAATACTACCACAAGACCGACAAAGTAGGTTCTTTCATTCCTCTTGGGTTATCTAGAGTTGTTACTAAACTTAGGATAGGACGGCCGTCCAGTCTACATCGAGCAATTGGGAAAGATTGACCTCACTGCAATGTATAAGATCACTACTGCGGAGCGTATGCTTAAAAATCTTGTGCTGGAATATGAGCGTCTGGCCGACCCTCGTTTGCCCGCCTGCTCCCGCAAAGCAGGAAAACTCCTTGAGACCTGTTGTACCGTAATGGACCTTAAGGGGGTTGGGATCACAAGCATCAGCTCTGTTTATAATTATGTCAAGTCTGCTTCCGCAATTTCCCAGAACTACTATCCAGAGAGACTCGGTAGACTTTATCTCATTAATGCCCCATGGGGATTTTCCGGGGCATTCAAAGTCATCAAGGCCTTTTTGGACCCAGTTACCGTATGTCGCACCCTCCCCATAAAACCTTGCACCCAATCGTTCTAAACCCTTTTAGGTGGGAAAAATCCATATATTGGGCTCTGGCTACCAACCTGAACTTCTGAAGCAGATCCCGAGTGAGAATCTTCCCACGCAGTTCGGTGGTACATGTAGCTGTTCTGGTGGTTGCGAGCTTAGTGATGCTGGGCCGTGGCAGGAAAAACAGTACTTGGGTTCTGAGAAATAGATTGGTGCAATTATTATTTCAATTTTTTGTTTTTTCCGAGAGAGTATTGGCAGGCTGCCGTTCTTGATACAAGGTTTCCAGTGGTTTCTTAAACTGTACTATAAAGGAGGGAGTGTCGATTCCAGATAACTTTAGAAGAAAGGGGAATAATAGAGTTGCTTTTGGCCGAGAATAAGGTATTCATCTTTGACAGTAATCTCAGAGAATTTTACACGATGTACAATACTTTGCTAGAGGGTCTTATGATTGAGAGCTATACTGACAGTACCCAGTGATCACTTACGAATACGGTGCTGAAACGCTCCGTCGAGAGTGCAGGGGATTTTATTGCAGGATTGCCTGGCGATACCATACTACTACACTATACTCGTGACTCCCGAGTTCAAAGCCGGGCACGGTGTCCCGAACGGGATAATCACAAACCACGAAAATCCGATCACGGTATCATACCCTTCCGTTATAATTACCAACGCACGCCGCCCGTCCAAATCCTATCCCACCCCCAGCCAAACCTACCCTTTCCCCCTCATCCTTGATATCCCGATCACGAGTATTCCTTTAAAACATGGAGGGGGGATCTTATCATTGCCGACCAGCTGATCGACGCACACAATCTCCGTTCTCCCGAGATTGCGATCGGGTGGGGGGAGGGGAATCAGACTCATATAAGTTATGCATCTGGGTGTGAGGTCCACCTAATCTCCGAATACTTTACAGACAGGCTCTCAAATTGCGGGAATGTCTCGATTGGTTTTGTGTCGGTGTGGTCGGCCATTCATCCCTGATCACTCTTTCCCTCTTTCTTTGCATGTGTCAATAAGGCAATGGGGTCAACGGCCACGGCACTACTAACACGTGCGGACACGGAGTCCCCTCTCCCTACGCTCTCCGGTCAGGAGAGACTCGAGCCTTTTTTTTATTTTTATTTTTGGCAAAAATAGGATCTGCGTGGAAGACGTATGATAGTTTATGTGTATAATATATATTTATATTGAAACAGGGCCTTAATCTACCACTACAAGCTAGTGTCGAGTAAACCGCTGCCGGTAACAAAAAGCTATTTATAAGTTCCATTCGGAGCAGGTAATTTTTCAAAGAGGGCTTCCATCACATATTATAAGAAACCTGTCGGGGAAAAAGCTCACAAGAAGAAATCCCCCAAAGAGTTATTTCGATAATTATCATACTTGTATCGTTCCTGATATACTATAATATAATATTATTATTATAATATATTTTTATGGGCTAGCGGATCTAAATCCTTCCCCTGTCCCGGGCCGCTGCCGCATGCTTATTATCCCCACCCCCACCCCCCCATGTATCCGGAGCCACGACCATCCGTGATATAATAATAATTATCATACCTAGCATCGAGTTGAATCGGGGATTATTATCATTATTTGTAGAAAATTCTCCTATTCGTTCTGAATCACCCTTCCCCCGTTTGCTGATACAGCATGAGTAGTGCTCAATGATCGGGATGACAATTTTTTCTCGAAAAAACCGAGTATGCACGCACGACCTGGAGATGATTTGGGGAAGGGTAGGTATGATCCCTTCCCTGGTAAACCCCGCCAAAGCCATCCCGCTTGACAAGCGATATGGTATCATAAAAGAAGGCCAAAGTGGATTGATTGCCGCTTCGCCATCTCCTGATCACTACAAGTCCTTGACCATACGATAGCTTTGGAAGCTGTTTTCTATGACATAGTACCTGTACAGCGCCCGAACATTCCTGGACCATTAACTTGTCCATTATTATTTTTTTCCTGATGGGAGGAAAAGTTGGGATCAATTACCGGTTTCCTAGGGGAAAGCATAGATTGCTTAGAGGGATCCGTGTCATCTCCCGCAGTGCGGGATGGACAACGAGGAGACAGCAATTGTATTCACGGTGATATCTCGTCGGGAACGTTCTTCCTCGATTCGGCACTGGCGGCTCACGGAGTACAGTACTTGGGTGTTTGCTAGCTCACGCATGCTATCATACCCTGCCGGAAGGTGGGCTTTTTTTTAAAAAAATAAAATAAAATAAAATAAAATAATACATGGATGTAAGATCTTAGTATGGTAAGTACTTTGCTACTATCCCTCACTTTAACTTCATCAGAATTGGGTACATTATCTATTATTATCCAGCGAACGAGGTGACCACGCCAGCACGGGACGAGGGAAAAAACCCCACCAGAAATGGAAGAGATGTACACATCGAGATGAAAGGTCTGTGCTATATATTCCCCATCGATCACACCGCAAGACCACGAGAGCAAACGCGCTCTCACGTAGAGGGAATTGTGCTCGGCTTTGATACAAGTCGTGCATCGTGGGATATAACTCGCATCACCGGGGGATGGAAGAGGTTCGTAATAAATCCTGTCGAGTGACCGACTGTGACCTTGGTTATGATATTATCATCCGGTGTGGCGCTCCAGAGCGGGTCTTGGGGAAGCTACAGCATAGGGATCGGAAAAATAGCGGAGCGTGCATATGTTGAGGTTGCAAAGATTTGGCGATTGCACTTGAGTGATGATACTATCATACACTGGAGGTGCCCGTGTCGGTTTGCCCGGCGTGGAGATGTGGCGTGTAGATGTGGTACCATAGGTTTGGTATCATATAGGCGACTAGATGCTATCGGGTGTTTGACAAGGATAGGCTGTGTCTTGCTGGGCATTCAGTACCGGTAGTCTTGGAAGCACTGGAGACTGGTATTTTCCCATGGGCCAAAATAGTGTGGGGGCACGGTATTAAAATGGGCAGGGAGGGGCAGGGATATGGTCGATCGCACGGTACGGCCTTCTGCACACCGTAATATGCGGACGTCTCGACTAAGGGTGCAGGTGCATCTACCCCCAGTAGATACGGTATGGAATGAATAATGCAAAGCAGAAACTTTAATAATTGATCTTTATCTACAGAATGCTAGCGCCATTTAGCAGAACCCATTGACATGTGTTGACATTCTGACCATATCCCATTCATTATTTGCCCTGAACTGTTTGGTATCCGAGAGACATAACGTGTTTGCACAATCGGAAATCAAGACTCAACCCAGCACCCTTACATCAAACAGATAGAATAAAGGGAGAGAAAAAATGTGCGAGCAAGGAAATAAAAGAGAAGAGAAAATATGAGGAAATTTCTATTGCTTCAGAGCATTCTGTTCCTTCCGCCTCTTCTCGTTCTCTCTGTGCATCTTTTTAAAGAAAGCACTTGACTGGCCTTTACCTTTGAGTTCCTTGTTCTTGCTCCTGTTGTACTCGATATACGCCATGTCATCTCCACCTGCTAGTTCCGAAAGCCTCCCGGTGGTTCTCCGGTACCTCGCGCCCTTCCTGCCCGCGTTGTAAGACAGTTTGGCCCCGTCAAAATCGTCGCCTTCCTGCTGCCCGGCTTCCGAGTTCTGCAACATCACCTCCGCAAGAAGCTCTTTCCTCTCGGCAATGGTAGCGTACGCAAGGCCCGGTAACTGTTCAATTCCTTGAAGGTGCGTGATGACTTTGAAAGCGTAACCCTGGTCGACTAGGAAGGCCTGGCGCTTGCTCGAGTAGTACATTTCCGCCGTGTCCTTTGAGACGAGAGAGTAGAAGAAGGCGTTGAAACCTTCGTCGTTCCTGCGCTTTGCTCTGAGGATTCGCCCCAGCCTCTGCGCCTCCTGTCTCCGGGAACCATAATGGGAGGAGATTTGGATCAGGCAGGTGGCCTCTGGAAGGTCGAGGGAGGTATCACCGATTTTTGAAAGAAAGATTGTATTTACCTGATCGTTTAGTTGGAAGTTCTCGAGAATGCGAAGACGTTCCTGTTGGGGTGTATCGCCGTAAATGAAGGCTTTATTGAGCTTCAAAGCGTAAGCTCTCAGAGCATAAACGTTATCTGAGAAGACAATGATTTTATCGCCTCGTTTTTCGTGGTAATCTATGAGGAATTGTGTTGCTTGGAACCTGGTATAGACGTGATTAGTGAAGGCTTTGAAAAGAACCCGTGGAGGGAGAGTGGCTTACTTCCGAGGATTCATGATATAATGAAGGACCTTCTTGCGGGCATCCGGTTCCTGGAGATACTCAGAGTAGAACTCTGGAGTCATTGGACACCATACTTCCGCGCATTGGACTTTAGCGATGTGACCCTGTTCCGCAAGCTCCATCCAATTTGCCTCATAAAGTTTCGGACCGATCAGAAAGTTCAAATCAGTGATTTTATCGTCCTCACGTAGAAGAGTGGCCGTGAGTCCTAACTTCGAATGCGTAGCGATAGAATGAACTACTTTACGGAAAATTTGGGCTGGCACTACGTGCACTTCATCAAGAATGAGAAGACCCCATTCCCGTGATTGGAGAAAGTCCATCATCTTTTGAGAGTCGTGCGAGCGGTTACGGGAGTTAGTTACCATAGAGTAGGTAGATACAATGATACCGGCATCGCCACGGAACTTCTCTTTGTTTTCGGAAGTGAATATAGCAATAGCATCTGGGTTTATATTTGTCCATTTGATGAATTCTTGTCGCCACTGTACAACGCTCATCGAGGATGTGGCTAGCACAACCACGCTCTTCTTAATAGTGCACGCAGCAGTAATCCCAACTAGAGTCTTTCCGGCCCCACAAGGCAGCACGATGATGCCACTTTTTGCGCGCCCGTTGCCAAACATTTTACTCAAGCTCTTCTCCTGGTATGAGCGGATCTGTGCTTGGGGTTTGAGATCCATATCCAAGTTGGCATTCTTCCTGTCATTACGGAAGTCGTATTCTTCTAACACAGGGTATCCTAGATCCAAGCATTGCTTCTGTACGGTCTCCACATCATTCGCCGGAATCTCAAACGAATGAACGGCATCCTCGTCTTCCTCATCCTCTCCCTCCTCATCCTCTCCCAGCCCAGTAACCGAATTGAACAGATCTTCGACCGCGTCTCCCGCAACCTCAGCAGGTCTACCGCCTTGCGGGTTACTGACGCTCGCTGCGCCCGCAGCATTTCTAGTGCCGGGGATGACTAATGCCCCCATTTGTGGTGCCTTTTCCTTTGTAATGCCCGATCCACCTTCACCTTGAACCCTCAATGGTCCAATAACTGGATCCTGTAGCAGTCTCTGTAACATTGCTGGATCGGAGCTTTCTACAAAGTACCTGTTTTCCTTAAGGACCAATTTAACTTTCCCGTACGAGCTAGTGCACTTCTTGATAAAGTCGATAATCTTTGGGGGCACGGGGATTTTGGAAAGTCGGTCCATGACTGAGATAATATCGTTTGGGTCCAAACCCACAGAAACCGCCGCGTATAACGAGTGAGGTGTGAGTTTATACTCATGCAGGTAGGTTGGTCGTGACAAGGGCTCCGCAATCGTGGTCAAGAAATCTTGCGCCTGTCCTGCTAAGGGCGAGAAGCTCTCTAGCACAATAATCCCAGACTCCGGATTAATCCATAGCGGACGAGATTCATGATCCAATTTCATCTTTAGGTAGCTGAAATCCTGCTTGCTGAATATGTAGGATACTGAATCTCTCTTAGCGATGACGTCGCTGCCTTTAGGAGCCAAATCCAAACTAAACGCGTTGACGGCCTCTGGGAGGGTTTGTTAGTCATTGCCTACAGAATAGAGAAAGACTGACTAGATATAGCTCGACCCTCTTCTATATTCTCTATCTCTTCATCGTCCGAGTACTCATCGCTGCTGTCCACATCGACTGCTGGAGTCGCTGGACGAGAGCGTTTCGTAGCCGCGGATGTAGTGGCAACAGCTGCAGCCCCTATGAATATTGTATTGTCAGCGAGTATTTCACGGCGGATGTAGAGATAAAAGAACCTCCTGTTGCACCGGCCTTGCGTTTTGGAGGCATGTTCTGCGTTTGTGGTAAAGATCTTGTGTTGGTATAGGTTAAGAGGGGAGAGCTGTTGAGGCTCATAGAACACCTCCTTGAGGTATGATATATTGGCTTGTGAGTCAATGCAAGGCACCATATGACTAAGACGTTAGGGCAGCCTCTCCTGGCAGTGCAACCGCAGGGTAACTTTCGAGACATCTTTTCGGGTAATCGCCTTCAGATACCCGGTTGCCGTTAAGATTATTCCGGTGCCAAGCCAGGGTGAGGCGGGTGGTCTGATATCAAACGGGCAACACTGAAGCAGCACTACATCCTAATATCATTACTGGTTTTGCCTCCAAACATTGGTCTTCAGACAAGAGCCCCCAGAGTGCGGGACACCAAAGCCACCTACAGTTGAACACCACAGCCCGACAACATATCCTAAACCTTAGCCATGAACACAGTAAGTATAGAAATCCTCGGCTCTTTGAAATATTAAGATAGACGGACTGAGAATGACGCATCAGGTAAAATCATTTTGGTATCCCCACTCTCCCCGTCCCACAAATATGCGAGCAATAGCTAATATTTATAGGATTGGCTGGGGATCCCTTATCGTTGGTATGCTCTTCTTTTGCCTAACCAAACCACACAACTGACAATTGCAAGCTGGCGGTGGGGCCTACTACTTCGCCAAACAACAAATCAACGCGGATCGACGAGAGAAGCACTTGAAACGCCAACAGTTACAGCAACAACAATGTTTGGCCTGATCCACTACATGAGATGTGCCACTGCACTCACTGATCATTGCTAGATAACATGCTCTATCCTGAGAGCGATCCTGCTGGTCGTCCATCGGCCGAAAGCTCTAGCGACCCCGCTGCGACAAGACATACGCCACAGACAGAGGTCAATGAGAAGAGCAAATACGAGGCGTCAGCGGTGTATAAGAGGCCGGATGGTGATAGGTTTAGTTGAAGCTGAGCAGGGAGGAATATGTCATGACAGTTCAATTTCATCCGGAGAATCAAATAACCATGTAACATATCATATATTTCGGTACAATTAGGAACCCTACAATCGCAACTCCAACAAACAAACAAAATAGATAGGGGAGGATAACAATAATAATTAGATATCTCCCTATAACGCCAGTCGTTATCCCTATTCTATCCGCTCCTCCTCTGAATGCCTGATTCGCTTTCTATCGACAGCAGTGATAGAGACTCATATTTGATGCCGCGCTTCCATAAAACCCTTTCAGTACGAATACTTTAACCAGGAGGAGGGAGAAAAAGTACCTTTTATACCCACTTGATCTCCTTCCAGCAACAGCCGGTACTGCGAATGGCAGTGTAAACCCTGCCTACGATAACTTAGCTCCCTCACCGTCCCCTTCCCGTAGCAAACATACCACAATATAGCTATAGACAGCAATAGCACTTGGTGACCTCTGATTAACCGCAACCGGCGGCCCGTGACGAGTGCTGAATCCCACAAACAAGTACCTCCTGCGGGGCGACCTGTGGAGAAAACGGTGAAGCATTTCCGGAAAAAGATATCTCTCTATAACGCGACTCGGCGAATGCGATAGAAATTATTGTACAAGTGTCGTCCTATATTATCGAATTATTTAGGCGATGCCTCCTGTCTTTTATAAGCCCCTTTTACACCGCAACACCTTACGATACCGGTACGAGGGTGGCATGTTGAATTTAACACTCCGTTGGCGGGCATGTAAGCATCGGATGATTTCCCAAAACCTATTTTCTTTCGTGGTGGAATCCCTGCGTTTTGGGCGAGAGGGATAAGGCGTGCAGAATGGACGCTTGCCAGATTATGGAATGGCTTGGGGAGCTGGGCTCGAGTTTCTAGCCTTATGGTATCATACCGGTAAGTTGGGTGATTTCTGTCGGTGTTTTTTTTTTTTTTTTTTTTTTTGCATGGGAGAAAGAGCTCTCTGGAAAGGGGGTGAACCTTCGCTAGGTTATTGGGGGCTCACGTGCATAAATTATCACTCGGAAATTGGTCACAAGGTCGGGGCGTGGTTCGTTGCATGTATGATAAGTGGGATTGGCATCATAGTAGATATAGATGCGGTATCCTATCGTGAAGGGAGGACCTTTTGCAGGTCCCATAACTTGTGCGGGACAGTCTTGCTCTTCCAGAATTTCCAATACTGACTACAATAGGTACTCGAATATGGGAGAAATTGTACTGGGGCGTTGTAAGTGCTTCTCGTAGTAAGGCGCTCTGTATTTTTCCTTCTTTCTTGTCTCGGCTCGGGCCTAAGTTTGAGGTGATTTGCCTACCCTTATTCTAGAGGGGGAGGGAATTTCAACGACATAGCACATTTCTTTTGTATTCTGGTTACTTACGGTATTCTCTCGTCTTGGGTGCCTGGGCGTGGAATGTCTTGGATCGTCAGGATTTTTTGGCGAACTTAAACGCGTACCGGTAGTGTTTCTATGTCTGCTGGCCGCGTGCTGCAGGTTTGGAGTATTCGAATAATAGCCCTGTAGGGAGAGGTGAAAGGAAATGCTACTGCCTTTGTCTTAGGCTGGAGAAAGCCACTCTTAGCAGGTATTGTGAGTTTGATACATTATATAGCTATTGGAAGAAGCCCATGGCCAGTCGATCACCGTACCTCATAGCAGCACATCGGGACCGTACGGGGGCTATTCTAATTTCACACTTTCCATGCCAACCCTCTCGTGAATTATTATATAGATCGGTTCTTACATATATATAATATATAATATTATAATATTATACAAGTAGCTAGGAATCTAAGGATTCGAATTCTGAGTATAACTCCGCCAACCAGGCCATGGCCCGCCTAATGTAAGCCATTCTTCGCAGAGGATCTCTAAGCTTCAGCAAGAGGGCCCAAAACAAGACTATATGAGTGCCAATGAAAAAAGGTATCGTGCTATACCTGATTGGAAAACTGCCGATATGATATTAGGCGTTCGCACACAACCCAAGTCTGTAGGGAAATACCCGAGACCCTAATATGTTACTGACAATGGGCGATCACTTTTAAATTGCGGGGTTATGATAATAATGGTTGTTGTGTTCTAAAGTGACAATAAAATTAATGACATTGAATTTCTTGGTGTAAAATGCACAATTGACGATGAACTATGTCACCGTACCATACAAAGGGAGCTTTCCCTCTATTATTCCTTGATGCACTGTGGCCCAAGCTATTTCTAAGTGGAAGTGGTGAGAAAATTCGAAGCTCTTATTGCACTATGAGAATAAAGGAGGAATTGAGCTGTAGGAGTACTCGTACGGTGTAGGTGCATATTTGACCCACGGCAAGAATTGGGAACCGGCAGTCCCCTTATTGGATTTCGTTACTCGGATGAGCCATTGTGATGGCGAGACGGAACAATCCCTTTTTCATGTTAGGTCGCTGAATATTGGGCTCAATGTTTTACATCAAGCAAGATGCAAAGGCCGGTTTGTATATATTTATGCATATGATGGCTACCATATGTGTGTAGAATTTTGAACTCCCCTCGCGTTAGTTCTAGGAAACCCCCAGGGCGCCTTATGGTGCCGGTGTGCAAGTAAGTATGTTTGCACCAAATGTATGCTGTAGAGATCGTTGTGGAAGCTTCCGGGGGGAGAAGGATATGGAAGCCTGACTTAAGCTCTGGCGGTCTGAGACGGGTGAGTGACATTGATGCGCGGTGTATAGTTTCCTTATTTTATCGCCATGGTTTTGGAACTTCTTGCGGTATCGTACAGGAATGTATTCTGTGTTGGTGCCTTGATTGGAGCACGAATATTAGCGTCTGTTGATGGTACCGTGTCGTGAGGCGCCGCGCGCTGGGTAGTGCATTGGGGTAGCTGGTATCATACAGTAATTGAAGTGATGACTTATGAGCTGCCAGGGAAATATTGCTATCGGGGCTGGGGGTATCCGGAAAATTGGCCCTGGAGTGATGTGACCGGTGTTTGTTGCGGTGTTTGAGCCGTGTTATCCCTTTTCCATATAATTATGTACAGTACCATCGCGAAATATTCAAAACTGCACCTTGAACTTGTGAACTACATATCTGCATATTTACGTGCTGGTTCAATCGGTCGCTGGGAATCTGGTGGCCATTGATACACAAACCATTGTACTGCACTGTGCAGTATGATACTTGGAACGCGATCGTAGAGTGCAGTGAGCTGTGCACCATGGTCCTATCGAGTTATTTTAGTACGCACTACGGTAATCACACGTGATATCCTGTCGAAGGGCTCTGTGTGTCCTCCCCGCTTCTGTGGCAAGTCTCTTCCCTCTGAGAAACATCCGCTGCCGGTATTGACCCTTTGTTAGGGAACTGAGAAAAAACGCTAGTACAGTACTCATCTCGCATCTCTCCCCTATTCTGCCCCTGCCCGAAAGCCTACTATACCGACGCCGCGAATACGGACGGTAAACAGTTCTAACCACCCCACCAAGCTCCCGCCCCACCATCTCCATCCTCAATATACCCAACAACCCCGCACTCTTTTCACCCCATCAACCTCATCCTCAACGCTCTGATGGCCCTTCCAAAGCGCATAATCAAAGAGACCGAACGTCTGGTTGCTGAACCGTAAGCATTCACCATTCTATCTGCGCTGGTTGGAGATCTAGAAAGATCCGCTTTTTTCATACATTTCTACCTGGGGCTGCCTCACGTGTCGACCTGGTGGAGATGTATTTACTAACGCTTTTGAGATACCCAGCTGACATGAGAAAATAATATTTTTCAAACATGCAGAGTTCCAGGAATTAACGCCGTCCCGCACGAAGATAATTTGCGTTACTTCGATGTTACTGTCCGTTCGCGCGTCTGTTCGTCCGGTTCGGATGCAGGTTACTGACGCTACCTGAGGGGTTTATTTAGATCCATGGCCCCACTCAAAGCCCGTATGAGGGAGGAATCTTCCGTCTCGAGCTATTCCTCCCCGAGGATTATCCCATGACACCCCCGAAGATCAGATTTCTTACCAAGATCTACCACCCGAATATCGACAAACTTGGGAGAATTTGCTTGGATGTGCTCAAAGGTTGGTTTATACTGTTCCATGATTTGGGTCTGGTGGTCCCTTGGTAGGCAAGGAACTGATTTCTTGTCTTGGAATAGGAAACTGGTCCCCTGCGCTTCAGATCCGTACCATACTTTTGAGTATCCAAGCTCTCCTCGGGGCGCCTAACCCGGATGACCCGCTGGCAAATGATGTTGCCCAAAGATGGAAGGAAGATGAGAGGGCTGCTATCGAGACTGGTAATTTTTATCAACCCATTGGTTTGGAGTGCAAGGAGTATCTTTGCTAATCTATGATTGCTTCCGGGAACATAGCAAGGGAATGGACCATGACCCACGCAAGAGTCTAGAGTAGCAGCTTGTTACTCATTCTCCCAACAAACATAACTTTATGACTGCTTTTTAATCTATCGGTTTGTACTTATAAAGCGATACGAGCTATAAGGAGGCGGTCGGAGATGGTCATTGCTCTTTCAAACTTAACGTTCACCCCAACCTACTATTTTTCCCGTGCGCTCTTTTGTGTATGCCCAGTTTTGTTATTTCACATGTCTTGTACTCGGGAGTTGGAGATAAGTTAGTCGGGGACTGCGGAATAGAAATCTGCATTTGATTCGGTCTTTCTAGTTTGAATTCTCCCCTATGAAATGCTAGGTCCCTAGAGTGATTGAGGATTTCTGTAGTATGTGTGACCATCTTGGGAAACAGCTTCGGGGGGCGGGGGGTTATAGTTGAAACTGTTTCAATCAGTGTAACATGAATAAGGCAGGCTATAGCTTAGGATGCGATCGCCAGTTTCCCCTTTAGTCATCGAGACGGAGGTTGGCATTGTACATTGGGTATGATATTCCCGCGAACCTGCGGTCTTTCAGCGCCGTGGCCTCGGAGGCAGTGAGCCTTCCCCCAAAGCATGGCGGTGGTGGTGGTGGGGGAGGGCAAATGAGCGCATTTAAAAATTCCCGTACCACACAATAAGTTAAGTTAATGCTTATCTATAGTGCCCTCGGGAGAGAGCCTGGCTGCTCACGTGGGACGAAAAAGGATGCAGGCCCCAGGTAGATATCCCCAATGTATTATATCTTTTCTATCTGTTTTTTTCTTTCTTTCCCGGGTTTGGATGTTCGACGGGAGCGATAGAGAATTTCTTCCTTCAGTCAGAGATCGCATTCAATTTATTTGGATGCCCACCTGCTATGTACTGTGCTGTACAGTGTTATATCTTGAGCCCGGTTCGTTCTCTTCACGTTATCACCACCAATGCCATCTATCCTGTGACCAGCTTGACCCGATAACCTCTGTCTTGTCTTTCCCGTAACATAACTATACCGTTCCGTTGGTCCTGTGCTCGTGCGCAGTTTGTAAGCCAGAAAGAGTGTGCTTTGGAGGGCTATTATGGCAAACAAACCGTGGGCGATCCGACTATTCCCCACTTTTTTTATTTCTTCCACTGTCGTAAAAAGTTTGGGCGCTACTGCGGGGTCATAGCATATGATAATGGGAGGTGTCACTCACTGTACAGTACCGTACGGTACTTCCTCGAGCGCAGCACAGCCCAATGGTTTTCCTAAGTTAGTCTCTATGTCCTGCGGGAACCGGGAACAGGGAACCTTGGGAGGTACTGTGCTGCACAGTACTTGTACTATTATATCATACCTGAGATTCAAATGATATTGTTGGCACCCTGAGGGTTATTGCTGCAACACCGCGCTGTACAGTACTGTATCATACTTTCCACCTATTGCTCCGGGACGGAGTCATGATATATCACTCTCTGCTTTGCAAAAATTGCTCACATGGAAGGTACATTCAGGCTTATATGGTGGGATAGCAGGGGGATGGTAGATGGCAGGGTGTGTAGTTTGAGATATACTAATATTCTTAATCGGATTTTTCCCACTCTCTAAGGGAGAGAGGAAGGTGTGGTAGGTACTGTGGCGGCAGGGTTAGGATGGCCGGGGGTGAGCACTGATGAAGCCAAGCTATATGCGGTTGGCCCCCTCTGCTCGGTACCATAACTGTACTTGCTGTCAGAGGGATAGCTAGCTAGAGTCCAGGGTATTATTGTTTCAGGGCCATGTTGTGCTGTAGGAAAGATAACTGCTGGGTTTATTTGTTCCACAATTTAGAATATATCGGGTGGAATGTGCTTGCGGATAAAGTTGGTTCGAGAGAGGTAAAAGGCTTTCCTTATCTGCGGGTCGTCTTGATCTTTGGGGATAAATTTAAATTTATGGTGCTAGTCCTCATGTCATGTAAAACTGTCGGGGCAATTATGTGATGTATGTTGGATTTTTTTCTTTTCTTTTCTAAATCGTGATATGCACCTGCACGCGCATCTGGGGGAAGAGGGTGAGAAAAGTTGCAGGGGGAGGAGAGAGTGAAAAGTGAGTGATTCAATTGAGTGTTAAAACCACGTGGACTAGATAGCGAAGGTGGTTTGCAGAAATTGGAGTGGAGCCAAGTACCCGTAGAGGGAAAGAGAGGGATTGATGCTTGGATTGATGGGGGGGAGCTCGAGGGGCCTTCTGCTTAGTTCTTACAATTTGTAACGATACGCAAGGATGCGGTGTGATTCAACTCTTTACACTGCCGGGACCGGTACTGTACGGTGACTTATGTTTTTGTTATTCCTGGACGGGACTATTTTTCCGGAATTTGCTGGAAACAGCTGGACGGAGGGAGGAATGGTCGAGGGAATGAAGTCATAGTCCTCCTGATGCCTTGATCAGAGATTGGAGCGTGCGGTAACTTAGACCTTTGGGGGATACGGAAAGCGGATGGATGGATACTCCAGCGGTGGATACTACCTGTACTGTAGTGTTCGTGTACCGGTATATAGACTGCTCGCGGTTACAGTAAGAATCCCGGGGGACGCCCACAGGACGCAGGCCTGCTGTGCACCTACTGATACACCGTACTGACACTACTCGTAGTGATCGTATAGTCGAACCTCCGAGGGCAGCAGCAGCAACAGCGGGATGGAATATGGAGTGGAAATGCACCTCGCGATATCAAGTGCCCTAAGTTAAGTTGCCGGTAGCATTGCACAACATCCCATTGACAACCAGCCCAGCACAGGTTTCAAGGGACTCGCGATCGGGCCCGTTTCTTTTTACATAACAGCCGCAGGCCGTTGGCAGTCGATAATGTTTTGTGCCGACTTACCGTTTGGGTACCGGTATCCCCGAGAAATATCGGCTTTGGCTCCTGAAGAGTTTTCTTATCATCTTTTTGTTCTTCCATCCAGGTTCCCGTTTTGTCACTTTTTTTTCTTCTCCCCCTTCCATGCTACTGTCCCCATGAAAACACTCTGACTATCAATTTCTTGTACAGTTTATGATACAGCATGGTATGATGCTGCGTCTAAAGACCACCTCTCAGTCACCCACACACACACCCCTGTGACGATCCTTCTGTTTGCCTCATCACATCTACCCCCCCACTCTCCCCTCCATAGACGATCGAAGCTACTCTGGATCGTTCTCTCCCAACATTTATTATTCCGCTGCAACCTTTGTTTTTTTACCCCTCGCTTTTTCCCTTGTGTTGAGCTGTATGGGCTGCTTCGGTAACAAACCTCAGGATAACCGTCTTTTGAATTGTTCCCTTCTTGGCTCTGTTTCTAGGGCGAGCGCGTTTACGGCGAGGAGGATTCGACAGCTCGCGTCTAGCTTGCATACGGAAGGGAAGGGGGGAGAGCGTTTGGCCATTTTGTGAAATAGGCCATTGTCGAATTACCCAAGCTACCGCTCTCAATTATCGGCCCATCCCCCTTCCTTTGCTCGGAAAGTGTAGGTCGTGTATACGGTAGCACTTGACGTAAGTAGCAGGTTTTCTTTTCCCTCTCTCGGATGGTGGTCTTGATTAAGAGGGGATTTGGACTGATTGCTGGGTCTGTAATCAGGCTTCAGAACTTTGACAACGTTACACTTCGCACAACAGCCTCCTGAGAAGGATCGCCCAACCACGGCTACCATGAGCGCCCCAAAGCCTTCCTCCCCGAAAGGGGAACCGCCGTCAGCGTTTAACTCACGGACGTTCAATCTAGATATGTCGATAAAGGTTGACGCTCCTGTAGGATCCATGTACGTTTTTTATGGGGGTAGAGTCAACCTGGGTTTGTTTCTGACAGTGGACCAGGTCTATATCGCCTAGTAGTCGGGATGTGGTATTAGCTTCGTGAGTGTGCCTGGAAAAACTGTCGTACGCTTGTGAACTGAACTCCCATAGCCGGCAGGGCCTTCATATAGTAGATCTCGATAATCCATATGATCCGCCACGCTTTCTCCAGCATCTGACAGCTTGGTCAGTTGCTGACGTCCAATGGTCGCCACACGCATCTCATTCTCACTGGGTGGTCTCGACATCTAACCGAAAGGCCATCGTTTGGAATTTAGCCCTTCCGTCTCGCAAAGCTATTGAACATGTTTTGCATTCTCATACTCGGGCCATCACGGATATCAACTTTTCTGCCCATCAGCCAAACACCCTAGCTACGTGTTCGATCGATTCATTCGTACATTGTTGGGACCTAAGAATACCCCAGCGTCCCGTTATGAGTTTCTGCGATTGGTTCGCTGGGGCAACCCAAGTCAAATTCAACCGACAAAACGAGCACATACTAGCTAGCTCACATGACAAGTATTTGTACATATGGGATATGCGAATGGGGGCACACGAAATACGGAGGATAAGTGCGCATTCCACGAAGATATATGGGTTGGATTGGAACCGAACTAGGCCGTCTGGGATCGCGACATGCGCCCTTGATAAGACTGTCAAGTTTTGGAACTATGAATCGAACCCTCAAGACAAGCCGGAGCGGGTGATAAACACCTCGTTTCCTGTGTGGCGGGCCCGGCACACGCCATTTGGGCGGGGAATCTTAACTATGCCACAGCGAGGTGAAACGTCATTGTATCTTTGGGACCGTAGGACGGAGGCCGATCACATAGATACGCCTGTTGCAAAATTTGAAGGTCACACCGATCATGTCAAGGAATTCCTTTGGAGGTGGAGAGGTGGAGAGAGCGAATATGGGTTGGATGATCGTGAATTCCAGCTTGTATCTTGGGGCCTTGACAAGGACATCCGACTTTGGAGTATTGATACGGAAGTCATGGAAAGGGTTGGGCATGACCCGAAGAAAAAGATGAGATTTAGGGTCACAAGAAGAGGGGCTCAATATAAAACTTATCGTGACGAAGTCGCCATCGTGAAGGAGTCAGGCACTGCTAGCAAAGTTCCGGCGATGGGCGGAATGAGAAATCTCCCACGATTAAGCATTGGTGGTTTTGACGGGGAAAAGGAGAATCTGAAGGGTGGGTGGAGGGATAGTCTATTTCCCCAAGGCACTAGGAGTGGAGTTATGAGCCCTGTATCTGGGTCGACTGGGCTTGGGAGGCAGCTAAGCATGGCTAGTTTGAGCGGAGATTCGCTCTCCGTGTCTAAGGTGGGGAGTATAAAGGAGGGCGGATTCATGAGAGCCGGGAGGAAGCGGAGAAAAGAGATTAATCCGATTACATGGATGAAAGGTGTCAAGATACGGAGAATCCCAGGGAGTGGGGGTGAGAGTGAGGAGAGCAGGAATAGCACGAGAGGTAATGGCTTGTTTGGAGTCGGATGGGATGGCCCCGAAACTCTTGGGGATGAGATATCTTTGGTTGGAGTAAAGTTCCCAAAGATCAACTTTGAGAAGGTTAACATAGCTGCGAGAACATGCACTGTATCCTTAACGGGGCCTTGGGGGATGGAAAACAAGTGGGTATTTCTTAGAGCCGATGTCACTTTTCCGTCGGACTACCCTGGAGATGCAAAGAGCTTGCCTATATTCACGCTCGAGAAGACCAACTCTATCCCGGATGATAATTTGGAGGTTATTGATGCGAACCTTAAAAAGATAGCAGAAGCCCATATTGGAAAAGCAAGGGTTTGTTTGGAGCCGTGCTTGTGCTATCTGCTAGGGGAGAGAGCTGAAGATGCCACGTGGGACGGAAGTGAAGACGAAGGTCAGAGCAGTAGTGATGACGATGACGGGGCGGTTGGGCTAGGTATCAGGAGTACTGAGGAGGAGGAAGGGATGGGAGGCTTGCCTGAGATTAACAACCAAGCCAGTGTCCCACTTCCAAGAGCCTGTGGAGCTATATGGGCTAATGATGGAAGATTGGTCTGCTTCTTTCCACCTAAGGAGGACAGACTGGGCCCAAGGAGCTTGTTGAGCTCACTAGTAGTTAGAGATAGCGAAAGGACGAGACAGCCTAGCGGCCGGCTTTGGGAAAGTTTCGGACGACTTTACACCTCCACCACTGGGCCACGAAGGAGAGGGCACTGGCTAAGTGAAGCTGATGGGGACGCTTCCGAAAACAGCTACAGCACCAGCAGCAGTTCTTCAAGTGACGAGAGTGACGATTCAATTTCTGGAGGTCCTCTTAGGCCGACCTTGGGCTGGAGGTTAAACGGGAATATTGGGAAGGGGTTCAGAAGAGGGGGTAGTACGGACAGGAGCACCCAAAGGAGCACCGGAACTGGGGTAAAAACCATAACTGGCTTTAATCCTAGTAAGCCCAAGAATGTGGTGTCTATTCACGACTTTTCATATTTGCTCCCTGCCAAAAGAGAGCTTGCTGTGGAGTACAAAGTTTCCGGAGAGGGTCCCGAAATCTGTCGCCATAACGCGAGTGTGGCCGATAAATACGGGTATATCGATATGGCAGATGTGTGGCGGCTTATAGAAATGGTTCTTTGCAACGAGGTGCCCCTGGAGATCTGTGGAGACCCTGACGACGAAGACAATGAGGATAACGATGGGCTTGAGGATAAGGTTCTTATCATGGCAAGAAGAGCTACATTAGCGAGAGGAAGGCGTGATAGTGGCCTAGGTTTAGAGATGGATAACAAGATGACTGCGGTTACCAATGTCGGAACTAAAGAAGATTCAATTAAAGTGGCATATTGGGGGAAAATAAAATGGGGGGCTCATCCCTTGGGTGGAAGATGGCTTGTGGGAGATCTCTTCAACTATTTTCAGAGGAAAGCAGACGTGCAAATGTTGGCTATGTTGAGCTGCATATTCTGCGAGGTTGACCCTGTGGATGAGTTCGAGGGTGGGCTTAAAATACCTTTTGAAGTAGGGTTCTCTCCTCTTCCATCAGTAACTAAATATTTACG
The DNA here is from genome assembly GCA_006112555.1 of Tuber indicum. Lineage (NCBI taxonomy): Eukaryota > Fungi > Ascomycota > Pezizomycetes > Pezizales > Tuberaceae > Tuber > Tuber indicum. The sequence continues at coordinate 803,929 of VBSK01000224.1, forward strand.
TTCGCAGGACGTACCTTTGCCTGGGAAAGTAACAGCATACACCCTTGAATATTTTTCGAGTCTTGAACTTGCTCGTCAAACTCAGTCGATGATGTTGTCCATTCCCCCGCAACACCATTCAGCATCCATGACTCCAATGACACATGGCTCCTTTGGGTCATCCAATGGTGGTGGCTTCAATAGTGATCCTAGCATGCCGTATTCTACCGGAACAACACCTCCGCTTCGAAATTACGGACTTGACGTAGACGGCTTTTCATCCTACCCCAGCCTTTCATCGTCTCCTGAGCAAACCCACCATTACAGGAGATCCACAGCTGCGATGGCTGCCAACTTTAGCGCCGGGCTGGTGAGGGCCTTTGGCCCTGGGACGGCGAGTCCCCCAACTCGGAAGAGGCTTAGTCCAACTGAAAGTCTGATGGGAAACTCCACTAATGCTACTACTTCAGGGGTCACCTGGGGCCCCATCACGACTTTTGGAAGCGGATCAAAGGGTCCTCCTAGTGAGGACCTTACTGAGACCAATTCAGATCACGAGCACCCACCCTCCGCGAGAATTACCATGATGAACCTGGACAAATTCGATGACGAGGGCAATGTCAATATCCCATTCCTCGATCCGGGCAAAACGAAACAATACCGATCTTACCGGGAAAACTACGCGGATATTCTCTATGTCTGGAATCTTCAAATACAGAGACTCGAAATATTGCAGTTCAATGGACTGAAATGCAATCAAGTGGATGAAGAAGGGGAACTCGTTGGGTTCGGAAGAAAGCGCGGCAATGCCGATGGCTGGGATGGCCTCGAGATTGCAGGACACTGTTCGAAGTGCGGCGCCGTCCTGGACGTGACCAAGGGAGCCAGAGGCGAGTGCAAGGCCTGCAAAAGAAGGCAAATCACCATGGCTTGTTGCGTTTGTGATGTTATCATCAGAGGGCTTTATGGTCCTTGTTTGCGGTGCGGTCACGTGGCGCACGCGGATTGTCACGAAGCCTGGTTTTCCAAGGAGGGTATTGCCGAGTGTCCCACTGGCTGTGGGTGCAATTGTATGCGCTTCGTCGAGAACGGGTTCAAGTTCGAGAGGGTCCTGCCGGTGCCCCCGGTGAATATTAGACCACCGAGGGAGGAGAGACCTCGGCGGCCTATGATGCGCCATAATCATATACTCTAATTCTATGAGTGAAAAGTACTCAATAGCCAGTCGAGAGCGAGCAGCTGTGGACTTTCAAGTTGTTGAGGATTGATTTTTCGAGATATCCATTATTTGTCTTTTCCTTTATTTTTTCATCATCTTTCAGCGTACGCTTCTTGTTTATGATTGTGGATTTAGTAGAGCTATTTCAGAAAGGATTCTATATGATTGTGTCATGATTTATTTCCTATTTACCTTGCAGCCGAAAAATATACCCAGAAACAAGTTTTCTATACCGCCATGTTTGTATGTGTTCTCTTTTTTTCTTTTTCTTTTCAGTTACGCAGAATACAGTTTGGATTTAGTCCTTGTAGTGAATTCATTCCAAATGGAAGCACTTGTCACCCCGAGGTCTACATATTCTATCATGTTTGAGCACAATCGCCTATTTTGTGCCTGCGAAATCACCGCGAGTGAGTAACATAGCGTACGAGTGATACGCTATTAAATCATAATTTCTCCTTTACGGTATGATATCATACATAGCTTACAGGAACAGTGAGTCATCTACCCTCACCCAACTCTGGAAACTATATCATTCGGTGTCGTATGATAGACTTCCCAAGACCGAACCACACTCACGGATTTTGGAGTGCTTGATGGATCTTGGGTAGCGCCTGAAAATGCAGCCTTTTATCCCTGGCTTAGTTTAGTAGGGGGTATGATACTCTTCCTCTTCGGACTGGGTATCGGAGAGTACGAGTAGATGTTGAACAGAAGGCCTAAATTTTTTCCCCACCGATGGAGGAACGGTCGTCTTCTAAGCAGTAAATCTTTCCCTCCTTCTTTCCTAACCTACTACTTCACATAACGCCATCTACTCATCCATTCATTCACCTGTGGCGGAAGGAGCGCGCGCACACGGGCAGCGTACACGACGGAAACATACGGTGCTTTGATTGATATTTGTTTCCACTAGCTTCGTTTCAGACATGGTCTGCATATCTCTTTGGCTTGTGTGGGGGAATGGGTTCTTCAGATGCTCCGTTCTGCGGGTGGATTCGACTCTTTTCGGATCACATCTCTGCCACGGTTGGCTGTAAGCTGTGATATAATATGAGAGGTGGTCCCCACGGTGTGGAGTATTGATTCGGGAAACCTGGGGCTCTTGATTCCTTATCATACCTAGCGTGATATAAATATTGTATATTATGTTAGTTGTAGAAATAGGTGAATTCGAGGGAAAGGTATAACTCCCAATCCCTTAGCTCTCGAGTGTGAATGGGGGTGGGGGTGGTTTGGGATCCTCATATACCTTTCCGTGCACATCCCGATTTCTTCGAGAGCCGGAGAGCCAATCTTCTCTGTATGATACGTCCACATTCGGTTGCTTGAAACTGCCCTGGTCATGCCCCTGGGTCGTGAGAGGGTCGGCATTTCTTCGTCCTGATGCCGCTTTAGGGGGTCTCGGTCTGCTTGGTGACCTAGGTTATCTTAGGATCCTTACGGTGTCATGGGCCTAATGTATGCATAGAGCCTCGGGGTATTGTACAGGAGTTGAGAGCTATCCACTATGGAATTCGAGATAGGATTCTACTCCGGTTTTCCCCGAAAAGATTGGGCTATCGAGTGAGATTATATGACTATCTAGGCAGAAGCGTAAACTCTTGATAACTTATGGCCCAACTCCAACGCGGGCTCCCGTACGTTCCAATTCTCAAATTTACACCCCTAAGCAAATTATCCAGCAACCTACCCGGTGCCCACAGTACGAGTACGGGCACCGTACTTGGGTACGATATTGACAGTGCACTAACCGCGGCAAAACATCCCGGCCACACTCCCACCGCCAAGACAACCCGTCAAACTCACTTTCCCCAACATCACCTCAACTTACCGGTACTCACCACCAAAGGATCCAACAACAAAAAAAAATCATGGCCAGCGGACACTACCGGGAAGGTAACCAACCCCTTCTTCTTCTTCTTCTTCACCAGCCGAATAAAAGATTACTAACAAACGAACAACGCAACAGTCCTCCACCAAGACCCCGCACTCATCAAATATGCCGGTCAGTCTCCCCTCCCCGCCCCGCGCCCGCGCCCCCATCGGGTACTGATCACTAACTCCCCGCAGACCTAAACACGAACCGCTACAAGTACTTTCGATGGAATGCCCGCACGGCGAAGATATCATTTATTTACGCTGTCGTTATACCTGCCGCGATGTTGACATTGGCGTATAAGACTGAGGTTTGTGGCCCACAAGAGATGGGGGGCAAGTGCTGATTGATATTTACGCTAGGGAAAATACAACTTTCGCGACAAACGACGAGGCGATATTCCGCAGGATTTCTAAGAATTTTTTTTTTTTTTCTTACGGGCGGAGAAGGGTATATAGGGTATGCTCTGTCGGAAAAATCGGATTGGGCGGAGTGGTGGGTGGGCAAATCTACCGCTATCGATGTACTGTGCCGGTACTCACTCTTGTTAGACATAGTTGCACAATTCAATTTGTGAAAGAAAAAAAAAAAGATGGATCTTAGGCCTATCATACAGAGTCTATCCTATCGCATTTGTCTTTCCCTTTTTTTTTTTACCGCATGACAAGAGAGGAGAAAACCCATCATGACATTATAAGATACCACCGCCGTTCCCGGAATGCGTGGGGTGCGCTCGCATCAGTCGGAGGGGCTAGCCTAGCATCATAATATGATATGATACATGCTATCGTACTGCCGCTTCCCTTCCCCCCTCCCATTAGCCCCCAGTGCCATGTACCCCGCCACACCCAACCCAACCCTCCCCCCTTCAAAACCCCCTCTTAATTGACCACCTCGTGTCATAAGTAAGGATCCGAGACAAAACACACCCCACTCGCCGCCCCACTGCCGCTACTGACTGCTTAATTAGCATCCAAGGGTCACGTCCACCCCAGCGCTGTCCCTTTCTCGGGGATGGAACTGAACCGCAACGCAATGCAAGTAACGCTCGAGGATAGAAAGAATAGGCGGGCTGGCGCAAGGAGATATTTTCTCATAGATGTTTTTTTAAATGGTTGGCGCTTTGCATGGATGATGGGTGGGTGTGCTTGGTGGGTAAGTTAAGGGCTAGAATTTGTGAGTGTCATAACAACTCACTCGGTGTGTAGAAGTGGGTGCTATTGGTCGGGGGGGTTCCAGGGACTACGGTAGGGAAGTGTGGAGGGAGGGGTAGGAGGGTTGGGGAACGGGGTTGCGCATGTATTCATGCGGGCGTGGGTGCCCCCTCCCGACTTCTTTCATGGGGGAATAGTTCTTTGAATGTATCACAGAATTGGAGATATATCGGGGGGTGTTGATGGGCGAGCATGCAGGTTGGCCCAGCTACGATGAATTCTAGTTATTCACGGAGCAGGTTTTTTTCTTCGGTATATCCGGTCACATCGCTCAGCTTGGCGGATGATATAGTTTCTCAGACTACACGTTTATCGACTCGCCGATCGCCACTCCATGCGGGTTCCGACTTCAATTGGCCGCGCGAGTGCTGGTATTGTGCAAGGGATATAAGTTACTCGAGTCTGACGACTCGAGTACGATGATAGCTCGCGGGACGAAGTATCCCTTGCGCGATGTGTCCCGTGGTATTCCCAGAGGAGGCAGAATTATGGGGAAATGGTCGCCGGACACACTTCATCCGGCGGGAATGGTAGAGGGGAGCGGGAAGAAGCATATTATCGAGTAGCCTACCCGAGTATCGTACAGTGCTGTATGGAGCATCCGCATGGTATGAGAGCGGGGTAACCTCTTCCGGATCCCCATCGTGAGCCTCGCTGATGGCTGGGTACGACATTTTGGTGAGGATCACCAAGTAGGGTAGCGGGACAACTGTCATGAGTATGATATGTCAAGTTTGCTCTATGGATACTGGTTAGGGGTTTTCATCTTCCGTGGTTTGCTGATTGCTGTGAGGGAGGGGAGGCATCGAGACTGGCTGGCTCAGTTCTGACGCCTCCATACGGCACCTGCGGTGGAGTTACCATGATCAGGATATTTGGGCTGGTGGTGATGTTTAAAGGCTTGTATTAGTTGGATTGTGAAGCCTTGGTGGTATGGGAAAAGGGGTCGCTGAGGGGTATTACGGTGGTATTTCCGGGCCGGTGTAGGTTTCTGTAGTTTCGTGAGATTTGCATATCATAGCCATCTGCGAAGCTCATTGAGGGGATTTCGATCGGATGTCGCCTTGTAGGTTCAGTTCGTAGGCATATCCACCCGCCCTAGGGGGACGCTCGAGGAGATGGTTGATGGAACAGGGCAATCCTCAATTTTGGTTTCCCTCGAGGTGAATTGTGACAAACTGTGGCAGACTGCAGTAAGCACTTTTAGCATCCAAGACGATGCACTGTTGACCGCTCATGTAGACTGGTTTTCCACTGGTTGACGAGATATTGGTATTTTCCTCAAATCCTGGAGACGAGCCAACGGATTATATAAGTGCCGAGCACGCTAAATCTTCACCCCAGAAAGAATCAGACCCATACTGAAATCCCTATTATCTACTCACTTTGGAGTACTGGAACGATGGTTGTACAAAGGTGTAAGGGTAAGTGATAGGAACGGATATGATTGGGGGATCTTGTCAAAGCTAAAAATCAAGGCATCGTAACTCAAATCTAGTCTTGGAAGTGAGGTCGTTGAATATGAATAGGTCTGTTGCCACTACTACTGGCATGTATCCATAAAACAACTATTGTATCCAAAATATTTTCCCTTGCTTTACACTTTATGATAAGGTAGAAGGAAACCCTGAGTCAGCACTTTTCAGGTAATACAAAGCATTGAGAAATTGCCTGTGATGAGAGGTTTTATATTATCATATTCCACGATGAAGTAAAGATAAAGTGAAAAGATATATCAACTTTAGTCAACATAAAGTTAAGTACATAGTATTACTATGATATTGATGCTTATTTGAAAACCAATAATATATTGACTAAAAAGTACTGAACTAGATAACCACCTATTTTTGATGAAGTATATAAAAAAAAAATTGTCTTTAAATCTTTTTACAACTGAGAAGTAGATGTGAAGAGTTTAATAGGAGGATATTTTAGTGAAGTTAGGATATGCCTACTTTGTTTGTATACTTTATAATATTTTATATGTATTAATGATACTATAAGTAGTATTGATAAAAAATGTATATTCTTCCAAATATCCTGCTCTATCCCTTATAGAAATATAATAAATATCAGCTTATGATGAACAGAGATTAGTAAGAGGTATTTTTTTTTGTTGCAAAACCTTAGTGAATTCTGTTTCTTGCCTATCAAATTTCCCTATTTGTTAATTTTAGATATTTATGGTACTTATAAAAACATCTGATTTTACTAATCAGTACATTTTTGAATCAAAATATTTGAAAGAGTTAAAGAGATAGTGTTAGGTGGAAACCGACTCTGACTATGTCTCGAGAAGGCTTAGGCCTGAATCTTTTCGTAATAGACGGAGATTGTCTAGGAAGGCTCAATGTCGTTCTTTTCGTTTATGACTACTAAGAACTCGTGTAAATTGATAGAAGGAATATTTTATAAAGATTCGTAGGTAAAAACAATGTTATATTGTTAAGGTCTCTTCTCCGTTGCTTGATGATGTCTAAAAGCTTGGGAGGCACTTCGATATTTATATCCCGCGTCTGAGTGTTCGCGGACTACTTCTAATCCTCCTATAACTAAGTACCTTCCCCAAGATCGTACGCTACGTCTCATAGTCTTAACAAGTGCGAACACCGTTTGACCCTGAAATCTTGCACACCATCTTCGTCCTCATAAATTCTTTACTGTCTTATCGTAAGATGCGTTATTATCCTTGAACGACCGGTCTTCGATTTATAGAGCCGAATAGACATTTGTCTGAAACTGCAGTCATCTTGACTATCGTTCCAGTAGTCTCTTCTGATTTCACATAGTGGCCAGCGTATGTGTCGGGCACCTATGCGTGATGCAGGCTTCGTAGACGGTGCGCCAACACACGTATATCTACCGCCTATTAGGTCTTCTGATGTTAGGCGGAGACAACCGGTATAGACTTATGGTTGTCTAGGCCAATCGGGATTCGTTTGTATAGACGGAGATTTGTCTAGGAAGGCTCGGAAGCAACTCGTTTCGTTTATGACTACTAAGAGTGCAAGGAAGTAAAATAGAATCGTAAAAACAATATTATATTGTTAAGGTCTCTTCTCCGTTGCTTGATGATGTCTTAAGCTTGGGAGGCACTTCGATATTTATATTCCGCGTCTGAGTATTCGCGGACTACATCTATCTAACATACAAAATATGTACCTCTTTGATTTTAATGCGCAACATTGAGTTCTCCATGAGGGTGCGAACACCGGGAGACCCTGAAAACCATCACACCATCTTCGGTAATTACTATTTCCTGCCTGGGAGACATACTTGTCACCAGTAGTAATTATTCGATCCTCAGAGTCTGTAGACTGGTAGCCAAGTTCTCAAATCGAACTTTGTTGGCTCCAATAGTTCTTTTCGTTACCAAGAGGATCAGTCTTGATACGAGATTGCATCTGTAGGTATGCCGAAGTCGATGACTTCTAGTTGTGATAACTCAACAACTAACCAATAGAATTCATTCTGATGACTCTCTTCTCGTAGAGGAGAGGCCATTCTATTGAATAATCTCATAATTCCTCGGTCGGCAACTCCTGATTGTTCTATGTAGAGGGGGTGGACCTTCGTGTTGTGTTGGTTGTAAATCCCGCAACTCCGGTACACCTCTTATCATAGTTGCAACACTCCTCGAAGCTCATTGGCTTCTTTGATAGTGTTTCCAGGAGCTCTAGACTCTTTCTAATCGTCGAAGGGTGGATGTGAATGCATTGGTTCGTTATTCCGAACCTCCTAACATTCATCTCATGACCTTTGTGCGAAAACGTCCCGTTACTTACGGCCCATACCAAAGATGTCATATCTTTGAAGCCTTGTAACTCCCTGAGTAGTTGACGGATTGACTTCGTTCCACTTCCCAGGTCAAGCCAGAGGTCCCCTCCTGTGTCTCCTGTGAACAGCTTTCGGTCGGACAGACGGCAGCGACGTATACGGTGTTATTCTGACACCTTTAATTCTGTGACCATATAGTCACAGGACGCAACTAAGGTTGATGTGTATGATGACGCGCGGGCCCCGTAAGGGGGCCGGAGGGGGGTGTTGGAGACTAAGATTCTCGGTTTCGGGTAAAGTTACCCTGCCTAAGGTACTCCTAGGCTATCAGAATCGGGTACTCCTAACATCTGAGTCTGAGCAGCTTCCCCTCGGTCCGCCTCGCCTCAAAGAGAATCACCTCTCGAGGGATCCTGTTTCCAGGACCAACCAACATACAGCGGCCTTCAGATAGGTATTGGTGTCATATCTATCTCCTATGGCCTCCGGGGCTCTGTAGGAGTAGTTGCGGATTCTCGAACCGAAAACGTCCCGTTACTTTCGGCCCATAGTCAGGATGCCTAACTTTGAAGCCTAGTAACTCAATGCGCCTCCGACGGATTTCCTCCGTTCCACTTCTCAGAGGTACCCAGAGGTGCCCTCTTATATATCCTGCGAACAGCTTCCAGTCGGACGGACGGCAGCGACGTATATGGTGTTATGAAGTGGGCTTCATTGAAGTGACATTATAGTCATGGGACGCAACTCTTCGAAATCTCGCTAAGGACGTGCGGGCCCCAGAACGGGGCCGGAGGGGGGTGTTAGGCTCGCGATAAATGAGGGTCTGTGCGCAGTTACCCTACCGAGAGGTCTGTGCATTTTCTATATGCCTAACAGATAGACTGTTTGCAACCAATATATCATGACAACTCATTATATTAGCAATACTTTTCACAATGTTCACTCTGAGAATACTTATTTAATTTGTACTTTCTTTTGGAAAGTGGACTTATCACTTCCAGTTGATGGTAGTATAGATCATGAGTTAAATATAAAAGGTTAAGTTTATGGACTTAGAGATTGGGGACGATGACTGATGACAGGAAGTATAATCACCAGATAATAGTGCAGATGTGCAGAGTGAAGAGGATCATGAAATTGAATTTATAGCTGAATTTGAATAACCACTATCAGTACTTTATTGACCTTCTCCTGTTTAGTCTCCAATATCTAAAATTCCTAATTTTGGTAGTTGGGCTGATCATCCCGTATCTTTTTTTTTTAATTATGCTTACCCCCTGGCACAAGAGCTAAGACACCGATCCCAGATAGTGGATTGACTGGATTTTTGCGGTATGATATTTTATCATTGGCGCATAACTTATCCCGCGCGGGGCCCCCCGGGAGTCCGTAGCCCTAACCAAAACATTGCTACTATGATATGATACAAGCCACAAGCGAGCCAGTGAAGAAAAAAGGTACAGGATTGGATCACCATATCTTACCCGTATTCAAACATCAACTCGCCCTGAAAACAAGCTTTGGAACCCACGCGTCCGCATTCCAACGTCAGCGGGCCTCGGCACAAATCTAGTGCGGACATTTGTGTGGAGGTGGGTAAGAAAGGCTTTCGTCCCCTATCAACCACCATGAACCGCATTTTCCGCTCCGCCACTACACGCCCCCGCCATATACAGTCACTGTCGTCATTTCTTACTCCTCGTGCTCATCGCTCACTCGCAACGACCACTTCATCGCCCCCACTGCCACTGTCGCCGTCGCAACGTGGTGCGCTATGGTATGCCCGTCTCGGTGTAGTGTTCGTCGCTCATGGCTTGTTCTGGAGTTTCCTGGGGACGTACATCGTCGACCAGACGGTCCCGTTCGCGAAGGGTTTCAAATCCACCTCGGTTACGGATTCCGATGACACAACTGTGTTCGAGCTTGCTGCCGATAATAACAGGATTGTCAAGAGTCTGCGGGGCAATCCTGACTACGAGGAGGTGAGGCCGTGGGGCTCGTTGACTGACGAACAGAGGAAGACGAATTTGACCGCGGGTCTTCTTGCTGGGAATGGAAAGATCCAGTATAATCGTGTGTGGGTGAACAAGAATGACGGGAGCACTGTACTTGTGCTCGGTCTGGGACGGAAGCTTACGGGCTATCCGGAGACTGTTGTGGGTTGATTCTGAACGAGAATAACGAGGGTGTGAGCTGATCGAAGAGGTTTTGATAGCACGGTGGTCTCATAGCTACGGTATGCATTTCACCCCGCTATGATTTAGCGTGTAGAGCTGATGGCTTCTGGAATAAAGATAACAGATGAAGCACTTGGAAGAACAGTAGGCTCATTCCACCCCCACAATCCTAGACCACCCAGTTGACAACCCAAGGCACTAAACGTCCTCCCAACCCGCAATGTTGTAACCGCAAAACTAACATTAACCTACAAACGCCCGGCCATAGCCCAGCGCCCATCCGAACTCCGACCAGGTCCTAGGGAATTCATGGTCCTCAGGACCCGGGTTGTTGAGGTAAATAACCATGCTCGATCAATGCAAAAGCACCTACCGCTGATTATTAACCCTTTGCTAATAACGCCGCCGCCATAGAACACGGACCGCAAAGCGATTGTTCAGGGAAGAATGGAAGATGGAGAGGGTCGGACGCTTGTGGAGAGCGATGCTGTTTTTGTGGTACCAAAGGTGTGGAAATTGGCAGAGTTACCGAGGGAGGTCTAGGTCCCTCCGTATCTTCAGCCGGTGGAAGCATGGAGGAGATGTTGAGTGATTGGTCTAGCTCCACGAGTGCAGATGATATTGGTGTTATGTACGGTACTGTAGGGTTCATTGACAACTGCAGTTTAATATTTCGTAATCTGCACACCGTGAAGTAATCAACCCGATTCCGCCAATCCAATACAGTTGCCGTAGATGCCGCAAACCGGTACACACGTTCTACAACTCCGTGAAGCCAGAAGCGGTCATAAAATCTCAGCCAATAGAACTCTACCTACTTGAGTCTCGTTGGATGTAATCGGGCCAGTATGCACTACTCGAGTAGGGCGCGTTGGCGTTGAGGGTCTTTCTCTATTCAAAAGGATCCTTGACATTCCAGCTGGTTTCTTCTTTTTTCTCACAAACCTTATCACATTCGCCCCCACCCTCTATACTATATCTCGCACTTGATACATCCAACTAGACTACCGGTACTTCCTACCTCTCAATTTACCGGTTTGTGAAACCTTAATTCCAATCAATGCCCCTGTGTTCGCGGGTTAGGAGCTCAGGTTCACCTCAAGGATAACTAGCGCCACCGAATATCGAGCGGGGTTTAATAAGTTAAGAATAAAAGGTCTAGGGCTGCAATCAAAACTGCATTAGTCTAGTGGCTGATAGTCGAAGATTACATGCTCCTTTGCAACCAGGAACTATATAATATGGTATAATATGTAGCCAACAGAAAATTTGATACAAAAAAGTATATCAATTAGGGTGATTGAGATAACAGTTACTGTTTTTTTTTTTTTTTTTTCTCTTCAAATATAGTATTATAATCCTGTAATAAGAATTGGAGGCTGGAGAAAATAAAGTACAGTCGCACCCCGCTATCCCGTATTGCGCCCAACCAGATATCCTGCTGAACCGTATCAAAACTCCAACAGCTTTGGATTATCATATAATTTGACCTGTTAAACCGGAAAAAGGAAGGGTTCGGATTCATATGATGTTTCAAGATATTACCCCCCCAGTCCGCATAGAAAGTTGTCCCGCTGAACCAGATTTATCTATAACAAACAGAAAAGCTATACCTAAAAGGGGATAAAGGCGGGGTTAGAAATCTAGAATGTAGAGGAAAGTGTGAGAAAATAAGAGATAGACTAGCATGAGGGAACTCGATAGAGAGAAAACTCTGACTATTCAGTTTCCACGATGCCTCCAGTGATACCGACAAAGAAAGTTGGCCTAACAGCCTTGCAGAAATACGAGCTTTGCTGCCTTCGAGCAGAGCATTCTCAGATGAAGTTAGCAGACTTCGCACTTCTTCTCAAGTATCCTCGACGTCCTAATGGACAGCCATTAGCAATTTCAAGCTTGTCCGATCATATGAAAGGATGGAGGGAGAGGATCAAAGCTGAACCTCCTGCCGGTAAATATTCCAAAGTATGAATATAGAACTGTGAATTGGGTATTCATGGTACTGATAAAGAGTTAAATGTAATTAGGTACGATAGACAATAAACAGAAGGAGCGGACAAGTACATACACATTCTTGGAGCACTTTCTAGCACTTTGGATTGACCTAGCGGAATATGCAAAGGTCTCTGTGACCAATGATATTATTCGCGCCCAAGCAACAATTATTCAAAAGGAGCTGGAAAGGATAGAGGTTGATAAGCAATATGATGGTTTCGAGATGTCCAATAGTTGGCTCTGGCAGTTTAAAAGTCGACACAACTTTGGCCGCCTGCATGTCCATGGGCAATCTGGAGATGTTGACCAGTCTGCTCTCCCAGCACAGTGTAAACATCTATCGCAACAACTAGCCAGCTTTTCTCCAGAAGACCACTATAACTGTGATGAGAGCAGACTTATTTTTAATAATCGGCTTCAGTCTTCCAATGTCCGTCTAGATAAAGGTAAACAACTATGCGGAGGAAAGAATGATAAGATTAGGATTACAACATTTCACATAATTAATGAAACTGGAACAGATAAAAGAAAAATTTGGGTAATTGGCCGTGCAGAAAGACCTCATGCTTTTCGGCATAACTACATTAATCCTACTAATCTCTCAGTCATATACCGGTGCAATAAAAATGCATGGCATTTGACTGGCTTGTGGTATGAGTTTTTACGGGGATTGAACAACGAAATGCGTATTGCAAAATGACATATAGCCCTCGTCACTGACAACTGTCCTACTCATTCCCTACTGACTGCCCCATCAATTGACTACAAGGACCCCACTCCTCCAGTTCTCACTCATGTCTGTTAGGCATATAAGACCTAGCATAGTAGTAATGTCACAAATCTGACCATAAAGGTCAAGTGACTAGATAAGATGGTTGCGGCAAAGCTATATAAGAATTGAAATAATAATTTCTAATTTATAACTCCCTGACCGCAAACCATATAAGACCACTCGCATTAGTGAATAGCTGACCGAGGGATTTTCTATCAATCAGATATAAGATACCCGGCGCTATCAGACTACTTCAGAAATTACCAATACCCATTCAAGATTAGGTGTATGTCAGATGGCCCCTATAGGAGTCCCTCTTAGAGGCAGGAGGTCCGAGGGAAACCACACTTGGATTGGAAGACTGGAGATGCTTGAGTCTTTCTATGATACTGGTGTGTCGAGACTCATGCATGCATATATTACTGTTGCACCAGTTCCTGACAACGAGCTTAGCTATTTCTTGATCAGAAGGGACGATTGGAATGATAGCCATTCGGACTACATTTGCATACTTAGTCTATTCAAGCCTAGAGATCGCAAGGAGATTATTGGGAGATAGGACGCTATCCTCTCAAGATAAATATCTTATCTCAATTAAGGTTGAAGTGGTGCACGAACTTTCAGAGTTAAACGGTGTTCGCACTTAGTAGAAACTAAAGTTATAAGCTCCTCAGTACAAGTTAGTATACGAATACTAAGTACCGGTAGATTAGTATAAAAAGGTTTAAGGTCTCCGGGTTAGTTAGAAAAATCAAGCAACGGAGAAGAGACCTTAACAATATAATAAGTTTATAATTACGGATCTTTATTCTTTTATTCTTTATTACTTTATGAGTCTTTCTAGACAATCTCCGATTAAAGATTCAGGCCCTAGTCCGACCGATAAGATTATCCTTGGCTACCGTCTAACAATGTCACACTTATTTATTTACCTCCTAACACGACCGCTTTTTTACAACCTTTGGATGCTGGAATCATTATATCCTTCAAAGCTGCCTATCGAAGACGCTACGCTCAATTTATAGTTGAGCAATTTAACTCCGTTAGGCAACCACCAGAGAAACTAGATATATTGCTTGCAATATATCTCATAGCGGATTCCTGGAATTTAGTTACTAGGGAAACAATTATTCACTGCTGAAAATGGGCTGGAATCACTGATCAAAATGAAGCAGTTGTTAGAGAGGAAGCTGGTACTGGAGTGGTACCTGGTTTGGAAGTTCCGGGTAGATCTAATTGCAATACTCTATCACTAGTGGAAGAGTTTATTAGTTAAGAGCAATGGGAATGCCGCCAAGCACTAGGAACTTTACGGGGCAATAGATTAGAGGACTATCAGGATTTCGAGGACTTCTTTGACAACTGCTTTGATGATTTAACCGATGAGAAAGAAGAGTAATTGGACCTCGCATCTGGAAAGATTCTTCCGAATGCTCTTACTCTTATCCAGGAAGGTGTTGCAGCTGGAGTTTTATCACGGCCAAGGCATGATTTGGAAAATAGTGAGTCTGAAAGTACCGCCGGTGAGGACAATCTTGCAGCACCTCCCTTAATTGGTATCGAAGTTGCAACCCATTATGCCTCCAAGCTTGGTCGCTATCTACAAATCCTCCCAGCTACCCACCTTCTCCTTCCAGGCAGCAACAGCCTGTCCGTAGAGGATTTAATATCCTCTACCTGTAAGCTTCATTCCGGGCTTCTCCAGTATGGTCTTCTATGATTTATTCTTTTATATATTCTAAACTAATAATATATAGCTATCGCTTTACCCGACAAGTTTATCAGACAAGTATCCGAGAGTTTTTTAAAGCCAAGGTTCCAGCCTCTATGCTTTCTGGACTCAGAGCTCCCGCGTTAATACGTCTTAGTTCAGGAGAGGATGTGGAGGAATTACAGGATGGTAGGTAAGTTGGAGAGTATGGCTCAAGTGGGAGGAAATCGAGATAAAGTGAGAAAAAGGGTTTGGAGAAGGGAAAAGGAACTGAAAAGAAGAGTGACCGCTTCAGGCTGGCTTGGGATGTTGAGGCAGAGTGCATTGAAGGAAGCAGTAGTGAAGCGGAGGATGAAGAGCATGCTACATGTGTGCCTACGAAATGGAAATCTGGCGGAGTCAATACTGCATATGAATCTTTGTTGAGATAAAGCTTGTAAAGAGAAATGAAATAAGAGCTCTCTATTTTCTTTCTTTAAATAATTCCCTCCAAGTAATATAGTTATTGACGATACCCATTGTTCCGGATACTCCATTGTCCCAGATGAGATCCACGAAATTTTGCCATCCGGGTGTAACGTTCCTTGCTCGTGATTAACTAATAGCGATGGGCATCGATACTTCTCTCCTTCGTTATAATCTTAATAGATGTAACAGTTCTTAGATCCGTTGATCTACGTTATCACCATTCGGTGGATAACGCCTGTTAGATCTTAAATAAAATAGCTTCGCCTTACGTAGGCTCGTGAGAAATGTGTCGGATATGCAAACGTGATAAAGAGCGTGAAGATGTTTTATTCGTAAAGTAATAGGTAAGGAAATTACTTAGAACATTCAATCTAATTTATTTATACTTGTACCGCCGACTCCGGCATACGACAAGTCCCCGCCGGCACAGGGTTAACGCAAACCGGAACTACCACTAACTACGAACAAACCAAACCTCCGACCCCGTACCTCAAACATGCCCGCGCCATGCCCACAACACGAACACTAAATACAAGATCATCAACAGTAAAGAAAGCCCTCCTCGCCCCCGCATCCGAAGTAACACTGGTATGGCACAAACCGCAGCCCTTGTAGCAAGTCCGCATCATTCCTGAACAAGGAGTACGAGGAGCGAACCCATGAATACCAAGATAAACAGGCGACAGGCAGGACCCAGGCCGAAGCCCAAAGCCAAAAGGGTGTCCGACAAAGGCAAGTTCCCCGTACAAAAAACAAAATTCCACTACCACCCGGTCTGAATACCGTCCCGCAAGCCCTCCTCCACAGCAGAAAACCAACAACAATTTATCAACACGGGTGGCGCAATGGCAGAGAGGTTACGACCAACTTGTCCGTAACTCGCATCCGCACGCCAGGTCGTCGACCCTATGAACCCACTTTGCCAAGTGCCTCCGAGGAGCGTAATGGTGAGGAGGACCTGTACCAGTTACCCGCAACCCCAAGCCAAACAACCCTAAACAAAAGAAATACATAGAGGTGGTGACAGACCGGCAAGGTCAGTAGGGCCTATCTCCTACCCGTGGTGCCATGCCCCCGCCAGCGAAACCCGCAACCAAACCAAAGAAACCAAACAAGCTCCACAGAACCCAGCACGCAAGACCCAAACAAGTCCAACCCAGAGGTCACAACCCACTATCCGCACAGGTGGCCATCAACCAGCCGGTCCGTCAGGAAGCTTTGCAGCACTCAGCAGCTTAACCTTAACAGCCCAAGCCGTCTGGAAACACTTAATTAGACCTCGCTCAACCTGACGCAGGCCCGACCGGTGCTCGCAGGTGTCTCTCCCCGCCAAGTCAGCCCCCCCCAAGACCCACACACCAGGCACCGCAGCTCCCATCCAGCCCCCTCAGCCCCTCGGGCTGATCAACCGCCCGACAGCCACAGGACAGCCAATACCTGACCCCACCAGGCAGCCACTGATCTTGGCCACACCAGCAGAGCCCCTCCCCCAGCACCGACAGCCGAGGGGGGCCACCAGGACAAGCCCGGGCCACAGCATAAAGGGCCGCCATCCGAAGGCAACGGCCACAGCCCCAACCCACCCGAACCGAAGTCCAGACAAGCCGAGAAGGAAACCAGAGAACCCGCAGGCCCGCCAAGGTGGGCCCCGAAGGGCCACACTGTAGACCGACGAAAGGTGCCCTAACTGACGCTTCAGAGAGGGCGGGTACCAGGATAGGAAACGAGACAAACAGAAGGTAGGCCCCACTTGCAATGGGTGTGACCGCCAACCACCATCCGTAAACCACACCGACCCCTGCACTAGACCAAGCGTGGCCCGGCAACCAATCGCCCCACACCACCCGGGCAGAAGTTCATCTGCACCAGGAGGCAAAAGATTTCAGGGTCAATGCCATCCCCACGTAGAAGCGAGGAGGAGACACCTGACTGAACCACCGTAAATGCCTCTTGAACCGAAATCAAGGGAACGGTGATAAACGACATCGTAGGATTCCGACCGTGATAACAGTAGACGAAGGGCGGGGCCGGCGAGGCCCCCGTCCCTTAAGGAACGATGCGATCGGTACGACGTGTTGATACTTGAGAAGGTCATCAGTCTAACCCAAGGGCGTTTTGTATCGTGAACACTAAGGACTCTGTTAAAACCCAACAAGAAACATGAGCTGGCCCAAAGAACGACACGGGTGTTTCCCCCCACAGCAATGTTCAAATCCCCAACCCCCGAACGCGAAACTCTGCGAGTAGACGATAGACAGAGAAGCCGAAGACTTTTTACCGAGGGAGAGCTCGTAGACGCCAAAGGTGAGAAGGCTCGAAGCGAAATCATCGTGAGAACCAACCGACAACGAGGAGGTGAAAACAAGTAACACACAACGCTCCACCAAACAACAGAACCTCAACACCAAAGACCCCAGGAACTACTGCGCGAACTCAGATATCTCCCCCAGAATCAAAGACATCGAAGGACCATCGTGGTGCGAAAGGAACGCTACCGAGGCGGAGCGAAGATAGAAGTAAGGAAATTACTTAGAACATTCAATCTAATTTATTTATACTTGTACCGCCGACTCCGGCATACGACAAGTCCCCGCCGGCACGTGGTTAACGCAAACCGGAACTACCACTAACTACGAACAATCTAAACCTCCAGCCCCGTACCTCAAACATGCCCGCGCCATGCCCGCAACACGAACACTAAATACAAAAGCCATCAACAGTAAAGAAAGTCCTCCTCGCCCCCGCATCCGAAATCCTCTGGTATAGAATCAACCGCAGCCCTTGTAGCAAGTCCGCATCATTCCTGAACAAGGAGTACGAGGGGCAAACCCACTAATACCAAGATAAACAGGCGACAGGCAAGACCCAGGCCGAAGCCCCAAAGGCCGAAAGGGTGTCCGACAAAGGCAAGTTCCCCGTACAAAAACAAAATTCCACTACCGCCCGGTCTGAATACCGTCCCGCGATCCCTCCTCCACAGTAGAAAACCAACAACAATCTATCAACACAGGCGGCACCAAGGCAGAGAGGTCGTGACCAACATGTCCACAACTCGCATCCGCATGCCAGGCCGTCGACCCTATGAACCCACTTTGCCAAGTGCCTCCGAAGAGCGTAATGGTGAGGAGGACCTGTACCCGCTGCCCGTAACCCCAAAAACAAACATAAACAAAGGAAATACATATGAGGTGGTGACAGACCGAAAAGGTCAGTAGGGCCTATCTCCTACCTGTGGTGCCATGCCCCGGCCGCCGTACCCACAACCAAACCAAAGAAACCAAACAAGCCCCACAGAACCCAGCACGCAAGACCCAAACAAGTCCAACCCAGAGGTCGCAACCCACTATCTGCACAGGTGGCCGTCAGCCAGCCGGTCCGTCAGGAAGCTTTGCAGCACTCAGCAGCTTAACCTTAACAGCCCGAGCCGTCTAGAAACACTTAATTGGACCTCGCCCAACCTGACGCAGGTCGACCGGTGCTCGCAGGCGCCTCTCCCCGCCAAGTCAGCCCCCCCCAAGCCCCACACACCAGGCACCGCAGTTCCCATCCAGCCCCCTCAGCCCCTCAGGCAGCTCAACCGCCCGACAGCCACAGGACAGCCAATACCTGACCCCATCATGCAGCCACTGATCTTGGCCACAACAACAGAGCTCCATCCCCCAGCACCGTATAGCCGAGGGGGGCCACCAGGACGAACCCGGGGCCACAACATACGCGCCAGCATCCAAAGAGCGGCCACAGTCCCAGCCCGCCCAAACCGAAATCCAAGCAAGCCGAGAAGGAAACCAGGGAACCCGGAGGCCCCCCAATGTTGGCCCCAAAGGGGCCGCACCGTAGACTGATGAAAGGTGCCCAAACTGACGCTTCAGAGAAGGCGGGTGGGTACCAGGATAGGAAACGAGACAAACAGAAGGTAGGCCCCACTTGCAATGGGTGTGACCGCCAACTACCATCCGTAACCACACCGACCCCTGCACTAGACCAAGCGTGGCCCGGCAACCAATCGCCCCACACCACCCCGGGCAGAAGTTCATCCGCGCCAGGAGGCAAATGTGTTCAGGGTCAAAGCCATCCCCACGTAGAGCGAGGAGGTGACACCTGATCGAACCACCGTAAATGCCACAAGGACGTAAACTCCAGGGAACGGTGATAAACAACATCATAGGTTCCGACCGTAGATACGATAGACGAAGGGCGGGGCCGGCGAGGCCCCCGTCCCTTAAGGAATGATGCGATCGGTACGACATGTTGATACTAGAGAAGGTCATCAGTCTAACCCAAGGGCATTTTGTATCGTGTACACTAAGGACTCTGTTAAAACCCAACAAGAAACATGAGCTGGCCCAAAGAACGACACAGGTGTTTCCCCCCACAGCAATGTTCAAATCCCCCACCCCCGAACGCGAAACTCTGCGAGTAGACAATAGACAGAGAAGCCGAAGACATTTTACCGAGGGAGGGCTCGTAGACGCCAAAGGTGAAGAGGCTCGAAGCGAAATCATCGTGAGAATCAAACAACAACGAGGAGGCGAAAACAAGTAACCACGACGCTCCACCACACGACAACCTCAATACCAAAGACCCCAGGAACTACTGAGCGAACTCAGATATCTCCCCCAGAATCGACGGATCAGAAAGCTATCGTGGGCGCGAAAGGAATGCTACCGAGGCGGAGCGAAGATAGAAGTAAGGAAATTACTTAGAACATTCAATCTAATTTATTTATACTTGTACCGCCGACTCCGGCATACGACAAGTCCCCGCCGGCACGAGGTTAACGCAAACCGGAATTACCACTAACTACGAACAATCTAAACCTCCAGCCCCGTACCTCAAACATGCCCGCGCCATGCCCGCAACACGAACACTAAATACAAAGCCATCAACGGTAAAGAAAGTCCTCCTCGCCCCCGCATCCGAATTCCTCTGGTATGGAATCAACCGCAGCCTTGTAGCAAGTCCGCATCATTCCTGAACAAGGAGTACGAGGGGCAAATCCTCGAATACCAAGATAAACAGGCGACAGGCAAGACCCAGGCCGAAGCCCCAAAGGCCGAAAGGGTGTCCGACAAAGGCAAGTTCCCCGTACAAAAAACAAAATTCCACTACCGCCCGGTCTGAATACCGTCCCGCGATCCCTCCTCCACAGTAGAAAACCAACAACAATCTATCAACACAGGCGGCACCAAGGCAGAGAGGTCGTGACCAACATGTCCACAACTCGCATCCGCATGCTAGGCCGTCGACCCTATGAACCCACTTTGCCAAGTGCCTCCGAAGATCGTAATGGTGAGGAGGACCTGTACCCGCTGCCCGTAACCCCAAAAAAAAAACACAAAAAAGGAAATACATAGAGGTGGTGACAGACCGAAAAGGTCAGTAGTAGGCCTATCTCCTACCTGTGGTGCCATGCCCCGGCCCGCCGTACCGCAACCAAACCAAACAAAGAAACCAAACAAGCCCACAGAACCCAGCACGCAAGACCCAAACAAGTCCAACCCAGAGGTCGCAACCCACTATCCGCACAGGTGGCCGTCAGCCAGCCGGTCCGTCAGGAAGCTTTGCAGCACTCAGCAGCTTATCCTTAACAGCCTGAGCGTCTGGAAACACTTAATTGGACCTCGCCAAACCTGACGCAGGCCCGACCGTGCTCGCAGGCGCCTCTCCCCGCCAAGTCAGCCCCCCCCAAGCCCCACACACCAGGCACCGCAGTTCCCATCCAGCCCCTCAGCCCCTCAGGCAGCTCAACCGCCCGACAGCCACAGGACAGCCGATACCTGACCCCATCATACAGCCACTGATCTTGGCCACAACAACAGAGCCCCTCCCCCAGCACCGTATAGCCGAGGGGGGCCACCAGGACGAACCGGGGCCACAACATATGCGCCAGCATCCAAAGACGCCGGCCACAGTCCCAGCCCGCCCGAACCGAAATCCAAGCAAGCCGAGAGGGAAACCAGGGAACCCGGAGGCCCCCCAATGTGGGCCTCAAAGGGGCCGTACCGTAGACTGATGAAAGGTGCCCAAACTGACGCTTCAGAGAGGGCGGGTACCAGGATAGGAAACGAGACAAACAGAAGGTAGGCCCCACTTGCAATGGGTGTGACCGCCAACCACCATCCGTAACCACACCGACCCCTGCACTAGACCAAGCGTGGCCCGGCAACCAATCGCCCCACACACCCCGGGCAGAAGTTCATCCGCACCAGGAGGCAAGGATTTCAGGGTCAAAGCCATCCCCACGTCGAAGCGAAGGGAGGTGACGCCTGACTGAACCACCGTAAATGCCACAAGGACGTAAACTCCAAGAGAACGGTGAAGGTGATAAACAACATCGTAGGATTCCGACGTAGATACGATAGACCAAGGGCGGGGCCGGCGAGGCCCCCATCCCTTGGGGAATGATGCGATCGGTACGACGTGTTGATACTTGGGAAGGTCATCAGTCTAACCCAAGGGCGTTTTGTATCGTGAACACTAAGGACTCTGTTAAAACCCAACAAGAAACATGAGCTGGCCCAAAGAACGACACGGGTGTTTCCCCCCACAGCAATGTTCAAATCCCCCACCCCCGAACGCGAAACTCTGCGAGTAGACAATAGACAGAGAAGCCGAAGACTTTTTACCGAGGGGGGCTCGTAGACGCCAAAGGTGAAGAGGCTCGAAGCGAAATCATCGTGAGAATCAAACAACAACGAGGAGGCGAAAACAAGTAACCACAACGCAAAACCACAAACAACGAACCTCAACACCAAAGACCCCAGGAACTACTGAGCGAACTCAGATATCTCCCCCAGAATCAAAGGGCAGAAAGACCATCGTGGTGCGAAAGGAACGCTACCGAGGCGGAGCGAAGATAGAAGTAAGGAAATTACTTAGAACATTCAATCTAATTTATTTACTAGTACCGCCGACTCCGGCATACGACCAGTCTCCCCCGCGCCCCAAATAAAATACAAACTAAAATACACTACCACCGGGCGCAATCCCGTCCCGCAACCGCTCCTCCCAAACATAATCCAAAAAATCACTACCTAAGGGCTCACGGGCGCTCATGTCGACCAGCAACATCCCGGATTAAAGCGTCTTCCCCTTCCCGCAACCCAACCACCAACAACATACCAACACAACTAATCCGCCTCCCACACAATCTCATCAACATACTCAACAAAGGAAACATCAGTCTGTCCCAACACCACGCTTCTTCCGATAGTGCTCCCCCATTCTATTAACCACACCGGCAACCGCCGCTGGTCGCAAAAGGAGGGGCACCGTCCCGCTTGATAAACCCAAACACCCAGCCCACTTGAGTACGACGGCCGTCCGTAGGGCAAAGCGCAAGATCATCCCAGTCAGCCAATGCCGCTGCCAAAACTGGTCGAGGCTCGCCGAGAGGCAGCCCGGGTGTTATCGAAGTGAGCAGAGAAGGAGGGCCGTGTGGAGGTGCCTTGGTAGGTAATCGCCATGTCGTAGTTCGGACAGCGCGTAGCGACCGAGTTCGGAAGGAAGAACCACTTGGTAGGAAGATGCTTACTCGGAAGCATGCACTCCCCCCAGGAGTTTTTCTCGCACCGCAAACAAGTATCAGGCGTCCCTATGCACACTCGCCTCCCGTCCCTCTCCACCGTCAGTGTACATCAACGGGTTACCCGCAACCACCAACTCCCCGTCCACCTCCTTAATATGACGGGGATCCCCAGTCCCAGCCACCCGTGTCAACCACCAGTCCTTCCACCCGCAATCGCCGAGTCCTTGAACAAGTCCTCCACTGCCGGCCGTTTCCAACATGTACCGTTAGCAAGAAGTCCAATGACGTCTCTCCCCGCGTCCCTCACAATCGTCATGCCGACCAGGCCGGTACCACTGCGAATCCTAGTCAACACATAGGAATCCATCCTTGTCAGCCGCGAAGGTATCTGGGGGCCTTAGGCCCAGAGCATAATACCCATGGCCTTCATTAACATGCCAAGCCTCCCACTCCTCTTTTCAACTCACGGCCAACGCAGCGTGCCCTATACCAAAGCTGACCCCTTCCCACGGAATGGCTGCAGGGTAGGGGACGTACTCTCTTGGCCTTCTGTCGACCAGCTCGTTGCCCAGAATGCCCATGTGCCCCGGAAACCAACCAAAGCGTGGACGTACAGCCTCCATCAAGGTGCCATGACTTCCCACATCTCAGCCGAGTCCCCTCGGGCAACATATTCTCGAATCAAAGCAGGGCGGGGACGCAATCCAGAAACACATGTACCTCCGTCCCTCACACATACCCTCGACCTCCGCAGGGCACAGACCACGGCAAACAGCTCGCATTCGACGATGCTCCAGGAAGGTGGCACCGAACATCCCCCTATCCTAAGCGAGGCTCCCCGTTTGAACACAGCCCAAGCGACACCAGCACCCTCGGCCATCTTGGATCCGTCAGTGTACACCACCAGATCCGAGCCGCTATTGAGCCCCTCGACTTCCCTGGCATGTCTGAGGGCCATGGCCTCCTTCCCCTTCCCGATCGTAACCGTGGGACGGTAGGAAAGCACTTTGTCCGAATGCTGTCGGTGGGCCACCATGCCTTCCTCCTTCCAGTCCAGCCTGATCTGCCCGAACCAGGGATGGTCCTCGCAATACCGGTAATTGATGAACCGGCTGTAACACCTCCGTTGTAGGTACCTGCCCTGTAATAGCGACAGGCGTCACCCCGTACTCGGCCAGCAAAACGTTGTTAGCTAGCTTCATTGGGGTCCGAAACACCGAGCGGAGGCAATCGTTGACGTGGACCTGAATCTGCTTCACATACGACGGGTAGTCGGTTACAAACTCAAGTCCGTAGTAGACGGTCGGAAGGTAGGCTGCCTGCACCAAACGGTAAGTCTCCCACGCTCCCAATCCCCCAACACTCCCAAACCTCCTTCCCAGCGCCGCAATCCTCCTCCTCACACCCAACCCCCTATCCAACCAATAACGTACATGAGAAGAAAAGTTAAGAAATACATTGAACCTATACCCAAGAACCCGCAGGTCCTCAGATGGCAACACCATTTCTCCCAACAGTTCCATTCCTCCCACGCCCTATCACCAAACCCAATCCACTGCGTCTTCAACGCACTAAACCCCATTCCCCTGTCCCGCGCAATACGGTCACAGTCGCGCAACAATTCCGCAGCATGGTACCGGGCAGCATCGAAGGAGTCAGCTGCAACCATGATAACCCCGTCATCGACGTATGAGGCCACCAAATGCCGGACACCAGGGGATATATCGCATCCGCGGTGTGAAAATGTCAGCCACGTAAGCGCCGAACAGAAAGGGGAAAGTGGTGACCCCTGGGGGACCCCCTTGCTAACATGGTACACTCGGGAAACACACCCATTAAACCGGAAGCGAACAGACCGACAACCTGTCCATCTCCGAACCCATTGACACAGGTTGGGGGGCACCCTCGGGCCACCAGGAAATCTGACAGGAGGTTGATGTCAATATTGTCAAACCCCCCTCCACGTCCATTGACAGGATCAGACGCTTGTATCCCTCATTATGGCGGAGGAATTCCTGAACAACCGCCATGGCATCGTGGACACCCCGCCTCCTACGGGAGCCAAACTGTGTCTCTCCGAGGTCCAGACAAGCGGCCAGCCTGAGCAACACCACCCTCTCCGCCACCTTAGCCGTGGTCGGGAGTAGGTGTATCATGCGCCAAGATTTGACAACATCATACCGCGGCTTGTCGAGCTTGGGTATGAGCACTACCTCGGCCCTATGCCAGTCCGGAATGTCAAGTCGCAGCCCATAGTCAACGAGGCGTCGCAGTGTCGTGGCATCCCTCCTCTTCCAAAACCTTAGGAAGGGATAGCCGATATCGTCTTCGCCGGGGCCCGTGTTTGTGGGAGATCTTGCCAGCGCCGTTTCCATTTCTTGGGCACTGTCATCTCAACCACACTTTCTGTCCACCGGGCGGGATCACCAGGATCAAGCTGTTGTGCAATCAGGTCGCTGATCTCGGCGTGCGTGGTAGCCAAAGAGCCATCGGACCGCACCATCGAGGGCAGCGTGCGCTTGGCTTCCAACTTTCTTGCCACCTGAAGATGTCGGGGTCCTTGCTTTCCGCCAGTTTGTCCTAATGTGGTCGAAACGAGCCCTCAACAGGCAAGCCCGGTAGACACACCTTGCCAGCCTAAAGTCCTCCGTCCGCTCCGCCGTGCGCTTGGAGTATCTCTTCAGCCGGGCCACATCCAACCTCATCCTTTCCAACTCAGGCGTCCACCACTCACGCCGGACTTCTGCCAACGGAAGCCCGTGGGAGTGCGTCCACCACACTTCTCACTCCTCCCCACAACTGCCCATCATCCACCTCTTTCAGGGTATCCAGCTCTTTCCCAACCTTTCCCCACACCGCCTTCTTCCAAGCAGGCCTCCTTCTCATAAGATTGTCAGGTAGGTCCACATGGAGCCGGATAGTCTGGGCGGCGTGCTCGCAGCCGACCACATCTAAGTATCGTTGCTTTAGGTACGGCCGTCGGTACAAGCAGAGGTCTATCATTGATATATCGCGGAATGTCGGCCGGTCAGGTGGAGTCATGTTCAGCAACCGTGGTGCCATCCATTCCCGCAACCATCGTCCGCAATGTTCCTGCCTGGCCATCTCCGCCCGTGGGTCCCAATCTCGATGTCTGGCATTAAAATCACCAAACGCGATATCCGGTTCCCCAACGTCCCTCAGCCCTGACTGATATTCGGCCTTGGTGTGTGTAGGTGGGATGTAGACGCCCGCGAGCACCCTCTTCTCACCCTTCTCCCAAAACCCAACCTGAGCACAAGCGCCCCATGCCCAACAACATCAAACAACCCGCACAAATGCGAGCGAACAAACACTTCCACCCCCGATCCAACAACAAAGGAAAACAAATCCCAACCATCAACCTCCACCGGCACATACTGTCCCTCCGAATCAACCGGAGGTTCCAAAACAAAAAATAAATCAACAAAAGAAAACAAATCAAACGCCAGCGCCCGATTCCTGCCACTCCTCCCCACGTTCAATGCTATCGCCGTGATACGCATTAAAGGGGGCCTCGACAGATCCGCTCGGGCCACAGGGGCCAAAGTCACTCAAAAAACCCTCAGAATCCTGGGCGAACCACATGGTATCGCCCTCTTGGGAACGGTTTTTTCTTCAAATACCACGCTTGGGGGAGGGGGAAGGAGGGGGTCGTTCAGGCTCCTTACCCCTAGCCTTGGCAGACTTTCCCGCGGGACAGCCTCCTCTTCCTCATCACTACTCACCTCCACCACCCTGGGAGTCGGTGACCGTCCCCTGCTCCGGCGCCGTGGCCGTCTTCTCCTCTCAGGTCCCCTACTCGCAGCGTCAGGCACCTCGGAAGACGAGGCTGCAGCGGTGGCCGTCGTCGTCGTGGGCGGGGAGGATACGGGAGTCCTAGAGTCAGCTTTCAAGGCAGGACACCTCTCATACCCAGCAAAGTGATCGGTCCTATCCGCACAACCAACACATCCTGCGGGTGTGCCCACATGCCTCCCCACACCCCCGGGGCACCCTAGAGCCTTACACATGTGCTCTCTAGACAGGTGCTCCCCGTAACAAAACGACACCGGGAAGGAAGGGCACAGGTGGCCTGAAAGTGGCCCACCTGCAAGCACTTACCACAAACCTTTGCCGTACGGTGTTCGGTGAACACCCTACATTCCGGGTTCCTCCCCGAAGGAAGATCCTCCCAGCCTCCAAAGCAGCCTTACCGCCTCATTCTCCTCCACCACCAAAACGAATACCGCAAGACACGGCGTTAGCTGCCTCATGGCGTGAATGGACCCCATAATGTCAGGGCGGGACACAGTGACTATGCCGGGATTCCCTAACTCCAAGTCAGTGCGCAAGCCGTCCGAGGCCTGCTCCCCAACCCATCCATCGACCTTCCAGATGGACCCACGGCCAGTGTCGGAAAGGGGAACTCCCGTAACCATGATCTTCACCTTCTTCAACATCCTTTTGGAATACAAATTCCGGGAGTGATAGCTCCTTCAACAGTGCCAGCCGGGCCTTGTCAAGACGGTTTCCAAGTTCAGCAGCAGAATGGGCCGCCAGGGTGAGGAAGATACACCCAATCTCGTTCCGAATATGTCCAGCCCGAACGTAAGGGCAGGTACCCCTAATTTTCGGCGAGTTGGACAAGGTGACGTTAATACGATTCCGGATGGCCTCAATCGTCACACACCCCTCTGGCAGGGCCACTTCCTTGCGGGTGGCGAACCGCATTGTGATGTGCCTTCCCCTGGCATCCGGGGTAGGCGACGACTGAGGTGGAGCCGGCCTTGGTGGTGGCCTTTGCTGACTGGCTCCCCGGGGAGGGCCGTCGCGAGGGATCACGTTAGGCACCACTTGTAGATCCCCCTGATGGCGCCTGGCCCCGACGAAATGGTTTGCACCGCGGGTGTTGGGGTGGCAGCAGCGGAGGGTGTATCCTGTCCGTCAGTAGTAGTCTTTCCCTGAGTCTTGGCCGGGGTCGCCGATGTCTCCTGGCCGGCCTGAGCCGCCATCTTTCTTCTCCTCCTGGCAGCACCACTCAGGCGCCTACCTCTCTTTTTCCCCCTCTTTTTCCATCCTCCTTCTCCTCCTCATCGTCAAGCTTACCCTCTTCCCCTCCGCAGCTTTTCCCCCCTTCAGGACTACCCCCCATCGCTGGAGGAGCTGCCACTGCTGGTGCTGTGGGAGGAGGCCGCCGAGGCGGGCCGAACCGGAACTGTCTTGTCCTTCAATGGGATGGCGGGTTTGGCACGTGTGCCATCTTCTTCTTCACCATGTCCACGAAGGACGCTTTAGCAGCAGAGGCCCCCGGAGCAGTCCTCTGGCCCTTGGTAGGGACTTCAGTAGACCCCTCTGACGAGGAGCGGGGAACAGGGTGGTCCCTGAGGACTCAGGAGTCACAGAGGGGGAACGACGGCGGGGGGCCAACCTACCTTTCAGGGTGGCAATTTCCTCCTCCTGCCGGCCAACTATCTCTGTCAGGGTTCGGACTGCATTTTCCAAGCGATGGAACCGTCGTCCTACCCACATAATGGGGACCGTTTCCACAATCTCATCTTTCATCCAAGTCCGGACATCCTCCACCGTGTCAGGTTCCTCAGACCCGTCCGCGCTGGGAAGGGCGACAGGAGGGGCTGGGTATTCCCGGACCGGATATCCTCAAGGCCTTCCAACATGGACCCCACAATACTGCCAGACCTTGGAGCGGGGGAGGGGGACTTACCAGCCGCCATCATCTCATCCACCTCGGCCATAATCTGGTCAGCCCTAGCCATGGCCGCATCAGCATCCTCTGGCTGGGTTTCCGGCAACGGCACCTCCAGGGGAGTGCCCGTGCTGCGAGGGATGCCCAATGATCCTTCCAAAATACCCCCAGCGACGTGGGAGGTAGAGAACGTAGTCAGGAGGGGACGAGCCAGGGACAGGCGTACCGGAAGACTGGGGGCGTGAATGCTGTCGCCCAGACCGGTCGCTTCCGAGTTCCGTCCTTCCTCCAGGGCCATAGGGGTGTCCCGAACATTACCCCTCCGCCGAGGGTACCACTTCCTGGGTGATCAGCAAAGGGGGGGACGAGGGGGGAGAGTCCTCAATAGTGGAAGGAACTAGCACAGGAGGGGCCAGGCGCTTCCGGTGGTATCCAGGAGATGGGAAATTCCTCGTCCGGGACAATCTGTTTTTTTCCGACCCTCTTCAACATCAATCGCCTTCATGAACCGGGGCTCAAAGAAGGGACTGGGGGCCGGGGCGGCGCGTTTGCGGGGGGAAGAGGAGCGGGCACGGCGTAGCGTTCCCTTTGCCGGGGGGGCATAGTCCTCGTCGGCAGGATTGTCCAGCTTGAACTTCCAGTAGTGTAGAGGGCTTTTTCGCAGAAGACAGCCCAGACAGGAAGAGGGGGTGGAGGCAGTGGAGGCTCGCTTAGGCGCGATCCCGAGCCACTATCTTATCGAACGCCGCTCGATGGGCGGAGGGAGAGGTGGACCATGAGCTGGCCTCAACCGTGGTAGTGGTCGAGCCCTGCTTGGCCGGCGGGAGGAGGGACGACTCCGGGATGATAACCTGCGAGTCGGTAGGGGGAGAGGGGGTGGGCACGGTCGGTGTGTACACCGAACCGTGATCGGAGTTGAACCGATTGAAGAGGCCCGTGGTAGGCGTTGTCCAAGCCACAGGTGGCTGGACAACCCTTCCCAAACAGGCAACCCTTCACAAAAGACTCCACCTCTTTCATCGTGACAAGGGCGGTTGTGGCAACCGACCCTCCTCACCAAATTATCCAACGCGCTGGGTTCACCGCGTTGGGGCAGCGATGTTCATGGGCGAAGGACAGAAAACTGTAGTCCCGCCAGGCGCAGCGTATGACCGTGTAGTTGTAGGGATCAGGCCAGGACAGCCTCAGAAACGGGCGCGAGAGACAAGGCGACGCGAGCCGTCTCAGCGAGGAGGATGTGGGGTTGGAGCCGAACCGAACGGGAC
Source organism: Tuber indicum (assembly GCA_006112555.1). NCBI lineage: Eukaryota > Fungi > Ascomycota > Pezizomycetes > Pezizales > Tuberaceae > Tuber > Tuber indicum. The sequence goes on from VBSK01000224.1 coordinate 833,617, forward strand.
GACATCCGCGAGTTGGGGACTGAGTCCGAGGAGGAGGAGGCAGACGAAGTCGCCATCCTCACTCAAGCCTGTGTCCAGAGACTACCGGATCAACCACGGATATCTCCCTCTGGAACACCTTCTCAAGCGAGAACAACTATTCTATCACCCAACCGCCCTACAAACGAAGATGGAAACGATGGATGTATTGGTAAGGCTTTGCACGCGGCTCAAAACTTGTGAGTCATTCAGGGTTAGGGTTTGGTGAAGCGCACTATTAAGGAGGTCGATACGAACAGAGGAAGATGCTCTTCACGCTTTGTTATAAGTAAATTTCATTACTTAGATCTTCGCTCCGCTCGGTCGCGAGTCGAACCTCACGTA